>JAHLJT010009419.1:131561460-131627059 GCA_031308135.1 Acheta domesticus
AGCTCACAGATCATATTTTCTAGCACGTGCTAAAAATTAACAATGAAGAAATAACAGCAATAACATTAATCGAAATATACAGAGTAAGTCACGTAACTTTAGCACTTCCTGCAATTTTTGAACGGTTCAATTTATTGCATTGCGGTTTTCACAGATGTACATGAAATGAGGCTAGTTTAGTTTTACGCTCGTCATTATAAACTAAAATAAATGTATAATTTCATTCGAAAAAAACCCAACAAAGTTACCTCAATACCTCGTAAAACTCAAATGATAAAATGGAAGCGAATACATATTCAGTTAGCTTCATTCACTCGTGCACTTCCGTAAAAACTACATTGCCAATAACTTCGACCGTTCAAAAATTATAGGACGCGCTAAAGTTTCGTGACTCACCGTGTCTATTAACTTTGTGGACAGTTGAAGGCACTCACCGCGCATGTAAACGTAGGCGATGCCCTTCATGTTGCGGCGCGTGAGCACGAGCAGGTTGAGCGCGTTGCCCAGGATGCCGAGCGCGCACACGGCCGGCAGCGCCACGCCGTAGCAGTAGTAGCGCACGGCGGCGGTGCGCGGGTCCTCCTCCGTGGAGATTGCACGCGGGCGCCAGCCGCCCCGCCTCCTCCAACGCCTCCAGCGCCTCCAGCTCCTCCAGCCCCTCCTGCTCCATCCTCTTTACCCCCGGCTCAAACCGGCCACGTGGGAAACGAACGGGCTCAACACGAATGCAGCATGCTTGGCCGACGCGGAAGTGATGAAAGCGTGGGGGGGGGGGGGGTGAAGTGCGTGATGGAGCTTTTTTTACTGGTGACGATGATCGGGGTGGAAATAATGGGAGGAGGGGGCGGAGATGGCGACAAAGTCGGTGATGGCAGTGGTGCGGAAAAGGACAGGGTCAACACGAATGCAGCATGCCTGGCCGCCGCAGAGATGACGAACACGTAGGGGATGATGTGTGTGAAGGACTTTTTTACTGGTGACGACGATGGTGGTTGAAATGATGGTGGAAGGGGGAAGTTAGAGCAGAGAGAGCGGTAAAGTCGGAGACGACAGAGGCAACGGTGCAAAATCATACGGCTGTTCCCGTTCGCAAGTGGCGACTCAGCTTTCTTCATTTAGCGGAGGTATGATGGGTCATTAAGACGCTCTGCAGGTTGGCCGGTAGGTCGGCGCTGGAACGAAGTTTCGGAGAAGAATCTTCACGAATGTTCACTGTAGTGATGCGGAGTGGTGTACAGAGAGGCGAATGAGTCAGCGGCTACGTTATAGGGGAAAATGGAATGTTTATTGTGAATACACCACAAATGTGTATATCCTTTCAAATTGCAATATTTCATTTTAAAGAACAACATTTCTTTTTAATATACAGAATTATCAGGAATACTGTTCTCACTTAGTTTGTCTCTGTTACGTCTTCACAAAAAGAAAAACAATGGAATGATTACGTTTATATTACTTTCAGTCTTTATTAGTGCTAAATCTTCTGTAGTCATATAATATCGCACGTTTACCGAGATACCGAGATCTCACAAAAGTTTTTCAAAAATCTCTTGAGTTATAAAGTTCATTTTCCATGGCCGTACTTTAACGTTCATTTTCGGTAATTACCAAGAATGCTGACATATCGTAAATAGTAAATATTCTCGCGCACATCAGCTTAATACGTCTTACGTAACGGCAGTACGATTACATAATTTCCCTAATGCATACGTAACCAGCACTTAGCAGATTATCCTTACAAAGTAAATAAATTCGATTAGAATTGTTCCTTCCATGCATGCGCATACGTCATTATATTCTTTTTTGCGCGTTAGAAGAAGGTATGATTCACAACGTCTTTCGTTCGTGTTGATGGAAATGACTTCAAACTTTTCGACTAAGAATCACATTTACGCGCATGTTTCAGGCACGGGGGCAGCCAAGCAGTTTCACTTCCAGTCACGCGAGGCACGCTGAATCATTGGGATTTCCGACTTCGACCACGATTCGATGCATAGATTAGGAGAACATTCAGATCACTTGCAAGGATATAGGTCTGCATCGTAAAATGTCCTTGGTATTGAAGGAAGATACCAATTAACTTGAAATTCAATTTCTTTAAATATATTAGAGCTGCCATTGTTGTTTCATAAACAGTTGGTTGTAAAAAATAATAGTGTTCTCTTACATCAATAACAGAACGTAAAAGTAAGACATTCATTGTAGACGTTTTCACTCCAACAATAGAACATCTGTAAGATAGTTCAGTTTCTCAAAATCATTGTATATTTTCGCTATCCCAAACATAAACCGTTCTAAACTAAAACAATCTACCGCGGTCACTCAAAAATGATCAACGATAAACATGAACTCGTTGCGGGCTGCGACTGTGATTGTGATTGTTCACTTACCTGTATTGGATCAAAGAACTGCGACTATGCAAACAGATGAAGTGCTAAACATAATGAAGATTACCTGAGTGAAAAAAGAGAACGATGAAGAAATTCATCAAAAAAGTTTTGTAGTTTTGAACGAATTCGGCACCATGTTTACATCCTTGAGTCCACTTTAAATAGAACAAGAATGCACAGTCGCGGCAGCAGAACAGGTGCACAGTTCGAACAGAATAAAATCGCCGAGTCTGGCCAAAACCGAACAGATATTCGAATCACACAGATATTTGTAAGTCGATTGAAACATTATGAACACGATGTCACCCCGCGGAACAGCCTGGAGAAGATATCGAGATGACTCAGATGAATAGTTTAATCAGAACTACAGGGACAACTGGAAATGTTTCGCAGAAACTGTCGTAGCACGTGCGAAAAATGGACACGCCGATCGCTTGAGGAGTTTGATCAGAGGAGTTTGCCAGTTGAGCTAAATAAGACAGCAGAGACCGGTGAGAAGCGGATCACAGTGACGTCGCTAATTCGCGTGGAATGACGAACACGTTGCCGCCCGCGGGACCGCAGCGGGGCCTTGAGCGCGTCGCTGGACCACAGTGTCGCGTCGCCGGCGCGCCGCGTACTGCTCGGGACCAGGCGTCGCGCGGCGTGGTCGAGCCGGCGGGCGGCGGCGGGGGCGGCGGCAGGGGCGGTAGCGGCGGAGGCCGGGGCGGCGTAGGGCGCGTAGCGCAGGGGAAGGGCGAAAGACGCCGCGGCGCATGCGCGCAGCCCTTCCGTGTTACTCCGTATTACTCACGGCGTTGCCATTGTAGTGTGTGTACTTGTCGGGGATGGGGGGAATAAAGGAGATTTTTGCTTTGATCGCTTCTAGGTCAGGGTCGGTCAGATTTGCTAAATGGAAGAATGATTGATGGAGCGGGGTTGGCCTTCATGCACGGAGAATGACCTATGAGATTGGTTATTAAGATTGGAAATTAGAACGGAACCGAGGGTAAATAATTATTGATTAACGCTAAATTGCCGGGCGGAAATGAAAAAAAAAAAGCAGTGTAATCGCGTATTTTTAAAATGCCGTTACAGATACTGTTTATATGAAAATTTAACGTAACAAAAAAAACAATGAAGATGTTGATTAAGTGAAAAAAATGTTATTGTTTTCATAATTGTTACCCATTATTCGGTACTTGGTCCGTGTGTCATTCTAATATTACACTCTACAGTACTTCAAATTACGTTAACCAATATAAATGCTTCTGCTGAATTAATGACTGTCGGACATGAATGTCATAAATACTATTCTAAACTGCTAAGAAAAAAATTCCTGACAGAAATAGGTTTCTATTATGTTCATTGAGACAAAAGCTAGTTACATTTAAGAATCATTAATTATCCATTAAATAAATTGAACTGTTTAAAGATTCATATAGCCAGTTATTTCTATCGAAGGATATGTTTATCATTAAAATGGTGATTGAACGTGGTAAATATGAACTGATTAAATCAACAGTTTCAATCGCTGGGTATATTGTAATGTGGTTATGTATTCAACTAAACTAGTCTATCACCTGAGTTTACTAAACGTAGAAGAATTGAGGCGTCCAGTTAGAGACGGAGCTAACCCATCAAATTCAAAATATCCATTTATTAACATATTCCATTACGTTCACATTAAAAATGTCAATAAATCGATGTTTCGAGTTTTGTGGATTGCTCCCTCTCTTACTGGATGCTTCAATTATATTTTAGAAGAAATTTTGCAGGAAGTATATTCTGAAGTACGGAATCCCCTATGGATAAAAGAATATATTACTTCCTTTAATTTTCATGGTTTTAGAAGTTATTGATAAATTCGGGGAGATGCAGTTGTATAATATCAAATAATTATGAAAAAATATTATCTTTGGGAGTATCTTTGGGAGTAAAAAAACCTTGAAAAATAACTGCACAAAGTAATATTTTTCATGAACTCTTACAACAAAAGTCGAATTCTGTTAGGTTTTCCTGTTTAATTAGCAATTTTACAGACCTTTTCCCCAAAAAATATAAACGCAAAGGCATGTAATTTTTAGGGAGCATCACAATGCTGTTAGCAACATTTTGATAGTGTGCGTATTTTCTCGATTAGAAACTAGTGGTGCTACGACAGCACATACTTTCTCGCATTATTTGTGACTTAAACAGTTCGAAAAGGGTCTTCCCCGGATAAGATGATAAAAAGTTCTCCTAAACTAAATGACATACGAGTAGTTACATTATAACTTTAAAATTCTCTGATTGCAAAATACGAAAATACGATAAAGAAAATAACTTATACTATCAGTAAAGAATTTTTTGATATTTAATCAGCGCCAAATTCAAACGCAAACAAAATTTTGAATTTTTATTAAATTTTTAGTGTCTTAGAACTCTGAAAAAGGCTCGAAAAAATCTTAAAGTTCCTCTCAAACCACATTTTGTTGTGAATTTTGTCAGATTTGTTTGACTGCTGGGCAGCAGTTAAAAAAATAAAAAAAAAACATTTTTACCCTTTACCCACCTTAAAATCACCTTGACTTCAAAGATACTTTGAAAATGACTGCAACAGTTCTGTGCACTTATTTTAGTGTTTATAATACATTATATATATTTTTGTAGCCCCCAGGAATGTTATGATTTTAGAATGTAATAACATTACATATTATCATGTTTATAAGTTTTCTAAACCTTTGTATGTCATACGCTAAGGAAAGACGATAGTTTTTGGTAGTTTATGAGAAAACAATTCGGGTACATGTAAAGGTTAAGTGGGGGAGGAAAGATAAGTGGAGAAATGAAGGGGAAAGTTTGGACCCGATTTACAAGGATATTGTTTTATTGCGTTTTAGGACACCGGCCTAGGCAGGAAAAAAATGTAATATTTCCTTTTAGAACACTTCACAATTTTTATCCAATTTTTTCAATTGCAGGGCCATATGCTTGGGATTTTCGTTCTAAGCGCACCGAGGTCACGGACGAAAAATGGAGAGGGCAGACTTTCTCCAAATAGTGAGCTTCCACGTCATTACAGTGTTGACAAAGCGGGCGACAAATTTCGCGAACGTCCTTCTCAACGGGTTTCGTGGCCCCAGACATGTGCTTACCACGTGCAAACCGCGCGAGTGTGTGGCAACACAGCATAACAGCTGATGAAATGTCATGCGCCAGGAAAGAAACGCCCAAGTATAGTTAAAAAAAACTAAAACATTTGAAGTGAAGTACTCTGCTGGCCGGTAGATGCCGCGTCCTAGGTACCTGAGACACTACTCCTGGGGGAAGGTCACAGAATGGCGGCTTAAACGTCGGCCCTATGCCTAGGACGAGTCGTCTCCGGACAGCCAAATAGTAATAGACTCCGGCCGCGGAAGCCCAGCACTCAAGGCTGTAGTTGTTTCAGACTAGAGAAAAATAGTTGTTTTCCTTTACGTAAGTATTTCTTCTTTTATGCGTATAAATAAGTGTATACATTCCCGACACGTGGTAAAACTCTGCACTTTGTAAATAATAATTGTATGCAAAATGAAAATTTATTTAAAGTAGCACGCAAGTACGAACGCCCATCCTCCGAAATGTGATCTACAACAGCAATCATTCCAAAAATCGTGAGCCTTGACATTAAAATGCACAAAAAATGAAGCAGACGCTTTAATTTTATCGTTAAAGATAATTTCGGTATTTTCCTTCAATTTAATTTTGCATTGATTTCGGTTTTGCTCTTTCTGCCTACCCACGCTATGGAGTGGGGTACCCAATAAAATTCAATCAGCAGAATTGTAAAGAACGATAAAACATTTTATACTTTGTAGAATACTGCCTAAGAAAATAATCCGGATCCAACCTGTCCCCCCTTCATTTCGCCACTGTCTCCTATCTATCCTCCAACGACACCCGAACTGTCCCTCATCATTTTCCCATTCGTCATCTATCCGTTCCCAAGGCAGTCTTCTGTCAGAATTTACTTGTCCTCAAAAAAGGTGTGTCCCCATGGGCCACGCAAACGTGATTTAAAAGACTTACGACGCGCCGCTTCCGAGTTATTCGTGATTATGATGTGTTGCAATAATCTTTTGTTTGTGTTTGTCATAATCTGCAAAGTTCTATTTTTAGTTACTCACGCTTAAGAAAGAACTTCTTAAGAAAGGAAAGTTATGTAATTCTACGTGAAAGAACTGCAAATTTTCGGCAAAAAAACTCTTATTACAGGGCCCTGGTAACAAAAAAATGGATTTATCCAGCTACATTTAGAAAAAATCCTCGATTATGAAACTGGCGTCGCTAGCCGATGTCGTTTACTACTGTACGTGATTTCATGAAGGTTACGCGAATTCGAGACATCGCGGATTTCTGGCTGGGTGACCGACTCGGAAACCCCGGGGTCTAACGGCTTTGAGGCCAATTGCCCTTTACGGGACATGAAATGACTAAATACAAATACAGCAGATGAGCGTTCAAAGCAGCACAAACTAGACGCATTATTTCATTTAGCGTCTAGCTCTGCGTCTAGCTTTGCCAAGCTATTTCTCAATTGAGACCTTTTAATTTTTTAATAACATCAAGTAAATATAAGTCGTGCAAATTTCAAACACGAGCAAATTATGGTTATTTTATTCCTTGCATTTTTCTGTCAAATGCAGTGTTTTATAACTTAACCTATAATAGTTCTAAATAATGTAATAATGCCCTCACATGTTTTATCATAATTATCCATTACACGACAGTACTTGGTAATATTCCAAACGTCAGTTAAATTGCAAAGACCGCCAAAATCATATAATCTCGAAGGAAACTATATGGACATCAGTTCAAATGCTTCGAGTGCTATTTTTATGTGACTGAAAAATAAAGAAACACCTTTTACTTTTCTTAGTTTGAGAGCAATATGTTTTCTCTTAGTACAAATAAACAATATTAACCATTGTCGGGTAACAATTCAAGCATTTGTAGTGAATGCTTTGAACAATGAACGGAAATCTCCAATACATTACGAAGCGCCGTGTGAAACAGTAGAGAGCGTTTGGTCATACATGTTTGGTCTGCGGAATGGAGTACATCCGATCAAGATGATTAATTTGGTCCTTACAATAGCTGTGCTAAACTGCCTTCACCAGATGGCGAAGCGCTAACTAATTCCCACGTCACGTGCGATTGACATATGCGGTGCCAGTGATGATGACCAGATTAAATCATTTTCTTCAGTTATTCAAGAATCTAAAATGAATATTTAATCTCTTGGTCAAGATATTTACACAGAAAAATAAAAACTTTTTACTTAATACAAATATAACTTCACGTACTATATTATTTTAGCCACTTTTAAATTAAATTACACAACAGATCTTGTTTCGAATATTCTGTTTTCCATTAAATTTCTTCTAAATTGCTAATAAAGCAGTGTCACAGCAGCATGAAAAATGGTATTAAGTGATAAAAAAAACAAAAAACAAAATTGGATCACCATGCTCAAATATTCAATTTGTAAATTCAATTTTAACTGAATATAACCTCAAATTTTTTTCTATGATTGTTGCCAAAGGATTTTAATGTAAAATATTCACGAATATTTTTCGTTGAACAACTTAGAGAATGAACAGAAATGTATTTGCTAATATTAAGTTACTAAACTGTTTCATAAAGTTCTGTTAATAATTATTAATATTCTAATAAATTGTTATAAAGTAACAATTTAATATAAGGTTAAGTAATACACCTGACTTGACCAAACGTTCTGAATGACGCAAGGAAGAGATCTATAAAATTTAGTAATAGGGTTACAGGTTTCAGTAATATATCATAGCTTGTGTAAGCTCCAAAACTGAATGTTTGAAGATGTCAGCCAATGAACTCTTGGCGTCGCTTTGCGTGATGCCCTCACAAGACTGTCATATGACTCACTGAAGGCCTTGAGCAGCCATAAATGACGTGTTCGATGGTTTGTTGCAATATTACTCAGTCACAACCAGGTTTAGGGGTAATCTCATTTTCACGAGCCGGAGTTAACATTGGCCTTCAAGAAGGTATCGAGAGCTTTTGAAGAGACTCAAGTTTTTCGAGTTCGAATGCACGGGATGAGAAAGGAAGCTAGTCGGATCTAAGGGACTGTGCCATTTGTAGGGAAAACTGTCTTTCATTATCCAGTCTCATAATTTTTACTTTCCTGTATACGTATGTATATAAGGAGTAATAAACTTGTATTGGGAAAGTTATGAAATGCCGCGCAAAAAAAAGCCCTATTTTCACCTGAAAAACTCCTACTATAGGGCCCTGATAACAAAAGTGGATAAATCCAGTTCCTAAATTTAGAAAAAAAATTCTCTAACACGCGGGACAGCCAGAATCCACATTTAATGACTCCATGATACCGAAAACTTAATTGGCGGTAAAACGTCTGTGCGTCCGTCTGTCTGTCGTTCTGTGAACAAAGCCAGTGACTAAACCGTTAAGCTGATTTTCTCCAAAATTATATTCCCCGATTGATCTGGCTGATGTCGAGGCCCCTGGAATTTGAAACTGATATTCTAATTTTGGAGGGTACTTGCATAAAGACCCTAAAGACATTTTAAATGTTTTAAAAATATGGCGCCAACAATTTTGATTAAATTTTGTTGTTAAATAGTCCGAAGGACGTTTAAAGAAAATGGCGCAGGTCTCACGTTGGTCCAAAACTCTAATTTTTCGAAAATTGGAAAAAATCAAACTCTTCGACGTCTTCAAACAACTACAATTATGAAAATACAATTTTCACTTACCCGTATACGTACGTATATACGGAGTAATATACGTAGTATAGGGAAAGTTATGTAAAGCTGCGCAAAAAATAGCGAATTTTCGAAAGAAAAAAATTGATTGCCGGGCCGTGATAACGAAAAAGTGGATAAATCCAGTTGCTAAATTAAGGAAAAAATCCCTTAACACGGGGTGTAGCCAGGGTTCCTGTTTTGTAAATTCTTGATACCGAAAAACGGATTGAAGCAAAACGTCTGTCCGTCCGTCTGTCCGGTGTGTGTGAACAACACTTACGCCTAAACTATGCGTACGACTTTTTTCCAAATTGAAGTCTCTGTCTATCTGGTCTGGTATCTATCTATCTGGTAACCCCGGGCATTTTCAAAATTTTCTCAAATACGGCTACAAATTTTTACTTTAAATTTATGTAATAATACAGTAAAATACATTTATTAAGGTGACATACGTCCATTTTCACAGTTAACTCTGAATTTTCAAAAATTGCTTAAGTTTGAATTTTTAAACTTTTCCTACGACTACAAAATTAATGATAGAGATTTTTCCTTGAAATAAAATTCTTTCTCCAATCCTTTCGTTAAGGTCATGTACCTTGCTTTCAAACTTTTAGTACGTTTCGCGTAAAATGAGTGCAATATGTGCAATTTTTACTTTCCCATATACGTACGTATACACGGAGTGATATACGTAGTATAGGGAAAGTTACGTAATGCTGCGCGAAAAATGGCTAATTTTCTGCGGAAAAAAATTAATTGCCGGGCCGTGAAAACGAATAAGTGGATAAAACCAGTTGCTAAATTAAGAAAAAAAATCCCCTAAGAGGTGGAGTAGCCAGAAACCCTGTTTTCTAGGACCTTGATACCGAAAACCCATTTGAAAGGAAAACGTCCGTCTGTCCATCTGTCGGTCTGTCCGTCTGTCCGTCTGTCTGTCTGTGAACACTGCTAGCGCCTAAACCATACGTACGATTTCTTCCAAAATGGATGTTCCTTGGTGGATCTGATTCTAGTCGAAGCTTTGAGATTTTGAAAAAAATTCTTCAAAATTTGGGGGTACTTTATATGAAGTCCCCCGGGGACTTTCAAAATTTTCTCAAAAACGGCTCTAGATTTTTTCTTTAAATTTCTTGTATGAATAGAGGAAAATACACTTTTTAACATGGCATGGTCCGATTTTCACGTACAGCTCTGAATTTTCGAAAATTGTGAAAGTTTGAATTTTTTTCGGCGTCTTTCTCCAGCTACAAAATTGAAGATAGAGATTTTTTCTTCAAATTAAACTTGTTCTGCATATTGAGTTCTTTCATAAAGGTCATGTAAATGTTTCTCCAAATTTTAGTAGTTTTCGTGTAATATTGAATGCAATATGTGCAACATTAAAAAATTACAAAAACAAGATTTTCTCAAAAACGGCTCCAAATTTTTTCTTTAAACTTTTGGTAGGGATACTGGTAAATTTACACTATCAGACGACATAAAAGCTATATTTGTCTATCGATTGTTTTTTTCAAAAATTACAAAAATGTAAATGTTTTTACTTGTCTCTCACGTCGTTAATATTTACATTATCGGCGATTTTTTCACATTATTATATTTACGAGTATATACGCTTTAAATAATGTCAAGTAAAGTTTCTCGAAAACACAACCGTTTTCTGTGAAAAGTAGCTCAAATTTCGGCATTTTCAGAAATGCTCAAACGCCATTTTCTCATATATGGCTGCAATTTTTTTCTTGAAACCTTTCTAACAGATCGTGATAATTACACTCTTTAATATGACGTAAAGTTAAAGTTTATTTTTTTCTTGAAACATTTGTAACAGATCGTGATAATTACACTCTTTTATATGACGTAAAATAGGTTGCCAAACAATTTTTTAGCACTGTTTTAAAATTCTCTTAAGTTATAGCTCTCTTAGGGGAGCGGGTAACTAATTTTGATGTTTTTGAGAAAATTTTGAAAAAGTCCTGGGAGCTTCATGTAAAATACCCCGAAATTTTGAAGAATGTTTTTCAAAATATCGACGCCTGGAGTAGAACCAGATTGGCGCGGGAATATTTATTTTGGAAGAAATCTTACTTATGGTTTCGGCGCTACGGTTGTTCACATACCGACAGACGGACGGACGGACAGAAAGACGGACGGGCGGACAGACAGACGGACAGACGGACGGACGGAAACACGGAAGACGAACGGTCGGACGTTTTGAAAAAACCCACCGAAATCTATTTTCTGTAGTACTATTAGTTTAACTGCTTGGGGACAATTAGGAGACACTTGATTTGTGTCTATTATCATACATTATTTTATATCGATAGATGAAGAGCTAAGGTTTGCAAAAAGTCTTGATTTCTCGGAATAAGTTATTCAAGTGGCGTATTTTGAGGGTTGGGATATAGAAATCTACTAAAGGAAGTCAGTTTTAGCAAAGAACAGAATGTTCATGGAGTGTAGGCACAGCATAAGACAGTTGTTCATGACATTCTTTTAGGCGAATATTTGTCTCGCAGACAGAGAAACAATAATCTACGCTTGAATAGAGTAAAGTGAACGAATAAGAGATATTGTGTGTGTGTGTGCGCGCGCGCGCGCACGTGATGGTGACTAGCAGATGAATGTAAACAACTTCGTTTCTGTATTTTAAAATTCAAGCTAATGTTCTGTTCATGAAAACGTACACAGATTGCAGTTCTCCCCAAAATGAGTAAAAAACTGTATATATCTCTTTTTGACGTTAATTAACCCAACCAACCCAACCAACCCAACCAACCCAACCAACCCAACCAACCCAACCAACCCAACCAACCCAACCAACCCAACCAACCCAACCAACCCAACCAACCCAACCAACCCAACCAACCCAACCAACCCAACCAACCCAACCAACCCAACCAACCCAACCAACCCAACCAACCCAACCAACCCAACCCACCCAACCAACCCAACCCACCCAAGCAACCCAAGCAACCCAACCCAAGCAACCCAACCCAAGCAACCAAACCAACCAAACCAACCAAACCAACCAGTCCAATCAAACCAACCCAACACCACCAACCCAAACAATACAACTAACACACCAACACAACTAACACAACCTACCCATCCAACCCAACCAACCCAATTTGTAACGGCTGAAGAATCATCCCCTCAAACAAGTTGCTTAACACGAGATGCAAAGTTTACACAATATGATAGGCATGTTTATGGAGATAAGCTTTATAAGATTTCAACTAGTACTGCTACAGAATGGTACAAAATTTAGGAGACAAGTTTCCTAACCTCTTTTGTTGGGGTAGCTTTTCAGTGTTGTCCCACTCTCTTCTCGCATGCTACCTGTCAAGAACAAATTTAATTCGAAGAAAAAAGTATCTATCTTCAATAATGTAGTTGTATGAGGTGGTCCAAAATGTCTACAATAATCAAATATTCAGAGTAAACGTTGAAAATCAGATCTATAACATCGTTATAAGTCTTCACAAACGAACAGACAGGCAAGCGTTTTGAAAGCACTTTTTTCGGTATCAACAAGGGCGACCCCAAAATCTAAATGTATTTATTTAAAATTCGCCTGTTACAGAAATATTGCAAAAATCCGTATAAAGGAATATAAAGAACTGACAATAAAATATATGTATTTTACACTACATTCAGATGTCACATTACTGCAGACATGTTCCCAGGAAATTATACCTAATCTTAAATGCTCCATATCAGGGAGACCATCATATAAAAAATATCAAAATATGTTGAGAATAATTATTGTACGTTCTGAGAAGAATAAAGCTGAATTAAATTAAATAAAATACTCAACCAAGTAACGTGGTAGTAAACATGGCTATTAAACATGCACTCTTACCTGCTCGCCGAACCGCACCTTACAAGATGTGTCACTTTAGAAATGACTCTCAACTAGAAACTACCAGGCACTTGTCTGGGTGTATCTATCCACAAATACTTACCTGTACTACACTACTACTCAAGTCAGGCGACCAGTCAGAAGCTTACGGCTTGTCCCGGCTGAAGTACTGCCCCACTGGAGGGAGATGCGTGTTTGGGTAACTCCCTCAAGTCTATTTGTATCTCGGCACCGGATCGCACCATCCAGCAGGGGAAGGTCACCAACATTTCAATAATGCACTACTCTTACGGGATTGATGACCATAGCTGTTGGTGTTCCCGGAAACACGAAATAATCGATCATTGATTGTTCGACTTTTTTGTTTTGTCTTAGAATGTCTGATATTTAAATTTAAAAATTAAATAATACGTAAATATAGTTCTTAAAAATGATACTTATAATTCAATAAAATTTGCCTTCTCTGAATTTTTTTAAATTGGCTCTTACATTAGGTAGTTGGAATCCGAGATAAAACTAACAAAAAACCTTCGAATGTTTGCAATTCCATTTTAAATTAGGAAAGCATTAATTATGCACGATATTTGTTAATATATTACTGCATATCAGTCAATTTGTAACTAGTTTTTAATTCACACTGATGAGGACAATTTCAAAATGAAATTTGTAAAATAGAATTTAAAGATATATGATCTCCAAAATTAATATGTCTAGTGTATGCATGGACATTCATTATGAATGCGCTATGCTACATCCCGACGTCTCATGTTTGCATCAGATGGAATGCCACGTCATCCATTAGTATTCCCAGTTATATACGCCTTCGACACCTGATCCCGATGAAATGCAGGTGTGCAAATCAAATTGCTATAGTACACTAATGGCACAAACCTAATATCATGAAACGAAGTTATTTAACATACTCTGACATTTAGTGTGACATTTTTGCGTATTTTATGAACTTTTCTGAATGGAAGGCTGTTCGATTCCATTAATGCATTTTTTGTTTATGCAGTCATTTCAAATGTAGTACTACATTTCAATACATTCTATTACACAACAGAAACAAAAGATTATTTGATTTTAAATATTTTATTTATGTTCGTAAAAGAAAAGTAAAACTTATATGTGACGCATTGAGGAATAATATAATCTGTCCTCATATCAAACCATACAGGACCCCTCACTCTGTTGGAAAAGAATTATAGAAAATATAAGGAAAAATACTGTTGTTTCTTGCCAGTACGGTATTTCAACTCACAGCGATCGATGTTTAGGGCAAGAAAATATCCCATCTAGGACATTATCGTGAGTTTCATAATAAGGTAATTTTAAAAGAAAAATTTCATGGTCAATGACGTCAAATGGCGAGTTATAGGAATAATTAATCTATATATACTAATATATCTATATCTATACTAATATATAAAGACAGAACTGCACTGACTTACAGCGCGATAATCTCTTAATCTACTGAACCAATACTGATGAAACTTTTATACTAGCTTCCTTTAAAGGTCTGGAGTAACATAGGCTATGATTTACAACCATAAACCTTAACATATTCACAAAATAATTACTTTTCTGGACATTTTTCGACTAGCATTACATCGTAGATTCAAGAATGCATCAATGTTAATAGTTTAGCTTTGCGCCACCTGAGGCGCACTCTTCGTGAAAACTGAGGATGTCTGAGATCTACTGCTCATTTCATCAACTGCCAGAATTATTACGAAATTTGCTGGGGTTTGAATACGGCTATTTACACATGTCCGTGAATGTTAGTTCAGAACGTTTGTGTATCGTTTGAAAGACAGCCGTAACAACAGTGGTAAGGAATGTCAATGTACATGTACATGTATTAAGTAGTAATATACAGTATAAGGTAGTTGGCAGTAGTAGTTAGGTTGAGAGCGTAAAAAGTACAATAATGTACAATGTAGTTGAGTTAGGTAGAGATAGTAAAAAGTACAGAATGTATAGTAATGTACAATGTACATGACATAGATATCGTATATTTTCAGAATAACCTCTTGTTTACAGAAATTTGTGAATTCTAAATTGTTGAAAACAATGGTGAAGCGGAAGACGCATTTGTCAAAACATACTAAAAGAGCGAAAAGATGGGCTGAATATAAAAGTTCAGAATCGGCTACACAAAGGCAAGAGCAACTTACTGAAGACGACAACACTACAAGGGGAGAAGTCAATTTCAGTAATTCCCTAGGAAGCAGCTCAGCTTTTCATTGTGATCCCCAATTTGATTATTTGCATAGTCCCAGATATTCAGATTGGTCATATGGAAAATGTATGTTTTGTGGAGCAAAAAAATGGGCATTCGAACATAATAGCATGTGTAGTTCTAATGGGAAAGTAAAGTTAAGGCCTTTAGTGGAGGCCTCCTGACATTTTGAAAAGCCTGCTACTTGGTGAACATCCATTATCAAAGCATTTCCTACGCCATTTGAGACAATACAACTGTCTTTCCAGATGACATCTTTGGCTGTACAGAACATAAAGAAGGATTTTACATACCTACATTCAAAATTCAGGGCCAAATTTATCATCGCATTGGTAGTTTACTTCCAACAACGAACCCTGGATTTCCTGCAGGTGTATTTCCTTTCTGAAGCAGACCAAATGTCTTTGCGTCAAAATATTGTACCTAATTTAAATCTAGAAATTGTACAAATGATACAGAGTATGTTGCACACACACAATCAGTATATTAAAAGTTTCAAGGCTGCCATAGAACAAGCACCTCCAATATTCTGGATTACAAAATCCTTATCCGAGCTGACATTATCCCTGTCAATTATCACAGAGGCTGTTTCAACCAACCAACAACAAATGAAGTGGCTATATGACTGGTGGATGAAGATAAAGGGCACCGAGATATTGTATTGCACAGTAGAAATGGAAGGTTACAGCGTGTTTCAGAGTTACATCGTGCTTACGGACCCTCTTCAGTATCCTCTGATATTTGTTAATGGAGAAGATGGGTATTGTATTAATATTCCACAAATAATTTCAGGAAGAGGAAACAAAAACCTTTCAAAGAAAATATCTTGCATGCAATACTATTCTTATAGATTTATGGTGAGGGAAGGTACAATGAATTTTCTGCTAATGTTCCAGCAATTATTGAATCAGTTTGTTGTTGACATGGCTGCTAATATGATTACAGAAAGACTTGGATATATCAATCAAAATCAAAAAACATTAAGAGCAGAGAACTACATTCATCTTTGAGATGCAATTAACAATGACGCTAACATAAATCCACAAAATATTGGACAGCAGGTCATTTTACCATCTACTTTTACTGGTTCACCAAGGTACCTCCATGAAAAAACCCAGGATGCTATGACATACGTGGGACACCATGGTCGCCCTGATCTTTTTATTACAATGACGTGCAACCCCGAATGGCCAGAAATCAGACATGAATTGTATGTGGGACAGAATCCTCATGACAGACATGATATTATTTCACGTGTATTTCATCTGAAATACCAAAAACTTGATGAATTTGATCACCAAAAACCACATTTTTGGCACAACTGTATGCCATATGTCAACAATAGAATGGCAAAAAAGAGGATTGCCCCATGCTCATATTCTGATTTGGCTTCAAAGAAAAATACAACCAGATGAAATTGACTTAATTATTAGTGCTGAGATACCCAATAAAGAAGAAGATCCTCTTCTTTATTGCATTTTATGTCTGGAGAAATAAAAATTGGCAGAGAAGGAAACGTGGACAACTGGTTGCAGGGCATTTGGGTGTAAGGAAAGATGCTGCTCTTGGAAGAGTTTACACTGTGCATCCAAACTTCACAGAATGCTATTACCTTCATCTGCTTCTACATCACATTCGTGGTCCAACTTCTTTTGCTATGCTAAAAACAGTGAACAGTATTGTACAGCCTTCTTACCAGACAGCGTGTAAGAAACTGGGCCTCATAGAAAATGATGAGCATTGGAAACACACGCTGAGTGATGCTGCACTTACACAGTCACCATCACATATTCGTGAACTATTTGCGATACTATTGGTATTCTGTCAGCCATCTGATCCAAGCAGTTTGTGGTGTGAATTCAAGGAAGTCATGTGTGAGGATATTCTTTTTCAAAAGCGTTTGCATGAAGACAACCAAGATTTACCATTCTCAGTGGATGTATTCAATGAAGGATTAATTATTCTAGAAGACATTATTGCATCTTTCAGTGATAAGCGACTTTGTGATTTTGGTATTCTTGAGCCAAGTAGACAAAGTTCTGACTATACAAGAGATACATATAGTATGTGTGATGTGCATCGATACCTAAAAGAAAATTTGCCAAAATTAGTTCCTGATCAAAGAACAATCTTCAGCGCAGTTACTGACAGTGTTCAAAATGACAATGGTATCCTGTTCTTCATTGATGCCCTGGAGGCACCGGTAAAACGTTGATAATCAATTTACTTATTGATAAATGTAGATCAGGAGAGAAAAACTGTCATTGCAGTCGCGTCTTCTTGAATCGCAGCAACATTATTAAAAGGTGGGAGAACAGCACATTCTACCTTTAAATTATCTTTGAACACAACTTTTATAGAACAAGCAACGTGTAATGTTAGTAAGAATAGTACTATTGCAAAGAATTTTTCGTGATTCAGTATTAATTATCTGGGATGAGTGCACCATGAGAACAGAAGCTGTTGACAGAATGTTACGGGATGTACGATCATCTTCCAAATTAATGGGAGGAGTTACTGTTGTATTTTCTGGTGACTTCCGGCGAAACCTTGCCTGTAATTGCTAAAGGCACTAGAGCTGATACAATCAAAGCAAGCTTAAAGACATCCCCAATTTGGCAGAATGTTAAAATAATGACTCTCAGTACAAACATGAGGAACTTTGTTAACTGATGACTCAGATTCTGCGCAATTTGCAGCATTGCTTCTCGCAGTTGGAAGCGGTTCAGTTACCAATATCAATAGTCAAAATATATTAGTAGATCATCGGTACGGTCACGTGAAGATATAAGAGGATGTGCAAAACAATCCTAAATAGACACACTCATGGTTTTGTGAAAGAGTTATACTGTCCTCCAAAATTGTGGTAGATGAAATTAATCATCAAATCCTACAGCGCTTTCAAGCAGAAACAAAAGAATATCGATCATTTGAGCACTGTTCTGAAAGATGACGAGAGTGTTCATTATCCATCGAATTTTTAAATTCGCTCAACTCAGCAGGTCTTCCACCACATATATTAAATTTGAAAATTGGTACACCTATTATATTACTTCGTAACCTCAATGCCCAAAACTTTGTAATGGAACAACGACTTCAAATAATTAAGTTTGCCAACATATTTTACACACCAGAATTCTTACTGGGCCAGCATCTGGTGAAAATTGCTCTAATACCCAGAAACTCCTATGATTCCGTCTGATTTACCTTTTCAATTTAAAAGGCTGCAGTTTCCCATTAAACCATGCTTCGCTATGACAATAAATAAAGCACAAAGACAATCCTTCAAGTTTGTTGGTTGCGATCTTAGAGAAAGCGTCCTTTTCCTCACGGTCAGCTGTATGTAGCACTCTCCCGTGTTGGGTCAAAGATAACCAATTCTTGCTTCTTCCAAAAAATAATGAAACTGCCAATGTGGTGTACCCTGAAGCTTTGGTTTAATTTACAAAATGTGTCGTTTACATAAAACATTCTTCAGTGATTCTGTACATTTGTTGTAAATTACATTTTCTTCACATGCCAGTTGTCTTCTTTGCAGTTAATTTTGACCCTGTTGAACTTTGTTTAATTATGAGCTAGAGACTAAGTAGTGCAGTGATATGTATGCAACAACGGTTATTTAAATGTGGAGACTAATAAATGTGTTGTTTTGTATATCAATTTCTCCCAATTAATGCAATCATTCATTTTTTGTACAAAAATAGGCAAATATTAATTTATATAAAAATATTTGTCGATGCAAATAAAATATTCTTGGAGTCCTTGGTTTCTATTTCATTATTCAAATTTCAATATCAGTAGTCTCTAGCACTTCTGATGAAGTTAATATTGATTTGTTAAGTGTGGTTTCAGTACATTGTCATTTATTGTGTACTAGCTGAAGTACCCGGCGTTGCCCGGGCATTATTACAGAATATTATTAGACAGGAAAACTAATTCCATCTTTTCATGCCATGCGGCTGGGCCTACATCTCTATCTTTCATTGTATCTCTTCCCCGCCCTTCTCCTTCCTGCCATGATCTGTCCGTCTCCGTCCCGATAGCCATGTGTTGTCTTGAACCCCCAATTTTCATTTACTTTTGTATTTATGATTCAACAATTACGTTTGGACATCTACGTCTATATCGCGCTTGAAATCTACCTTCTAGCGTCCTCGTGTGAGAACTCTCACATGATATACTCCGCTTACAGTAGGAAGTCCCGTCAAGGTTAAGAGTTCGCAGATCAGTTTCAAATCTTTCTTTATGAATATAAATGAAAAAATATAAAAGGAGAGTAAGTTTTACAAGGTGACTATTTATTATTAGCTTTAGTACAATATAGAAAACTCCACAAAAATAATATACGTGAGTGTACAAGTATTTTATTTTGTAATTTAGATTTGTTTATTGTTTTTCGTTATAAAGTGAGAAATATATTGGAGCTGGAACTTTAAATAAAAAAATATTTTTTTGAAGAAAAGTGAGGAAGGTAGATTGGAACTTTCCAGTTGGGGGTCAAGACAACACATGGCTATCGGGACGGAGACGGACAGATCATGGCAGGAAGAAGTAGAGCGGAGAAGAGATACAATGAAAGATATAGATGTAGGCCCAGCCGCATGGCATGAAAAGATGAAATTAGTCTTCCTGTCTAATAATATTTTGTAATAATGCCCGGGCAACGCCGGGTACTTCAGCTAGTAATATATAAAGACAGAACTGCACTGACGTACAGCGCGATAATCTCTGAATCTACTGAACCAATACTAATGAAAACTTTTATACTAGCTTCCTTAAAGGTCTGGAGTAACATAGGCTATGATTTACAACCATAAACCTTAACATATTCACAAAATAATTACTTTTCTGGACATTTTTCGGCTAGCATTACATCGTAGATTCAAGAATGCATCAATGTTAATAGTTTAGCTTTGCGCCACAGCGAGGCGCAGTCTTCGTGAAAACTGAGGATGTCTGAGATCTACTGCTCATTTCATCAACAGACCAGAATTATTACGAAATTCACTGGGGTTTGAATACGGCTATTTACACATGTCCGTGAATGTTAGTTCAGAACGTTTGTGTATCGTTTGAAAGACAGCCGTAACAACAGTGGTAAGGAATGTCAATGTCAATGTATATAAGTAATAATATACAGTATACTGTTGAGTTAGTTTGAGAGAGTAAAAAGTACAATAATATACAATGTAGTTGAATAAGGTTGAGGTAGTAAAAAGTACAGAATGTATAGTAATGTACAATGTACAAGACATAGATATCGTATATTTTCAAAACAACCTCTTATTTACAGAAATTTGTGAATTCTAAATTGTTGAAAACAATGGTGAAACGGAAGACGCATTTGTCAAAACATACTACAAGTGCGAAAAGATGGGCTGAATATAAAAGTTTTAGAATCGGCTACACAAAGACAAGAGCGACTTGCTGAGACAACAACACTACAAGGAGAGAAGTCAATTTCAATAATTCCCTAGGAAGCAGCTCAGCTTTTCATTATGACCCCCAATTTGATTATTTGCATAGTTCACAAATTCAGGTTGGTCCATATGGAAAATGTTTGTATGTTTTGTGGAGCAAAAAAAATGGGCATTCGAAACATAATAGTATATGTTGTTCTAATGGGAAAGTTAAGTTAAGGCCTTTAGTGGAGCCTCCTGACATTTTGAAAAGCCTGCTACTTGGTGAACATTCTTTATCAAAGCAATTTCCTATGCCATTTGAGACAATACAACTGTCTTTTTCAGATGACATATTTTGGTTGTACAGAACATAAAGAAGGATTTTACATGCCTACATTCAAAATTCAGGACAAATTATCACCGCATTGGTAGTTTACTTCCAACAACGAACCCTGGATTTCTGCAGGTTGTATTTCCTTTCAGAAGCACACCAATCTTTTTTGCGTCAAAATATCGTACCTAATTCAAATCCAGAAATTATACAAATGATGCAGAGTATGTTGCACACACACAATCAGTATATTAAAAGTTTCAATGCTGGCCTAGAACAAGCACCTCCAAATATTCTGGATTACAAAATCCTTATCCGAGCTGGAATTATCCCTGTCAATTATCACAGAGGCAGTTTCAATCAACCGACAACAAATGAAGTGGCTATATGACTGGTGGATGAAGATAAAGGGCACCGAGATATTGTATTGCACAGTAGAAATGGAAGGTTACAGCGTGTTTCAGAGTTACATTGTGCTTACGACCCTCTTCAGTATCCTCTCATATTTGTTAATGGAGGAAGATGGGTATTCTATTAATATTCCACAATTAATATCAGGAAGAGGAAACCAAAACCTTTCAAAGAAAATATCTTGCATGCAATACTATTCTTATAGATTTATGGTGAGGGAAGGTACAGTGAATTTTCTGCTAATGTTCCAGCAATTATTGAATCAGTTTGTTGTTGACGATGGCTGCTAAAATGATTACTAAAAGACTTGGCTAGATCAAACAAAATCAAAAAAACATTCAGAACAGAGAACTACATTCATCTTCGAGATGCAATTAACAATGATGCTAACATAAATCCACAAAAATATTGGTACAGCAGGTCATTTTACCATCTACTTTCACTGGTTCACCAAGGTACCTTCATGAGAAAACCCAGGATGCTATGAAATACGTGAGATACCATGGTCGCCCTGATCTTTTATTACAATGACATGCAACCCCGAATGACCAGTAATCCGACATGAATTGTATATGGGACAGAATCCTCATGACAGACATGATATTGTTTCACGTGTATTTTATCTGAGATACCAAAACTTGATGAATTTGATCACCAAAAACCACATTTTGGCGCAACTGTATGCCATATGTAAACAGTAGAATGGCAAAGAAAGAGGATTGTCCCATGCTCATATTCTGATTTGGCTTCAAAGAAAAATACAACCAGATGAAATTGACTTAATTATTAGCGCTGAAATACCCAATAAAGAAGAAGATCCTCTTCTTTACGAAATTGTTTCCAAGCATATGATTCATGGACCATGTGGAAAATACAATTCACGATCGCCATGCATGGTCAATGGTAAATGCAATAAGAGATTCCCACGCTCTTTCACTGTTCATACTCAGTCAGACAATGATGGATATCCACTTTATAAGAGACGTTCGCCTCAAGATGGTGGTCACATTGCAGTTTTGGGTAAACATTCTGATACACAAGTGGATAATCGCTGGGTTGTTCCTCATTCACCAGTCCTAAGCAGATGCTTTTCAGCTCATATTAATGTACAATACTGTCACTCTGTGAAAGCAATCAAGTACGTTACTAAGTATGTTAACAAAGGTAATGATCGAGCAACTTTTACTGTACAAAATGATTGTAATGAAATTGAGATGTACATAAATGGTCGCTACTTGAGCACATCGGAAGCCATCTGGCGAATATTTGAGCTGCCAATTCATGAAAGATACCCAGCTGTAATTCATCTGGCAGTGTACTTAGAAAATGGTCAAAGGGTGTATTTCAACCAACGTAATATTCTGCAAGTTTTAGAACATCCTCCTCAGACAACATTAACTAGCTTTTTCAATCTGTGCCAAGATGATTATTTTGCAAAAACTTTGCTTTATTGTGAAGTGCCTGCATTTTTGTCTGGAGAAACAAAAATTGGCAGAGTAGGAAACGTGGTCAACTGGTTGGAGGGTATTTGGGTGTAAGGAAAGATGCTGCTCTTGGAAGAGTTTACACTGTGCAACCCAAACTTCATAGAATGCTATTACCTTCGCCTGCTTCTACATCACATTCGTGGTCAAACTTCTTTTGCTATGCTAAAAACAGTGAACAGTATCGTACAGCCTTCTTACCAGACAGCGTGTAAGAAACTGGGCCTTATAGAAAATGATGAGCATTGGAAACACACGTTGAGTGATGCTGCACTTACACAGTCACCATCACATATTCGTGAACTATTTGCAATACTATTGGTATTCTGTCAGCCATCTGATCCAAGCAGTTTGTGGTGTGAATTCAAGGAAGTCATGTGTGAGGATATTCTTTTTCAAAAGCGTTTGCATGAAGACAATCAAGATTTACCATTCTCAGTGGGTGTATTCAATGCAGGATTAATTATTTTAGAAGACATTATTGCATCTTTCAGTGATAAGCGACTTCATGATTTTGGTATTCTTGAGCCAAGTAGACAAATTTCTGGCTATACAAGAGATACACATAGTATGTGTGATGTGCATCGATACCTAAAAGAAAATTTGTCAAAATTAGTTTCTGATCAAAGAACAGTCTTCAGCGCAGTTATTGACAGTGTTCAAAATGACAATGGTATCCTGTTCTTCATTGATGCCCCTGGAGGCACCGGCAAAACGTTTGTAATCAATTTACTTATTGATAAATGTAGATCAGAGAGAAAAACTGTCATTGCTGTCGCGTCTTCTGGAATCGCATCAACATACCAAAAGGGGGAACGGGAAGGGGGAAAGGCAAAAGCAGGAACACACAGCTTTTAGTTATAAAGTGAAAAATATATCGGAGCTGGAACTTCAAATAAAAAAAAATAGTTTTTTGCAGAAAAGTGAGGAAGGTAGATTGGAAATTTCCAATTGGGGGTCAAGACAACACATGGCTATCGGGACGGAGACTGACAGATCATGGCAGGAAGGAATAAGGCGGAGAAGAATACTATGAAAGATATGGATGTAGGCCCAGCCGCATGGCATGAAAAGATGGAATTAGTCTTCGTGTCTAATAATATTCTGTAATAATGCCCGGGCAACGCCGGGTACTTCAGCTAGTAACAGAATATTTTAGAACATGTACTCGACCTCAGCAAGTGTACCAACGAGCGTATGGTTTTCCTCAAGCTTCATAAAAAGACATGGTCCTCTGTTTCCTCAATAACCTCACAACGTTATACATTTTCCAAGCTGGTAAATAAATTGTTAAAAGAGCTTTCACCATTATAACTATAAATATCTAACCTAAAATAGTTTTCAAGTGTTGACATTACTTCCACTTACTTATGCCACACTTCTATTTGCTTTCATATCTGGTCTCTCTTGACCCCTTGTGTTTTTGAGCCCGACGCTGTTATCGAGGGCTATGTAGTCATTCCTTTTCTTATCTTTACATTTTCTCCTAATGTTACTTAATATCCTTCTCTCTCTTGCTATCTTTATTTGTTCATCTTATTTCTTGCTAGGAGGGTGGATGGTTTTGCACATCTATATAGAGGAGTATATATAACTAAAAGAACTAAAGCAAGGGTTTCCATTTTGTTGAAAAGTAAATTGGCCAGAAATATCAAAGATTGGGAGGCTATAAACGAAAGAATTATTAAAGTAGAACTTGCACTAAAAGTATATAATATTGTAGGCATAATATTGTATGCACCACCAAATGATAAGACAATTCCCATTAAGGATGAACATGAACTATTGGGCCAAATTTTGAACAGAATCAGTAGCCGAAAAGAAATAATCTTGCTGGGGGATGTTAATGCTAAGGTTGGTTCGAAAATAAGTGACGTAACTGTTTGACCTTATGGAGAAAATCAGATGAAAAACGACGGGGAAAGGATAATTAACATATGCCAACAGTATTCCCTGAAAATTAGGAATGGATTCTACCAACACAAAAATATCCATAAATTTACCTAGATTCAACCTACAACAACAACCTACAACAACCTACAACAACATATACAATAAATTTTGACTATGTGATTAGCAGACAATATACAATGATAAAATTTCAAGATGTCAGAGTATTTAGAGGCGCAGAATTCGGAACGGATCATTACCTCATTAGAGCAAAAATTGTTCTGCCATGGAAATTGTCTACCGAGACGAGTAATGAAGATGATTATAGATGTGATATGCCAAAAGCCGTTCAGTATAATCTTCAATCCCTCAATGATGATTCGATTAGGTTTTTGTTCAAAGGTAGACTATGTTCCAAACTGAACGATATAACATATTCTGATGCAATAGATATTTACAGTGGTATAGTAAGATGAGTCATTGAAATCTCTTAGAACAAATAGAAAAAAGACTATGCCCATATGCTTTATTTCCTTAAAAGAGTGGAAAATTTATCACCAGAAGCTGTTAACTGGAGATCGTCCAGAATTTATTACACAATGAGATAAGTTTCTCAGATCAGATTTTTACTGAAAATGACGTCATCACAGTTATTGAGGTAAAGGAAGCTCTTAGATTCATGAAAAATGGACGCTCGCCTGAACCAAACGGACTCCACAAAATTTTTAAATATGGGACGGACTTTGCTTCACGAGCTTATGTTTTCAGCTATTTCGTGAGGGATGAAATTGTGCCCCCGAGTGGAAAACTGCCTATATCTCGAACATTTACAAGTAAGGTGAGAGACGGGTTTGCTCCAATTACATAGGAATAAGTGTGACTAATTCTCTTTCAAGACTATATGACAACATTATGAAACAAAGAATTGAAAATCAGATACATGAGCTACAAGAACAAAATGGATTTCGTGCTGAAAGATCATGTAGAGATTGTGTTTTCTGGTTAAAGCAGCTTCTAGTAAATAATAACGAGCAAAACGAAAAATTCAGATAAAATCTATTTAATCAAAATGAAAATAAAATCTGTAAAGAAACGCATTTTGCACTAAGTTTTTTATACGTGTATAGCAAGGTTTTGTGGGTCGTATATTCGATGGCTAATTCAGTTGTACGAGTACTTCGCCTAGTTGAAAGTTAAAGAAATTTAGATTTTTATCGGAATTATACAGTTTAGGAAATTCCAGTTACCTCGTTGTGAGCTTCTTGTAATCGCTTCTAGAATAACCTAACCACGTTGTATACTTTCCGTTTCTGTTTGATATTTTCTCTAGATGGCCGGTGTCAAAATGGTCAAATCTTTTTCTACTGTCATGACAAATTTGTTTGAAAGGGGCTAGAAAATCTTTGTCTCCACCGAGGTGTAAAATTTGCATCGACTGCTGCTCGAGCAGTCGCTGTCCCTTAGCCGTCTTGTACTGAACCAAAGCGATTGGGCCGCGACGCAAATTCGAAAATTCCAGCGACGGGATGTAATTGCTTTGGCGAGCGGTTACAGTTAGTAACAAATGAATGAAGAAAGGACCTTGTAGACTATCCAACTACATGTTAGAGTTGTCTTCTTCCATGTATAGCGTAGCTGCCGCAGCCATGGACCTCGTCACCTCCTCCCTCCTTCGTCATCTTCCTACTCAGATGACTGACTACCGAAGCCGACGCCCTTCAAGACCGAATGCGGCAATTGTTTATCTCCCAAACTACGGCGCCTGTAGATTAATATGAATAAATGTTATCCTGGTTCCTTATAATAGTTTAAATTTTCAATAAAAGTTGTTACGTAAAAAAATCAAACTGAATAAATTTATTATAATAAAAAGAATTTCAAATATGTATTGTTTTATTCTTTCATAAGGTCGCCTTCATGACCTTACAGTTATTTTATGAACCATTCATCCCAGATTTCGTAACAGCACGGGTTCAGTTCCAACTCCCTCTCAATTTCCTCTTTACATTGCGGGGTGGTAACTTTCCCAGTTTTCGGCTGCCAGAGGAGGCCCATAGGCCTATCTAAGTTAGTTCTGTGAATTTTTCTGCTGAGGTCCTAGTTCTCCGTCGTTCCATTGGCCCAGCTTGGCTGATTATTGCCGGTTCTGTGGGATTGAAGAAGGAAAACATGGGATTGAAATGATGTTACATGATGGGTGGGGGTGTTCCCATCATGCCGCAACATGCTATGTCCTTGCCTTGTTGACCCGAATGGACCCTCATCCCGGATGAAGCGTGAACTCGAGCGCAAGAGCCGCAAGTCCTAGCGCCTTCCAGACCGGCCAGGAATTGAAGGTTAAGGGTTGAAAGGTGATATTTGGTAGAGTTACACCATGCTACAACATCCATGAACGAGGCGGGAATCGAAACCGCGACCCCTCGAACTGAGAAGAGCAAAAACGCACCCGCCTTAAGAATTGCGGCTGCCCATGTCCCTTGTTTAATTTTAAATAACAATAGAGAACAAAATGTTTACCTCCAGGAAGATAAAGAACGTAATATACTAACTTTTATATGTGGATTACGAATATCACAATAAATACATCTGATTACGTCACAGTTTTTAAATATGTTTACACTGTACCATACCATATTTTGCTATTAATGCAAATACGTGATAAAAATTGCACCTCTAAAATGTGTAGAATCAATGAGCATAAAATCTATTTAGAAACAAAATATTGGTTCAATTCATCTATGCCACTTACATAAGATATCAACAAAATAAGGCTTTCGTGTTCTTTTTACCGTATTCTAAGATTGCAGTCTTTATTCTTGCGCTCAATTACGAGTAAGTCTAAGTGATTTTAATAATCCTTAGTGGATGTTTTGAAAACAAATCACGTGCATCCTCAATACTGCGCATCAGTCATTGAAAGGAATTATTTTAGCACCTTACCTTATCGCAAAATACACAAGTATCCAACTGTTGGGGTGGTAGATTCTGAGTCAGTTTGTGTCATCCGGAACTGAACCCGCAGTGCGCGTGAAGTTCGAGTCTGGTTTGCGTTTGCCTCAAATACATCAATATATTATAGGTCTGTGTTTTTTATAAAGTGAAATCCGACACATGATCTGTACAATTGAATCGGCTCGATAAAATGCAAATCGACATTTCACATTGAAAGTATGCACCCAATGTTACGATTCTGTTACGTTTGTGGAAGATTTACACCCACACTTCAAAGGAAAAAATGTATGAAATTACAAAATTTGCGTATTCTTTATACTTTAACTGTGTTTATTTATACTTTGTGTTTGTGATCAGGACAGACCATGGGCTGCTCACTAGTGTCCTGTCACCTGTACAATGATCTTTAGGTTGCGGTTTTATGAAAAACTTAAATCATTGTCATTCACTCTACCAATGTTGTGAAGAATACAACAAATCATTTTAATGTATCCATATTATTGTACGAATATGCGTTTATTCGATTTTTAACATGTTCTTACCTCATACGAAGCATCTTCCTAAAATTTAGTAATATATAACCGAGTGACAATGTGGAAATTAGTGTAGGATTTTGTTTATTTCAAATAATAAATATGTTTATATATTTTCAATCTTGCATGATAGAAATATTTTATATTGATTTGCGAAATCAGCATGATCGTTTCCTTTGAAATAACATACTTTCATCCCAGAGATACGAAAAAAAATGTTGTTCCTCAGTGGTAATTAATCACTCTTTTTATTTTGTGGCTTCCCTTTCCTTACCATAAGAACTGTCAGATACTAACTTAAGAATGGTTCGTATTGGCTATCAGAATTTCAACTTTTAAATGCGTCTTCTGGGTAAACACACCAGAAACCGCAAACCTTGTATGCCAACTTCACCTACCGCAACAACGCGTAAACACATCACATTATCTCTTCAGTACAACAAAATATCATGACAAATTACCCAGATCAATAATTGGACAATGAATTAGTGCTCTTTAGCAATGTAATCACAAAACTAGTCACTATTGGCCTTACCTTTAAACGTGTAGCGTGCAGAAATTTGAGTATACTTGAAACTGAGGAAGCGAATTCTGTGAATATAAAGAAGTGAAGGTTAGATTAATTACTGGGATTTTTCCGCAAAACCCAATTAATATGGGCGCCATTTACGTCAATTGTAAGTAACCTGAGAGGGTTATAATTATCACAATAATCTACAGATTATCTCAAGTTGAAGAAAAATTACCGAGTTTTATCAGATATTTTATTCCATAAATTTATGTCAACAAATCTATTTTACGGATTCACGGTTTGTAGCGCCACTGGCAAATTCATTCTTTCGAACATCATTGCATTGCTTTTACTTTTGTTTGATATGTCTGTGAAAGAACATTAAAAGTTATATTGATACATACTTTAAAACAAATAAACACGTTTCATTAACAACTTTCCTTCCTAATATGGAAATGGAAGGATTGGGAAAGTGTGGGCTTAAACATGCGAGAGTTCTCACACGGGTACGCTAATAATATTTGTTCTTGTCATTTAGTTTGCCAAAAATTATTCTATATAGTATTTGAGTAAACTCTGCCGTTCGTGTGTGGGGATTTCTGTGTTTCGCGGCTAGACCACTTCCCGTGCACCAATCGAGATATATGAGGTGTCATTGAACGCATCTCGGTCCCCTGTTGGGGAACTGATAATTTGTTTTTCGATCCTGCCATAAGACTCCAAGAAATTGTCAAAAAAGTTTTTTTTCGTGTTTTGAATCTACGATCTTTGTGAATATGACGGGAATTAAACTAACGCTACCTAAATAGATCTATGCAGGTGGGTGTTGACTAAACCCCATTATTCCGTGGTAATTTCAATCCACGACACCATACGTTTCTTCCATGAGGATGGCAACACTGATTTTTGACAAACGAGAAAAAACTATATGAATATCACCCGCCAGAATGTGTTGTAAATTCTGTAGTATTTTAGTTGTAGTGAAGTGTGAAGTACTTCATGTGTATTTTGTATAAAAAAATTGCAACTTGCCTTGGAGCATTAAATTTGAAGAACGTGAAGTGAATACAAAGGAAACAAGAGCTGTAAATACTAACAATACATTTCTTAAGTGTGCAGATATCGATTTTCAAATAATGTGACGTACAACTTATCACATAAACATACAAAATTGTAACCTTTAATGCTTACATTTATTCGTCTTCAGAACAAAAATCAGACCGAGTTTGTAGAGTTTTAAAATCTTAAAATAGGGGACAAAAGTAATGAGTGTTAAGCAACTCAGGGGAATCAAATGTAGTTGTAGAAGATTTTGTGTCAGAATTTTCCGAACTAATAGGGAATGATATAATATTAGCGTTAGAGAATAACGCAGAAAATCAAGCTTACAGATGATCATTTATATTCATATTAGAAAACAAAACGTAAAAAATATTGCTGTACTGTCGCATCATTCATATTCCCGTAAGTATTCTTTTACAGCGATTATATTTGCATTATATATACATTTGCGATTATATATACATAGTCCAAGAAATATGGAGCTTTGAAATATCACTAGTTTTGCAAATACAACCAATGCCCATTCGGTTTTTCTACAAAAAAACAGCGGTTGTTCGTTGAGAGCAGTGATCTGTGTACTAACTGGATGACGGACTCAAGTGGGCTATGCCTCGGCCCAGCTTCGGCCATCACAATGTGGTTGGGCAAGACACTAGCCCCGACTAGCCCGGCTATACGAATATTGCAGAGATCAGTACGCTTATTCTAAGAGATTTGACACCTTCTGACGTAAATCTTCTGCTGTTATGCGTAAGTTGTGACCAAGGAAGTTAAATTAATCTAACAATCAGTCAATTCATGCAGCAAAAACGTTAAAGGCCTTTCTAATCGAATTTAAATAGGTGCACGCAAGACGAGGGTTTTTAAATCATTAATTCACTCTTACTGTTAATCTCAATTCTGTTTTCTTACATAGAATATCGAATTTATCCGCTTAGGAATATAAAGTGACATCTGGTGATGAAATGAAAGAAATTCATGGACAAAATGAATGTGTCAATTTAATATCAAACAAATGGAATGACAGGATGATAATGTGAAAATGATGCACTGGGGAACAATAAAAATATTACTGTCACATTAAAAATCACTTTGTACATATCTAATAGAACAATTTTATTTAGATGCTGTGTAACACTTGTTTAGCCCCCATGAATTTCTTCTTCAGAGAATCTTTTGCCGTGTGTTTTGCCGTCCTCATGTGTTGAGGCGGAATGTCACATACTTGCTCGCAATCTTTTTCACTATTTGCGTTTCATGAAGGTCCACTCAGAGACCAAATTCATTATCAAACTCATCATCAACATATCACTACATTTTTTTATTCATTATTTGATTTTCTAATAAATAGATCAGTTCATTGAACTATACATATGTAGTGAATGGCTTAAAAAATACATCTTAACCTAACTTAAAACTAATACATAGGGTGAGGAAACCATGATAGCACCTCATAGAATTTATTCTAGGAATGAAAACAGTTTCCAAAATATGTGAAATGTATATTTGTTTGTATACGTGTGGAGTTAGTGGGGTTTTTACGGAGATTGAATGAAGTTAACTTTGGATGCGATAGATACTGGAGAAGAAGTTATGGGATATGTAGGCAATGTGGTGAATAATGAGATCAAGGTTGAATTCGTTGTGTAATTGGTGGTTGGAAATGAACCATGGTGAATTGGACGGTGTTATGCATCAACCGGCTATGCGACATCATACAAGTTTTGAGATAATCGTGTTCAAAGGTTTTATTTCATTTTCAGCTCTAAAAACTGTAATTTAATTAATTCATTCATTGAAGCGCCAAACTAAACAATCATGAGTGGAATATCTGGCGCTTACCTGCATAATGTGAAATTAAGAACAGCAGATTTGAAGATCTAGGTTTATAGCATCACAACACTACACCTACATCACACCACTACATCAACTGAATATTTGATAATATCTCCTTTAGAGGAAACGTCATGGAGGTTTTCATTTATACACTGAAAACAAAAATTAACACATGTATATTTGGCTTTAAGGTAAATATGCTCTTAATATTATTGGGTTTTCATTGAAATGAGAGAATTTGCTTATGAAATTAGTATTTTTAAATTATGTGTCATGCCAGTATCATTCTGCATTTTGCTCCTAAAGAGAAAACTAGAATAATCCAAATGTAATCAACATTTAAAATACTTCATGAACTTGGTTTATTTTGTCAGAAAAAAGCAGTAGTGTTAGAAATTGAACAGTAATGTTAAAATCTCTTACCTGTTTTGAGGTTTCAATGATTGTTCAGTGTTGTCAATGAGGCTTCTGTTCTCACAATTTGTATTCTAACTTGTTTATTTGGTGGCATGAGGTGTCCAGGAAAAACTGAAAATAGAAGGAACTGCATCTACTTTAAGGTGTGGGACGAGGTCTGACTGATACTTTTTTTAAAAATGTACACCACAAATAAAACTGTTCTTTTGTAGCTACAAAGCTTTTATCTTCGTGGCAATAATCCACCGTTTTCTTCAGTTCATCATTTTCAATGGAAACCTGCAGCAATGAAGAAGTAAGTAATGATTTTGGGGCAGCTGCTCACATTTTATATTACAAGTATCTTAATTACTACTTACCGAAGAAAAGATATTTTTTGCCTTGCTCCATCGATTTGTACAATTGTATGCTGAACACGAGTTCACCATTTTTATTGCTATTTAAAAAACACACGCAAACAAACCTCTTCACTTCTCACAAGAACTACAGCTCTCAATGCATAGAAACTTGTTTCTTGCCCAACTACCATATGGCGACGCCCGTAATGAACCGACACGCTTTTCTTCCGCGCAGGAGCACGGAAGTCAGTCATCCAGTTAGTATTGAGATCACTGATTGAGAGGAATAGACTATGGTTGTTGTTTTTTTCGTAAAGATTGGCTACACTGATGTGTGTTCATTACGTTTTCCGTGACAATAACAGGTTATTTAGACATGTTATCGTTGTAAAAGGTAAATTCTGCGGTTGAAAAGTTAAAATTCTTAAAATAATGCAAGATTAAGTAGTTGGGCCTTTTGGAGTCAGGACGGCCTACGCCAGGTGGCGATCTTCCGCCACTGGAAAAGGTGGTGTGTTTGGAAACTGATGAGTCCTGCCTCTGATGAAGCCCTGGAAAAAACTCTTACAACATAATTCAAGAAGAGCCTCATACCTTAAGTATACATACCATGATTCTATGAGTAAGACTATTCCACTCGTGAAATTAAAACCAGTAGGGTTTTAATACACATAACATAATATGTACACATTTGTACACATTAATATGTGTACATATGTATAATTAATATGTACACATTGTGTACATATGTACACATTAATACACATACACATAATATGCCGCAATCAGAGTGGAACTTCATCACTTTTCCTATCCGATGTTTCTTACCTCTGCTACCTACATCATCCGCTCCGACTCGTGTATCTAAGGAGTCGGTATGTATCCACCGCTGTGTGCATAAACCACATATGTATAATATAACCTCTTTGATTTTAACATCGCTTTCAGTTATTTTCAATAGTAATAACATGGGGAGATTCGGTGACGTGTCTGACGACAAAATCAATTAAATAACTCGTGATGTTCCAGAAAACACGCAGAAGAATATAAAGTATATTTAACCTGAATATTTTGAAGTGTTTTTTAACAAATACTTCATTGTTTTAAAGTCAAAGCAATTCATGTTTATGTAAAATTACTTTCGTTAGAAACTTCATTTATAAAGATTGGTTGCGTGTGAGATCCACAAAAGGTATGTATACTACTGAAATAATACAAGAGACGATGCTACAATTTTATCATTGAACCCTTACCTGAAAATTAATGAGCAACACCATTCAGTATTCATAAATATATTAAGACAAACATATTCAGCATCAAAAAACATCAGCTTCAGAATTCAAGACGATTATGTATGAAAATATATAAGTTCCTTTAACATTTAATTTTAAAAAGTGCATGTTTAATACATGTATTTTCAACCGATAGAATATGTTTGTAACTTTAAATTTTAATGTTTGTTACATCAAAAGTTTGTTACTTTAAAGCACAATAAGCATATACTTCACATCATCGTCTGTATATTCATTTATCTCGATTTTGATTACGTTTCGACCGCACGGTTTAACCTTGCCCATCTGGGCACATTTTGGAACTCGGTTAGACGTAATTTCATTCGTCGAATAGTCCTTTTTTTAAATTTATTTTTCCTGTGATAGCAATACATAGTTCAGTAACAGTGCACTATACATATGTTTTGTTGACTTACTAACTAATCTAAAATTAAACTTACAGCTAGCTTTGCGGTTGAGGGAACCTAATGGTCACCTCTAATCAGGGTCCAATTCAGAAAATTGCTTTGGGAGTATATGGAAAGGGTACTTATTTCTGATTCTTGTGGAATGGATGGGGTTTCTAGCTAGGTTGAATCCGGTTAAATTTGGAAACTGCATTAGGTTGGAGTAGAATTGGGTGGATAAGTATAGGATGTGTTGAGCTATAGGTTGGAGACTGAATTCTTTGTGGTGCTGTGAGTTAGATACGAACCATGGTGCGTTGGTAATTGTCCTGAGGAACTGATTTTGGATTATTTGGTGTTTGTTGAGATTTGTCTTTGCTGCATTTAGCCATATTGGGCATGCATACAAGAGGAGGGGTCTAAGTATTGTTTTATATATTGCGGGTGCTGTATCATAAGGCAAACGGCTGTTTCTGTTGATTATTGGCTTTAATTGTAATAGTTTGTTTTTAGCCTGTTTTACTTTACTGTCAAGGTGATGTTTCCAGTTTAGTTTTGTATCGATGTTTTAGGCCTAAGTATTTTATTGGCTTGTTTGCTGGGTGCCAGCTTATTGTTTCATTGTTTAATGTTAATGGGCTAGGAGAGGTATATGGTCGAATATTTATATATTTTAGCTGCAGTTTTAGATGGGTTAAGTTTTATTTTTGACTTTGCTGCCCAGCTTTCCATTAGATTTATATATATTTGGATTCTATTTTTGATTGCTGTGAGATGTTTTCCAGATAAGTAAATTGCCGTGTCGTCAGCAAACTGGGCTATTTGTATGGAGTTCAACTTCGGAATATATGCTACATATATGTTAAAAAGAGTGGGCGAGAGAGGGGATCCCTGGGGTAAGCCTGCGTTTATTATTTTGGGATTTGAATGGTGATTATTGACTGTTACTGAGAATGTTCTGTTTTCTAAGAATTTCTTTATGATTTCCGTTAGATAAAACGGGGTACCGCTTTTTTTAATTTTGTATATTAATGCTTGGTGCCAGATTCTATCAAACGCTTGTGAAATGTCTTAAAATATTGCTACTGTATGATTTTTTTTTTGAAATGATGAGTATAAATGTTCGGAAATTCTTAACAGTTGATGTTGCGCTGAAATACGTTTCATAAAGCCGAATTGTTCTTTTGGTATTACGTTAGTAGACTCTATGTGTTTGGACAGCCTTTTTAGGATTAATTTTTCAAAAATTTTTGATAGAGAAGGTAGTAAGCTTATTGGCCTGTAACTGTTGACGTTTGCCATAGTTTTTATTCGGTTTGGGAACTGGAATGATAACTGCATGTTTCCAAGTAAACGGAAAGTGACTTATTCTAAGACAAGAATTGTAAATGTTATTTATATACGCTATTGCTGGTGATGGTAGGTTTTTTAGTATCATATTATTTATTTTATTGTGTCCTGGTAATTTTTTATTTGGTAGTTTTCTGATTATCTGTGTGATTTCTTTTGGAGATACGTATTGGATTCTATGGTGTGGACCATATACTGGTTGGTTTAATGCTGTATTGATTATTTTATGTTCGGGATGGGGTTGAGTTGAGTTAGTTGTGAATGTTGAGGGAAAATACGTGTCTAATTCTTCCGCTTTTAGTATTGAAGTGTATGCTTTTCCTGTTGTTTGATTTAATGGGGGGATTATTGTTTTTTATTTTATATTTTTTGGTAAAGAGCCATATTGAGTTATTTTTTGTGTTTAGCGATTCGATTTTGGAATGGAATTGTTGGGCGTTGTGCTTTTTGATTAGTCTTTTGACTACATTGGTAATTATATTGAGTTCAGTCCTTTATTTCTGGGGTTCTTAAGTTAGCCCACAGTCTTCTTGTTTTGTTTTTTATTTTTATAGCATGTAGTATTTCCTGAGGCAATATGGTGTTCTTATTGCTTTTGGATTGTTTTTGTGGACTAATTTGTGAAGTATTCAGGGAGGAATATATTAGTGTGTTTAGGTAAGTTACGGCGGGAATAGTCCTATTAAAATCACTTGTGCTTTGGAAATTCTCAGATAAATTCCACTACTACGACAAACTACTTGCAGACGCAAGTGATAGAAGTGAAAACACTATTGAAGAAAATGGGGAAATATTTTACAATGAAAATAGTAAAGGATCAGAAAATAGATAGATTTATTTAAACTGCAATTGGGCATAACCCGGTGGCAGCTATTACAAAAAACATAAATATACACAGTCTCTCAGTAACATAGAACTAATACCAATAATAATAATAATAAAAATAATAATAATAACAACAACAATAAGAATAAGGTAATATAACTAGCAAATTGTATACTAATTGTAGTAATAATAATGGTAAAATAATAAAAGTAATGTTAAAATAATGATAATAATATAAAAACTGACTTCATAAAACACTAAATTACATTAGAGAGAAAACACACACACACACACACACACACACTACACTAGTATCACACTGCACTTCACTTCACACACACACACACACTACACTAGTATCACACTGCACTTCACTGCACTTCACTTCACTAAGACCTGAAAACATTTCCTTCTTTATTTCTCTGCTATACACTGCACTACACCTCACTTCACAATAGAACACTTATGCATCGCTATATAACCCACTTTTCTCCCTCATTTACTTAATAGTACCCTAAATTAATTTCCTAAACTGTTGAACACTTTGAGGAAAGGGTTCAAAGGTTTTTTGCAGGCAATCTATTCCATTCCGTAATCGTTCGATTTGTAAAAGAAAATTTCCCGACATCCGTCCTCTGCTGTCTTAAATTTATTTGTGCCTGTGATCCACTCTACTGATGTATGTAGGAATACATAGCCGCCGATTAATTTTCTTTCCAAGCTGGATGACCACTATAAGCTTTATACAAGGCGCAGAGTCTTGCTACTGATCGCCTGTTTTTGAGTGAATCCCACCCTGCCGTTTTCTTGTCCCTGAAAGTAAATTTAGCTGCCCTACGCTGAATCGTTTCCAAGTGTTTACACTGCATAATCTTGTGCGGATCCCAACAAATTGTTCCATATTCCATTATTGGACGAACAAGAGATAAATAAGCAAATTCCCTCGCGTTTGCCGTACTCTTTTTTAGGATGCGCATTACAAAGTGAAGAAATCTCCAGGCTTTCCCTACAACAAAATCTGCGTGTTTTTTCCAACTTAATTTACTATCGAAATGAATTCCTAGGTACTTGCACGAGGAAACTTCTCGGAATAATGTCATTATTTAAACGGTAATGTATTTCACTGTAATTATGACCCCTGACAAAAGTGATGGATTTACTTTTAGAGCTATTTATGGACATTCCGTTATTTTCCGCCCAGTAATATAACGCATCAAGATCCCGTTGCAGTATTTCTTCATCTCTTTTCGAATTAATACTACGATATATTATGCAATCGTCTGCAAATAGCCGAACATTTGAGGATCTGTTATACCGTTTATTCAGTTCCTGAATTGTTTGTCAAATAGCTATGAGAATAAAACCTACTTTGAATATGAAATTTTAATTTATTTAAAATTATTACCTGTAGATGTTTAAATTTCATGAGAAAGTACTAACAATTTTTTGCCAAAAATTACTAAAGTTCACACTCACTCTATTTTGATACCTCAAAATATTTATTTCTCTACACAAGTAACATAAGAACTAGCATTCTATAATCACACCACAAACTTCAATTTATCAACTTTAAAATTCCACATCAATTTTCAATAATATTAACGAAGGGAGAGAGTTTTTTACTTCTTCTGAAAGTTAAGATGTTGAACTATGGTCGTTTTTGTAAAAAGCTCTCCATTTGTAAATCATGAAATAATCGCGCAAAGTCTGACTACCGAACAAGAAGTAGACGGTCCGCCCGGGACAAATTTCACAATAATAAAGAAATGCACCGAATAATTTCTTTTTTCATTTAAAGAAGCTTTTACTCCCCTAACTTCATATTAAGTTGGGCTTATTAAAGCAACAAATGAAAGCGGGGGATAAGACGGTTTTAGAATAAATGCTTGAAGTTTTCGACACTATGCGAACGTGAAACTTGTTTTTGAATGCCAAGACAGCATGAAAGATGAAGTGCTTTTGCTGATGTTTCCAACTTTTCTTGGGAATATGGGAGTGTCCGACTATGAGATTCTTACTAAAACTTTGGTGTTTTCGTTTCTCGAAAGTAAACATCGGTGTCGAGCTGCTATCTTTATACTGAAACTTAAATATTTTCCCTTTGAATTTTCATATACTGCAATGGATCTCACGACTAATATACAGATGTGGAGTCGTATAATATTTTAATTGTATTGAAATTACCTTTGAGTTAAAAATATGTTTAAATTGTCACATTTCAAAAAGTGAGAAAACTTGAGCGGATAGAAATATTCCACAGATCAAAGTTATACGTAATGTGAAAAGATTGCTTAGTTATGAATAGTCTCCTATATAATTTCAGTAGTATACCTTCCTTTCGGCTCTTACACGCAACCAATCTTTATAAATGAGGTCTCTGAAGAAAGAGAATTTCACGGAGATATGACGAATTGCACTTTGACTTTAAAAATATGAAGAATTCGTTTTTTAAAACGCATCTAAGTATTCATGTAAAACGCAACCCATAACGCACGTCAGGATTTTTGAATCGATATCGTTAAATAACTCCTAAACGAAGCGTTCCAGAGCCTTAAACGATCTTCACATTGTAATCTACAGGATGAGATCTTCTTGATCATTCTATTACATTTGTGCTGGTTTGACGCTTATCGATTCTACCCCACCTGTACAAAGCCTGTAGCATCTGCAACTGAATGTAAAATTACTAATTACTTGATATTCTATGCGACTGAATTAAACGGGTGTATCTCTTTACTCGATAATAAAGTTCAATAAGGATAATTTGTATTGACAAGGGTGTATTATATTGTTATCAATTACAAGGTGATATACAGAATAAGTGACGGAGGATAAAAGAGTCTCGAAGAAAAATATACAGGATGGACCACCCGAAGTTGTCGACAGCAAATACTTTGTAAACGGTTCGAGGTATCGAGATGCTGTTTGCGCTATGTTGTTGCAGATGATGGGGCAAACAACATATTTCGTTTTCTTGTTTGTAACGGATGTAACTTTAGAGAAACAACTTTGATTTTTTAAATGGAAGTATGTATTTTTTCTCCATTCTAAAGATCTTTCAAAATGCAATGCAATGATATAAATATTGTTCATATTCGAAAAATATTTGTTGCAAAAACAGTACAATTAGAACATGGTAAACACCATGCTGGTAGCGCGCAAGGACAGCTCACCTTGGCGATATCGTATACGCGAATCGACGCACCTTGCCGGAAAACAATAATGTTCGTCAATTACAAGACTTCCTGAGTGAGTGGCACTTCCTTTCCGGGCACGTGAGTTAAGGGAACTTTTTAAATGTTTTAAAAGGAGAAAGGGATTCTACTTTTGAAGGCAACTACTGTATAATAAATTCCGAAAAAAACATGAAAGGTAGGGGTGGGGACCTTGATTCGATCTAGATCAACATATCAAACAAACAAGAGGCAAATTATGGACAACTTGACTTTATATTCTGAACAATTATCTTGAACGTACGCTTTAGTTAAAAAAATACAAGTTCTAGTTTTCACCAGTTCAAATGAGCCTCGTTATTCAAACATTTACACACATAAATATCACCATCTAAAAATTAACACTACTATATCAAATTCAAGTGATATTAACTTTATACTATTTACAATCTAATAAAAATGTTTACCCTTTTGAAATATTCAAGACAGTTGTTTCAATGGTTCATATACATGTTTCTTTTTAAGTTCCCTCCCATTAAACATTTTAACTTCTTGAAACAAGAAAAGCAGTAGAAGAAATAACGTAAGCAGTTAAAGAAAGAACGTAGTCGTTTGACTACACGTTCACACTCTTTCCAAGTTCAATTGTAGAGATCATAGATTCCAACGCTATAAATATGATTCTTTCTACAATCTTTATTGCATTCGCAGTGCACTGTTACAGAACATGGTTTAAATAATTTACTCAAATAACATATTTCTTTTGTTTTAAGTTGAATTATAGACTGTCTCTTGTAAATTGTTGATAATAAATATATGTTATCATTAAGACTGTCTATAATCATTTGGAACTTTAATAAACTCAACAGCATTTCTTTGGTAGGAAATGGTGTGGTGTTTATGATGCTTTTATCGAAATCCGCATAAGGTGTAGGCTCTTCATCGTAACTCTTTATTCCAGCAAAAAGCTTTTTCGGCCGCATTGCGGCCAACTTCAGTGCTACAAAAACAATAATGGTAATAATAATAATAATAATAATAATAATAATAATAATAATAATAATACATCCAAACTACAAAAAATTTAAAAAATTTAAGAATCAAAAACTTTTCACAGAATATTGTTAAGAATTAGATTTTAAAGAAAAATGTAAAATGTGAAAATGGAAACATAATTTTGAATAACACGTGTACGTTCTGAAGAGAGGTGAAAATAGGAAATGAATAAATATGTAACTAAATAAATAAATGAATTAATAAATAATCTTTTATTAATATATAAATAATATTAATTACTAATATATATATATATATATATATATATATATATATATATATATGTGTGTGTATATATTGTAAATATTTTTTTGTGTTAAAATTCTATTATCTCCAAATTTTTATCCAAATATCTACACACTGATCTACTCCTTAGATTTATGGAATTCCTAACGGTTTTCTCTCCATTACAACCATCTTGTGAGCCTGACTTTGCAAAGTACCGCTCTCTACGTAGCAAAGCGATTCTTTCCTAACCCTTGCTGCTGTTCCGAAGGTCGACCTCGTCGCCTTCCGCAACTTTCCTCAACACACAATATATAATAACTAGATCTGTTGGTTACATACAGTATCGATGAAGCTCGATACTTCCATCACGTACACTTCCTTCGACGATGGCCTGCTCCTTGTGTGCTCTTAGCTGCATGAGTAGAGGTTTTAATGAAACAGTGACCGTTCCTCCAGTCTGCCTTGTTACGAATTCGGCTGTCGATCCAGATTTCGCCCGATTTATGTAAAGTTGGTAATGGAATTGCATCTCCCAAAACGAAAGCTGTAATAGTAATTACGTTATGAATAAATTGATCACGAATTGTTTTACGAACACGTGTTCACCTCCTTTTATGATTCTCCATTAAATATTTTATCTTTCATAGTGTATTCATCACATTTTACATTAGGATATAATGTATTTACATTATAACATAATTTTCTTATCCAGCTTACCTCTTATAAAGCAACAATTTTAATTTTCCATAGGTTTTCCGCTAGCTCAAGTTCACCGATATGCAAAAGCTACTGTTCTCGCAGAAAAAGGCCTTCTTACTCCCGACGTGAACATTCGTCGTCGCAGTTGAATACGAGCTAATAGATTCTTTTTCGAAGTTCCCTGACTTAGGCGCGCTATCTGTTGGTCCCTTTCCCAACCTCTGTGGAGTTCTCTACTTGCGAGAAGCCTTGTACGGTTACACTAGATAATCATAGAATTCGATCCAGCTTTAAATTGATTAATTGATGTTTCCAGGGGTATCAAGTGCTACATCATTGGTCCCATAATTCAGTATTGTCAAGGATGCCACGAGCGGGAGTCCATGGCTCGAGTGCCACGACAAAGTCGCCTCTCCAGGCAGTACGTAATCCCGCCGCAAGAGACAACGCAATCACTATTGTAAAACGGTGGGGATACTAATAGTTTCCCCTCCCGATGCTAGTTGCGCAGAGAAACTCGTGGCATGCTACGATGCCACGACGCGTGCCACTGCCATCAGTAGCAGACCTTGACATGACACCACTGCTCTAGGCAGTATCGAAAATCCGCCATCGAGACTCCAACATTAGGGCCTCCCGCCGCTCCGTGGCTGACCGTGACCAAATCGAAGAGAGCGGGTCCACAGACAACGCGGCTGCGGGGCGCCGCTGCCGCAACTGCCCGCGGCGGGGCGCTGGCTCTCACAGCGCGACGCAACAGGTGGCGCCACCGCGGGGCTGGCGCTGCTCTGCGCACGCGCGCCCCTGCTGCAGCGCTGGCCAGCTCCTCTTTAATCCTTAGACCAGTGTTGTCAAAGTCGATGCCACGAGCGGGAGTCCGTGGCACGAGTGCCATGACGAAATCGCCTCTCCACGCAGTTCATAACCCCGCCGCAAGAGTCAACGCCATCACTATTGTAAAACGGCGGGGTGACTAATAGTTTCCTCTCCCGACGCTAAAGGCGCAGAGAAGCTCGTGGCATGGCACGGTGCCACGATGCATGCCACTGCCACCAGTAGGAGGCCTTGACACCACTGCCTTAGGCTCTGTTTCTCCATTACTTACGTGGACTCTGGGGTCGGATTTGACCCCACACGCCTTACCGAATGTTTTACCTGTTTTTCATGCACAGATGCTATTTGGAATTGTTAATTAACAAAATGATGCTATTTATTTACTTCATGCGTATTTAAAAAACACAAAGAATAATAATTCCAAAAAACATTCTAGTATACCCTCACTGACTATACATAAGTGCCTACCATTATAGCATGAGAATGATAGAAAGCTACTAAGTCGTAATAGACAAATACGCCAGATTTTTACATAAGTCACATAAAAATCAAATTACTTCAAACCAATAAAACTTAAAAAACTGAAATGTTTACAACATATACAAGGCGACATAAATAGCATATCTAAAAGATGATGTTCCTGTGAATAATTTTCAATGTTGCAAAATATTATTTGAGCCTGGGGTCAGAAAAGATCCGAGACAAGGTAAGGGTTAAACAGCTATGCGGTCCGTCACATGACCTCTTCTTATACTTAGGTTTTTTAACATGGCGCATGACATAAATCAGTTACGGCGACATCCAATCTGGAACTTGAACTTCACCAGGTTGACGCCACTGTTGGCGTTTAAGCTTCAACAGCTGATTTACGTCATGCGCCACGTTAAAAAAATGAAGTATAACGTTAGGCCCACTAAAATTAGCCATGAGTTTCAATGATTGATTTTTTCGCGTTCATAGGCGTGACAACGGCTATGATCAGTTGTCCTGTATGTGTAGTTCGTGGTTTATTATGAAAGGTTGCGAGCTGGATGGTGATATCTGGTCTACACGCTGGCTTGCTGGGTTTCCTCAACCAGTTATCTCCCCCTGCGAGGCACCTGCACCAGTGAGCCGAGCCATGCTCTAAGTTCCCTACTGGTGTGATACTGCAGTGCATATAAGTATGCAAAATTAAGGGGTGAGGATAGGAGAAGGAAGAGGACGGAAATATCGCATGCGGCCTGTGGCCCGTTTGTTAGGGTAATGTCCCGGCATTCGAACCCTACGATCTCAGAGGAACTGCAGTGACATAGTTTATGGCTGAGCCACTTGCAAAGGTAAATTAATCGTGGGGCACATTAAACCTAGCCATTCACGTCATTAGGCCGATAAACAGCAAATAACAAATACCGTTGAAGTTCGTAAACTAAGGCCACACATGTAGTATAGAAACAAAACAGTACGTTATATGTATCTTCCTTATGACCGTCCAAACCATCTTTTGTAAGAAAAATATAAACAAGAAATATATTTTCTTGGAATATGTGTACTCATACACAAGTTTTGGGCCCAATTTATTTGTTTCGATTGTTCCTGACGGAGGGCAGACTGTTAATCCGTCATGATGCCGGCCAGTTAAGAGTGGCTCTCAACTGGTTGCAACTGTAGATATAACAATACAGAATTACGAAATATATATTCATTACCCGACTAGGATACATTCAGTAGTCACAATAGTTACTAGGTATTACAACGACTTCGCAATTTATTATGTAGAACAGACACAACGTACTTACAAAGCAACATAAACCATTTATATGTTGAATCATCTTTAAATTCAAAATAATTCTTAAAATAATTTAAAAATCGATGACAAGAAAAATTGACCACGTAAAAAATTGATTATGTCAAGAACTGTATTATTGTTTTCTGGATGCATCAAGGAGATATCTCGTGTGCTTTTTTCTATATAACTAATAAATATTCGGATAGATATAACCATTGTCTTTGAACTGCACAATCTTTGGCTCAGTAGGAACGTTACGTTAGCATTTGATTGTGATGGGTGACTACTGAAACGGAAAGATGGTTATAGAAAAAGAACAGCTTTGAAAGTTTGTCAGATACTTGAATAAAAGATTCTTATTTGATTCAAAATTTTATACTTCACTAATTATTGCTAGTTTGGTGGCTGGTATTATTGTTGGTATTGGACTACAATAATACCTGGATGAAACTAATAGTGCTACAACATCACATACTTTCGCGCACTATTGTAGTCACTAATATTGAAATATTGCACATTCTGTCCTATTAGCACCTCTGCTGAAACTTGAAAAAGTCAAAATCAACAAATTCAAAGAGCCTCTGGGGCATTTATTTCGACTGTCTGTAACAGTAGTCATTTCTTACTTTTACAAATGAAACAAATGTTCTTATCAAGGCAACGCCCATTTAACTCCCCCTTAGTTACGATGGCGGCTTGATAGAATGATGAAGACGAAAGTCATTTGTCGACGGAGGCCCTGGCATCGACTTTTCACCTTGGTGTACCATCTACAAATTTTCGGCACTACCATGCGCTCTATCAGCGGTGACGCGAACTGGAATATCAAACCGCGTAATTTGAAATGAGCAAGGGGGGGGGGAGGGTTAATATAATCGTAGAGAAGAAAATGAAGTACTAGGGGAAAATAAATAGTCACCTCCACATATCGATTGGAAGATACGACTAGAAAAATTTTTGGTTTCGTTGCTGGCGAAATTTTCACCGGAAATAGTTCTGATTTTCCTTGCAAAAGTTATTGGAAACTTACAGACCGAGGTTGCTTATGAGATTAGTAGATCTTGTACGAACCTTTTTACTAAAAATTATTATTCACCATATCGTTTATCAGGTAAATACTTTTTTTCAAGTTTCTGATTGCTGCCTGTTCATTCTAGACCACATCAACTTCTGAAGTGATATTGTTCGTATCAACGACATATTTTACATACATATTATAATGTTGCCTGCGGAGGTCACTTCCCCTTCTCTCTTTTTCCCTTACCACTCTTTCCTCCCTCTTTGTTCCCTATGTTGCCCCTCTCTCTTCCCACCTCTCTCTTAATATAGGTTTTATTCAGTTCGAGAAAGTATCCTCACTTTTGTGTGTGACTTTTATAACTGGATTATTTGCGTGTAATGCTAACTGTGTAAGACAGCTGAAATAGTTTTTCACTTTTTCCCGAAGCGCAAGATAAAATTTGGCAAAGTGATTCAGCGTTTTGTACACTTTTGTCATCGAAATTAACAGATTTACGTTTACAGCTATAAGAAGTAGAGATTTTTTAAAAAATTAAAATGAGTTCCAGCATTAATGTATTGGAAACAAAATTTATTTTGTTACTAGTACGTCATCTACTTGATCTACGACAAATCAACTTGAATCACTTTCCAAATGAATCTGATCATCTTTCACCTTCAAATCATCAAAATTGTAATTAGTATATTGTTGTTTTTTTTAAAAAATATTTTTTACTATGTGATTTCTATATGTTCGGTATTTGTCATCTTTCAAGTGTTTTAACTTTACAAATTGTAAATAACATTAGTGGTCACTATCGACAAATTACCTCTGAATACTAGGGGACTATTGGGAGCGGAAATACTGAAATTCAAAGCAACATATTTCAAAGGTGTATATATAAAATTTTATCGTCTATGATAACTTTTAAGTGTTTATAATACAAAATCCTAAAATAAATTTGAAATATTGATTTAATTCTATGAGACAATTTATGACACCAGTCCAAATTATATATTGTTTTATTACGAAAGTGCGCTAAGTTATAAAAAAATCGTTTTGTAATAGTTTTTGCTGAAATTTAAAAGATGATTAAAGATTTTAAGAACAGATTTCATGACTTGAAACCATTGAAGATATTGTGCAGCGTCTGTTTTTACTTTTAAAAATATTTAAATGAAATAATTTCTCCGCAAACTGCTGCAATTAAAATGAAAACAATGTTCAGAAAATAGAAGCATAACTCAATTAATAACAGCTTATGTACTCATAAAAGTCAGAGAACGTAAAGACTTTAGACTTTTTTACGCAATCCAGAAAAATATACCAATATCACCTAATATATCGAAATTGTGAACTCTAGTTCTGCATTCAATATACATTCTTATATGTATTGGCTTTCCCATATTGAAAGTTCACAAAGTCAAAACTACGTTTCGTTCTTCTGGATTTCCAGACTGAACATTCATGAATACGCAAATACAGACTTTCCATAACTATTAGATAATAAAACATTTTTTCTGCATTTTTGTTGCTTTTGCAATTATAGAATATTGCAACGGAACATGCCATCTCTCGACATGCCGGCACTAACCAACCTTTGATGGGCTAGGGCGGATATACCCCACGAGAATCAAATGCTTCTAGGCGTGGGTGTCACCAGGACGTCACGGCGCTCCAGTCACCGCCTCGTCGCCAGGCCCTGCCGGTTGTTTATCAAAATATTTCTTTTATGGGATGCTCCCTCCCTAGGAAATCCTACATGGTTTAGTGACCAGGGAAAATCACAATCCACAAATGCTTTATATCTCATTCATTAACCAAAATTGATTACATAACATTACAACATGCAGCGGGCAAACCACTGCTTTGCCCCTACACTGCCTGTACACATTACACCTAAGAGAGATTTCGATAATCTATTTCCAGCTGGATTTACCTAAACATTCTCTTAAGATTTTCACTACTACTTAAATTAGTGTGGCATTACTTATTGCCTTTCACATAAAAGCACATGTACACTGACTCTTTCGATAAAGAAAAAGACTGATTTTAACAAAGTTACTTATTGTTCTGGTTTAGATGCATGTAAGCATCGTATTCTATTTAAATTCTGTTTGGAACGACCCTTTGAACATGAAAGAAAGACCAAATCCAAATCTAGAATTGTCCTCATTAGCCTCTCCTATTTCTGCTAATACCTTGTATTTTTACAGCACTGTGTCAAAGTTTACAGGTACTCACTCTCGTTTGCTGCATGGCGGTGAAATACCGTTACACCTCCCCCTCTCGCGCGCGTTCCGGAGACCTCCCGTTCGCCCACTAGCAGCCGGGAAGGGCGTAGCGATGACCTCGCTGTCTTCACGGCCGCTCGAACAAATGGAAGCCTCGGCGAGCCTGTGGAGTAGCGGCGGGCCCGATGGCGACCTCGGGATGCAACGGTGAATTGCACCGCGGCGCCTCTCGTACTCGCTGTATTCCACGTCACGTACCAACTTCTCGGCTGTACCTTCTTCTTCTATCTTCTCCCTTCTTCTTTCTTCGTTTTCCTTCAATGCGAATTACACGTCAGTTCAGAAAGTTCAGACGTCTTTAATTTTCTTCCTCACAAACTCATTCCGGACAACAGTTCATTAAATAATTCTTGATTTGAACATCGGGCTCGTTTCACTTTGCTCCCGTGCACTTTGAAAGTTCTGGTGGCGTTGGAAGTTGTGAATTACGCACCGACTCACGTTATACTTGGTCATGAATTCTGTTTTAGAACAAACTGCTCCTAGCGGATATTGCATCTCGTCGTTAACTTTTTTCTAAAAGCAACGTTTCACGTCGTCGAAAACTTGTTCTAGAAGAAACATTCTACGCGTCTCGCCTCGTCGACAACTTTTCCTAGAAGAAACGTCCTACACGTCTCACCTAGTCGACAACTTTTTCTAGAAGACCCGTCTTGCCTCGTCGGAAACTCTTTCTAGAAGACAAAATTCTACATCGGTTACCAGGCTGCCTCTGTCCTACTCTCCTCGCGTGACCTACGCCGACCAATGGCTATCGTGGGATTTTCGGCTCTCTCCTCATTGGCGACCATCGGTTCCGGTTGTAGGCTTCGAAATTATTCGACGCCTTCGTCATCCGCTGACGTCGACGGCGCGCGGCTTTCAAAGCTGCCTGCGCCTTATGGTGTTCGGGCTGGTTGTAGATTTATTATGGGACGAATGGATTTCGTCCATTTTCGTCTCATTGCCCCCATAACGGTAAGATTCTTCGACGGTCATTTAAAATGATGGAGAAGAATCTTCAATGAGAACTATTCAAGAATTCTTTTATTTTTCCCATCGACTTTTCATCTTTCTGTTACCTGATCATTCGAATCAGCAACCCGTTATTTAGTAAGGTTTCAAGTTGAAGAAGTTATATGTTCCTATTACTCTTCCGTCTTCATCTATTAATTCGGCTGCATTGGAGCTACCAATCTTGTCACTGTGTACGGTCCCTCGTACAGGTGAAAGAATTTAGCAAATAATTTTAGCCTTGGTACTGATACTTTTGGAGTTCGTAGCATGACTTTTTGATTCACCCTAAACACATATGGTCGGCTTTTTACTTTCTTTTTCCGTTCTTCGGCAGCCTTGCGGAGCCTATCCAGAATTTGTTGTTCCGTGTGGTAGGGGTTCCGGTCCGGTCACATCTTCACGGTCTAGATATCCCAACACATGTGGTGGTTTGCGGGCGAAATGGGCCTCGTATGGACTCATCCCGATGCTTTCATGCGGCACGTGGTTCAACCATCGATTCACATGGGGCACTAACTCGGTCCAATCGTCATGTTTCTGGCTGCAATAAGTTCGGAACAGTCTCGACATTTCTTTCATCACCCGTTCGCTTGGATTTGATTGCGGGTGGCGAATGGACGAGTAAATTGGAGTTAAATTTTTCTCTTGTAATGCTGTTTTCCACAGTTGGCTAGTGAATTGAGTTCCATGGTCACTCAAGACTCTACGATACTGTCCTGCTATTGCTAAATATTTCTCCAGCTGTCGTAAACACTGGTTAGTGGTGATCTTATTAATGGGGTACACTTGTGTAAACTTTGTAAACAAGTCGATGATGACCATGATATACTTATTCCCGCGCCTCGATTTTGGTAATGGGCCGTACAAATCGACTGCAATGATATCATTTTTCCCTTCGGGAATGATCGGTGTCACTGTACCCGCATACGATCGATTCGGAAACTTTGTCCTCATGCATGTCTCGCACGACTTGATTACTCGTTTCACATCCCTATCCATGTTTTTCCAATAACATAGTTCGCTTATAATGCTTTTAATTTTTGTGGACCCGTAATGTGCGGCTTGAGCGTGGACATAGTTAATTAGTTCCTCCGCGTGCGCTTTTGGGATCCAAATTTTGTAGGTAATTGGAGCGGTGTTCAATCGAATCAGCACCATGTCATTGGTCAATCTCCACCTCTCGGGATCTCTCTGCAATTTCGTCACGACTTCTTCGTCTTCTGTTTGCCCTCTTCCCTCAAGCACACGCTTGACTTTACTAATTTCGTCGTCGTGATTTTGAAGGTCTGCCAATGTGGACCAATCCCATAGAAAACTTTGAGGAATTTTTTAGATCGATTGCATTGACTTGTTCGACGCCTTTATGGGTGATATTCGTCTCTGGAGCTGGGAACTGACGACTGAGTAAGTCAGGTAATACATTTTTCTGCCCCTCGACATACTCGATTCGAAAGTCAAATTGTTGTAGCCACAGTGACCACCTCATCAGCCTATCGTTTTGCCAATTGCAACGATTTAAAAAGATTAGGGCTTTGTGATCGGTTTTGATGACAAAACTCCTCCCCATTAAGTAATTCTTTAATTTAGTTAGGGCCCAAACAACGGCATAGGCTTCTTTCTCCGATGTCGTAAAACGGATCTGCGGCCCTTTTAAAGCAGTGCTGACCAAATTGATGATTTTTGTCTCCCATCAATGACTTGGTACAACATCGCTCCCACACCCAAATCACTACTATCTGTTTGTAGATACATAGGCTGCGTGAAATCTGATGTGAAATCGTGCATGTTTGTAAAAACATATGCTTAAGATCGTCGAACGCCTTCTGTTGAAGTTCCGTCCATTCCCATTTCTGATCTTTTCGCAATAATCGATATAATGGAGCTATCGTTAGAGCATAATTATAGCAAAACCTGCTAAAATAATTGCAGACTCCTAAAATTCTCTTTAGTTGCCTATTATTCTTTGGTCGGGGTATGGCTTCGATTTCTTTAATTCTATCCAATCCCATTTGAATTCCATTCTTCGTGATTTCATATCCCAGAAATTTGATTTGTGGTACACAAAAATGGGATTTTTCAAGATTTAATACCAAGTTATTTTGAATCAACAATGGTAATAACTTTCCCAATGCTTCAAGGTGACGTTCAAAATCTGTCGAATGAACTAAGATATCATCAACGTAAAGAGTGGTGTCTTGTAACCCAGCATTGTTCATAATCTCGTCCAAACATTGAACCAGCGCAGCTCCACTGTTACGCAATCCAAATGGGACACGTTGAAATACATAGCTTCGCCCCTTGTAGACGAACCCTGTGTATTTCTGATCCTTCGGATGCAACCTCATTTGATAATATGCCTTGCTGAAGTCCGTTGATGAGAAGTACCCCTTATTGGCGAATCGTAACAATATTTCATCAATTTTGGGCGGTACATCCCTATACGGTATTGTCAGCGAATTCAAGTAACGCGCGTCTAAGCATAAGCGCAATGTGCCGTTCTGCTTTTTCACTATTACAATTGGATTGACATACGCCGTAGTCGCCCTTTTGATTATGCCTTCTTCTAACATTTCTTCAATTTGTTTTGAAATTGCTTCTTGGTACGCCACTGGTATAGGATAGCTGCGTCCTTTGAACGGCGTCTCGTCTGTGAGTTGGATACGAAACACGTAATTTTTCACTGGCTCGCGATTTTTCTCGAACACCCTTTTGGCGCTGATGAGTAACTTCGATAACTTGGCCTTCTGTTCTTTGTCGAGGAGATCAGCGGAATTAACTTTCTCTTCAATTGATTCAATCAAGTCATTTGTCGCGGACGAACATAAATCTATTTCATCCTCATTTTCAATTAACTTTTCTTCATCAAATTTCATCACTGTGTTAATTCTCGCGTTTCCACGACCTATCAGAATTTTCGCGGCTCTGGTATCTACAATTACATCATTCTCCACGAGAAAATCAATGCCTAAAATTACTGCGTACGTGAGTCCTTTTACTACGAGACATGGCGTGTCATAGACCTTGCCTCCTATTTCTAATGGTGCATAAATTTGTTTTTTGATCGGGCTCGACTTGTTTCCAATCGCAGTTGTAATTCGCGTACTTTTAATTGGCAATTGAGGTAGTTCAATCTTCGATTCCCTTAACGCATTGTAGGCGTCTTCATCCATTATGGTTGCCATGGAGCCAGTGTCCACTAACGCCTTCATCACCACGTCGCCGCAGCATACTTCAATCACCGGACAACGATATGGATACTCGTTCGTTGTGACCATATTCCATATGACACCCGTCGGTGGATCACCTACAGAGATTACAGGAACCACGTTGTATTCAGCTTGAACGTTGTTCGACATGGGGTTCCCGCTCACATCGAACTGTGGCAGTTTCCCGATGTTGATGGCTGACATTGATGTTTGTCCCCTAATTCTTCATTATTCTCTTCTTCTTTAGTCTTGCGCTTGTTTTGAGGGTATGTTTTATTAGTCTTCTCCCCTCCTGGTTTTGAAGTTCGGTCTTTCGTTTCATTCCGAAAGTTATTTTCTTCCGTATTTCGATCATTCTTTTTATTGTTTGGTTGATCGCTCTGTTTCGATGATTTTGCCTCTTGACCTCCCACACTCGTGCTGATGGCATTAATCGTCGTACTAGTCTTGCCTCCCTTCATGACATTATCTGCTGTAATATCATAATTACCTAGCAAGCTTTGGAATGCCTCAATGTCACGCGGAGCTATGCTTCTTATCAAGTTCTGTATGCTGTATGGGAAATGTCTTGTTAATAAACAAATAATTTCTTTGTCTTCCATAGGTGGCGAACATAACTTGAGTGCAGCAATCTTCCCCGCCGCATAATCGCGCATGCTTCCTAGCGTCGGCTTGTAGTACGTATTCATAACTGTCATCTTGTGGTTGAGTTGAATTTCCTCGCTCCAATATCTATTTAAAAATTTTATTTTAAATTCTTGAATTGTTTGAGGAAACGGTTCAAGCGTTTCTAACCATGTTCTTGCATTTTTTTGTAAAATCTGGTACAATAAATGCGTTTTATATTGCTCTGGCAAGCGACTAAGAGCCATAAAACTATCTAGTGCCTTTAAGAACGAATATGGATGTTCTTCGGGCAATCCCGAAAACTTCAAGGTAGGTGGCACATTTAAGTTTAACGGGTGCGTCGAACCTACAGCTGCCGGCATGGTATCTACCGTTGCTTGCAAGTCGTTTAGTTTTGTTAGCACTTTCAAACGTTCTTGTGTGCCCACTTCTACCTGATTTGAAATCCCTTTCAGTTCTTGTGCGATTTTGTCCTCATGTCGTTTCGTACGAATTTCGACGAATTCAGTTATTGAATCAATTCGCGTGTTCATTTCTTCACATTTATTTTGTACAGTTTCAATCTTCTCAGATTGTTCCTCTACTTTTCTTGCTTGTGCCTCTAACTTCTTGTCAACTTCATTCTTCAATTCGGCTGCCCCCGTTTCCTGTGCTCGCTGAATTGCTTCGACCTTGTCGTTAACAGCACTTATTTTGGTTGTCAACTCCGTAGCTAAAGCATTTTGCTGTTCTTTCAACTCCGTAGCTAACACCTGGTTTTGTTGTTGAATCTCGCGTTGAACACTCTCTTGTACATGTTGGATGTTTTCTTGTACCTGTTGCATGTCGCGTTGAACATTCTCTTGTACATGTTGAATGTCGCGTTGTATTTCTGCAGCTATTGCGTGGTTTTGTTGTTGCATATTCTCTATCTTATTGGTAAGGGTTGTATGGAAATTACCTAACAATGCCCTCATTAGGTTTAGCATGGGGTCATCCGGACTAACGGGTGGTGATTCCCCTTCTAACATTTCCGGTGACGATTCTAATGGCTCTGTTCCGCGAGCAGATTCGGTCGGCGTTCGTTCTACGGTCGGCCTTGCCTCCACTTCGCGCTGCCCCTCCTCCTCGTCACTGTTAGCGGCCTCTGCCCCCACTAAGCCTCTACTTTGCATGAATCTATCCGCCATGATACGAGGTTGAGTACCCGTTTACAGCAATTCTTTACACAAAAGATATTTGTTGGAAACGAAATTACCTCCCTCACAACACACTGAATAATTTATACACTCCACAACAAAATCACATAGAAATAGAACTTATCACACTGCTGAAAATAAAACACAAAACATGACATGTACACTGCAATAAATTGTAACACTGTAACAACTATGAACACCGTACATCATTCACAAGTATCGTTCTCCTTTCAATATTTCCTTTTAACTTTAATTTTATTCATAGCATTGTGTGTGTTCCCTCTTTGATTTGACAAGTCACTACACAATCTTATATGGGACTTTGGAAACCCTAAATTTTAGCCTTATTAATGATGCAAATATTAATTTCCTCTCTCCTGCTATCATTAGTTAATGCTAATTTAACTTTCAAGTCCCTGTTCGGGCGCCATTTAATGCAACGGAACATGCCATCTCTCGACATGCCGGCACTAACCAACCTTTGATGGGCTAGGGCGGATATACCCCACGAGAATCAAATGCTTCTGGCGTGGGTGTCACCAGGACGTCACGGCGCTCCAGTCACCGCCTCGTCGCCAGGCCCTGCCGGTTGTTTATCAAAATATTTTCTTTTATAGGATGCTCCCTCCCTAGGAAATCCTACATGGTTTAGTGACCAGGGAAAATCACAATCCACAAATGCTTTATATCTCATTCATTAACCAAAATTGATTACATAACATTACAACATGCAGCGGGCAAACCACTGCTTTGCCCTACACTGCCTGTACACATTACACCTAAGAGAGATTTCGATAATCCTATTTCCAGCTGGATTTACCTAAACATTCTCTTAAGATTTTCATTACTACTTAAATTAGTGTGGCATTACTTATTGCCTTTCACATAAAAGCACATGTACACTGACTCTTTCGATAAAGAAAAAGACTGATTTTAACAAAGTTACTTATTGTTCTGGTTTAGATGCATGTAAGCATCGTATTCTATTTTAAATTCTGTTTAGAACGACCCTTTGAACATGAAAGAAAGACCAAATCCAAATCTAGAATTGTCCTCATTAGCCTCTCCTATTTCTGCTAATACCTTGTATTTTTACAGCACTGTGTCAAAGTTTACAGGTACTCACTCTCGTTTGCTGCATGGCGGTGAAATACCGTTACACCTCCCCCTCTCGCGCGCGTTCCGGAGACCTCCCGTTCGCCCACTAGCAGCCGGGAAGGGCGTAGCGATGACCTCGCTGTCTTCACGGCCGCTCGAACAAATGGAAGCCTCGGCGAGCCTGTGGAGTAGCGGCGGCCCGATGGCGACCTCGGGATGCAACGGTGAATTGCACCGCGGCGCCTCTCGTACTCGCTGTATTCCACGTCACGTACCAACTTCTCGGCTGTACCTTCTTCTTCTATCTTCTCCCTTCTTCTTTCTTCGTTTCCTTCAATGCGAATTACACGTCAGTTCAGAAAGTTCAGACGTCTTTAATTTTCTTCCTCACAAACTCATTCCGGACAACAGTTCATTAAATAATTCTTGATTTGAACATCGGGCTCGTTTCACTTTGCTCCCGTGCACTTTGAAAGTTCTGGTGGCGTTGGAAGTTGTGAATTACGCACCGACTCACGTTATACTTGGTCATGAATTCTGTTTTAGAACAAAACTGCTCCTAGCGGATATCGCATCTCGTCGTTAACTTTTTTCTAAAAGCAACGTTTCACGTCGTCGAAAACTTGTTCTAGAAGAAACATTCTACCGTCTCGCCTCGTCGACAACTTTTCCTAGAAGAAACGTCCTACACGTCTCACCTAGTCGACAACTTTTTCTAGAAGACCCGTCTTGCCTCGTCGGAAACTCTTTCTAGAAGACAAAATTCTACATCGGTTACCAGGCTGCCTCTGTCCTACTCTCCTCGCGTGACCTACGCCGACCAATGGCTATCGTGGGATTTTCGGCTCTCTCCTCATTGGCGACCATCGGTTCCGGTGTAGGCTTCGAAATTATTCGACGCCTTCGTCATCCGCTGACGTCGACGGCGCGCGGCTTTCAAAGCTGCCTGCGCCCTTATGGTGTTCGGGCTGGTTGTAGATTTATTATGGGACGAATGGATTTCGTCCATTTTCGTCTCAATATCAATAATAAAATAGCATGTTCGGTTAATGCCTACCTCCATTGACACTTACTAGTAAACAAGGTGCAAGCGTGAATGTGTTCAATATCAAGATTTCACCGCACTTTTGAAAAAAAAATCGATAATTGAATGATTATAGGGAAGTGGGACACTCCTGCCCTAATGAATTCACTGGGGGCTTTAGCTGTTACTGTTTCAAAGAATGAAAGTATGCACTGCATATGGAAATTGACTGCACAAACTCAATAAGTTTCTTTGATGAAGATTAATTCAATATCCTTTTGTTCTTTGAAAGCATTTAAGTTGGTTTATAAATGTGATATACAGTTAGTGTAAAAAGTGAGTGGACACGAATCTTTCCGTTTTGAGTCTGTGGAAACTTTGCAGAGAGATATAACATAAATAAGATAAAACAATTCTGACAACAAATAAGGTCTTCCCGTATTTTCCCAAAAATAGTTTCACAAAGCCAAACAAATACCTTGATACTGATTAAAACAAGAAACACTGCGCCGAAATAGGGCGCAAAAAGTCTTTGGACAATTATAGTTCTAATAAACACATTTGAGAGGTCCAGTGAGAGCGGGAGCTAACCCACAAAATCCAAAATATTGATTTCTGAACGTATACAATTACGAACACATTAAATATGTCAATAAATCGATGTTTTAGACTTTGTGGATTAGCTCTCTCTCTCTCACTAGATGCCTCATTGATAAGAAAGACATGTTAATATTTAATGGGATTTTCCTCGGCAGGAATAACGGTCCTAAGTCTCTGTGGCATGGAATTCACAAGATTTTGCACAATTTGAGGAAAAATTTTACTCCATTCTTCTCGTAGCGCTGTGGCCAATGGTTTTGTTTGCAAATTTTCTATTTCTATTTTTTTCTCGAGAAAAATCTATAAATGTTCCATCAGATTTAGGTACGGGGACTGAGCGGTAGAGTGCAGTAGTTTTTGATGTATTGTAGTACAATAACCGAAGTTTCGTATTCAAAGCAGTGTGCTAAGGATCATTGTATTGCTGAAAAATGTAGACTTGTCCTTAATTCATTGAATCAGCACTGGCTCTCAAATTATTTCTTAAAATGTCAATATAATCATGTTGGTTCATTATAACTCCAATGAAGTACAAATTCCCGTCTCCATTAGCACTCGTACACCCGCATACTAAGACCAAACTACCGTGTTTTACGCTTGGAATTAAATTCTGCGGCTGGAACTCTGTGGTCTTTTCTTCCACACTAAACGCCGACCATTCATTCCAAAAACGGAGAATTGGTTCTCATCCGAAAAGATGTTTTTAATAAATGAAGAGAGTAATCAAGTTACAATAAATTTATATTTTTTCTTAATTTTCTGGCTTTTAAAACTCGAGTCAGAGTTATTGAGTGAAGAGAACAGCTGTCCATTCACTTTTTACACTAAATGTAAATAAATCCATTTGTTTGATAAATTTCAGAAGACATTAAATTATATGAACTATTAGTGATTAAGAACTTAATAATTGTGTTTTTATTTTTCGAACATCCAGAGGCGTAGGGTGTTTCAGCACGCCAAAATTATAATCTTGAAAATGGATGATTTATTCTAATTCTCGTCTGTCACAATATTTTATGAGATCGCTATTGCGAATTCCACCTGTTTAGTTGTAGCAAAACATTTTAAGCATTTATTTCGTTACGATCTTAGATTATTGTGGAAGCTTATTCTCAAAATTCCTCGTGCTCCTGTTAACTTGTACTGAAATATGTTATTAAAATCACCTAAAAACTTCAAGAATAAACAAGAAGGCATTTTACCGTGTTTTGAGTACTCTTTATTTATAGTAATCTCAACATCAATATGGTTTACAATACATAACTCATGGTTAGCAGGCAGGACTATGCGGGGTTCGGTCACAAGAAGTGATCTGTGGACAATGCAGGGTTTAGAATATGTCCATTTGTAAGAAAATACAAACACGAGTAAGCTCTGAACACTGGTACACAAATTATGGGCCGATTTCTACAAGAGGGGCAGGTCCCCTAAACACTTTACCAGTCCTATCAGCACATGGCCATCCAATTACATATGATTTCACAGAATGCTTCTCTGAGTACTTTCATAGACAATGTCCGTCTGCCTCTTCAAATCAACAGTGTCACTTAGCTCTATCTAGCGTGATCGCATTTGTGGAATGCTGTGTTAAGAATCATTACTTCATTTACAAATCCACAATACTTAACCCGATAAGTGATCGGGAGTAATTTGAAGCTAGGAAACATGGCAACACAATGAACATTACATCATATTACTGCTCCATAACAGATTGTTATTAACAGGTAACACGAAAAACTAACAGAAATTGTGAGAATGAAACTGCGGAAGTTGTCTCTATGTCCGGCTTATGCCGACATACGGGGACACAGTTATCCCTGTTCCATAATATTGTCAGTAGCAGCCACTGCGACATCTGCGACTGAGCTTCACAGAATAATACAACTCAGCGGAGGTACCTACTGGTCCCTATATCTGATAGTAGAAGATTAGATTAACTACAAACGAAACAATATGAATTTAATGTGTCGAATATTTACATTTTGGTTCAAGTGCTGAGTAAAAATGAAACATTCATTGCTTTTTAGAAATGAATGCTTTCTATTTTTGTGATATCTTATTCTGATCATACATAATAATAGAACCATTTACTCAAACAACAAACTTACGAGATCGGAGTCTTCAATGAGACTAACATGAACTACGTATACAGTTGCCTCTCTCACAAACATTAATTAGTATAGAGATTACAGAATATCAAACTTTTCTGTTCGTACAATGAATGTTTCTGCTTTTATTTACATAACTAAATAGAACATTTTTCTTCACTACACAACATACATTTCCTCACGATTTTGCCGAATATGTTTCTTTTGTTGTCTGAGTAATGGATTCTTTTTATGTGATTGCAAATTCTTCCGTTTTACTTATATACACGAGCACCCGCGAATTGTTCCATTCACCCATGTTGAGGGCGTGGTAGATCCAAAGGTGAACTGTCAGAGACGAATCTTTTACTACCGGCACATCACCGAGTCGCTCGAAACGCCATTCGATTGGGTGCGATGTCTTTGACAAGTCGCTACGTATTTACAACGGTTTGGCTCACGACCAGGGACAACTGGTCACCAGTGCATTCTACGGTCGATCTGATTCCTAAGTGCTATCCCGTGGGTCTCTCTTTCTGTATTGAAATATTAAGAAAATAATCACACGTTCCCTTTTTCGAGGGAGTGGCTACGAGCGCGTCGTTCGCTCGACCGTCGATAGAGCGCTTCAAAGCGCAAAAAGTTCTACATGTCGCCATCAGGCGTCGCACTACGAGTTCTCGCACTGCCGCTAGGAAGCGCTGGAGCGGCGCTCAGAGCGAACGAGGCGCAAGGGGTGGATGAGGGAGACGGGCAGGAGCCCGGGTGATATGCTTCAAGTGGCGTTCATACAAGTTCACGTACATCTTATACAAAACGCAAGTTACATATTATTTATGGCAAATGTCCTCAACATTGTTTATATTTTCAATTTAATATTTTCTGTGTTAAAACTACTGTCATGTTACGGGAGCGGCGCAGATGCACGATACTACAAAGAAACGAACCTGTGGCACTTTAAGAAGAAACATTTAATCCATTTAGTTTGTAAAATTGATATCGTTTTGCATTCAGATCCAGACTTTTCACGCAAATCTCACATTTCATTTGTCTTGAAATACCAATGTTTCTTTATTTCATTTAGTAGATTGCTAGCAAGTACTGTAGACGTCCTTATGTCTAACTAGATATTTAATATTTCCCTTCCAGGTGCCTACTACTATCTTTCAAAGTAAAGCATGTAGTAAAGTGGAGTTCTAAAAATATTGAAGTCGTTTTGTAAAGTAACTGAAAAAATATCTCTTTGATGAAAATCCTATTGTAATGGCGCTGGGATATGGATTGCCCAATGATTACAAAAACATTAAACAATATCACTTTTGAACATTATTTCACAATTAACTGATAAACATACATACATTTCATTCTCTGTGTAACATTTTTAAATTTTACAGTCAAGTAGTGAGCTCCCCAATTGAACTCACCAATTTGCTCAGAAATATTTCACATAATTCGGCACCTTTCTAATAAATAATAGACTTTTTCTGTCTCGTTCATCAAGCAGAAATCGAAATTATTCGAAACGCAGTTAATCAAGATCCCATATTAACTGAGGCAGTTATCAAAGGCAAGAACAAATAAGCATTGATAACGGAAATATGGTACGAAAAATAGTCCATGATACGTATCACAAAACGGTTCTCAGTTCATTCAGACATAAATCTCTATTGTAACATTTCATGAAAAATATTGTCTTCTTAGTGTCAGGTAACTTTAATTAGTAGCATAAATTTTAATAGGGTATTATTATCACTGCTTAGTAATTATATTCAAAATACTTAATGTTACTTTGTAAAACAACTAATATACCAAGTAGTTTCTGATACGTTTGTGGAAATATTGAAATATGTAAACGAGTGAACTAAACTCCAATAAACTTAATGACCTTCATTATTTCTCCTACACACGTTAAATTTAGCTGTTCATTGCCTGTTTTATATTTTAAATAATGTTTTATTTTATCGATCAGTCCTGTAAAGTTTAAGAGAAATATGCCAAGAATGACACGAAGATTTTTTTCTAAAATTGAATCTTTAAATGTTATTTGAAGATACACGAATGTCTGTGTGTACACGTCTAAGGCATTCTTAAGTTGGCAGTTTCCTTCAGTTTATCAGAACTGTAGGTGTGCATTAACAATTGGGTATTTATATTTACGATATATTTAGAATCCGCGAAATTTGTTTGATCCATAATATATGTTTCGATATATTCTTGCAGTGAACCTAATTATTTAATTGAAGACATTTGTGTAGTAAATATTGTGAATGTGGAGAAATCATTTAAGTTCAGTTTGAACTGCTAGATTCTTTAGCATTTGATTGTTAAAATTTGCTTTTGTACTATTTGTCTCACTAGATCAAATTAAAGTAAAAAATGTACAGACTTCAGTATTTAAATTATATATTTGTTTTATTAATAAAAATTAAATTAAAATCTCTTCTAAAATCATCATGATGATTTTTACTTTCGACTGTTGGCAAGATACACTCGAATCTATTTAGCAATCCCAATCCAAGATACACGAAGGGTGTTTTCAAAATGTTTGTGCCACAGGTTCAGGCCGGATTAATTCCGATTATTATCTGTGGCTTTAGGGACTGCAGCACAGGATTCTAAGCCAGTGGTAAACCTGAAGAAGTTAAGAAAAAGAGCAGTAAAAAAAGTGGGTCGATATAATAATTTTTTAAAGTCGAGGGCCAACGATCCATATTTTTAGATGTTTATACAACCAGCCTTTTTGGCAACAATACAATATACTTATAAACATTTATGGATATGCAGTCATTTTAAAATTAATTTGGTGCTAGATATAGATAATTAATGCTCCATCCAAATGTACAGAGGTCATAATACCTGCATTCCCAAAGCCTACCACGTTTATTAATCCGGCCCTATTACGTTCACGCAAAGAGATGCTGCCAAGTATCAGCGGGTTCGGCCAAACATTGCATAGTGACGGGGGCATTGACACGAAAGAGTTTTATCTGTAGAACTCAAACGTCGAATACGTTATTATCAACGCCATTATTATTTCCGCATTAAGCAGCTCAGCCAATGGAAAGCATGGATGAGTAGCAAAATAGCCACCCATCATAGACAGAATATCACAGAATAAAAGTTACAATCTTCTAGGGCATATATGGGTGTTAGACACATTAGTTTTACCATTGAACATGTGGTGGGAAGTGTGACATAACGAAGTTCTACATTTCACATTTCTCTCAGATTGGTAGGCACCTCATCATATACTGAGCGTGTACACGGAATATATTTCACTGCCACCGAACGTGACATGCCAAACGGCACGGGCAAAATGAGTTGTTTACCAATCACAAGCGAATGTCATATGTATAACAATCAGTCTAAAAGATTTTCCATCAAATGTTCATTGGCGAAAGTGAACAATGCCCGTGAAGTTCGAAAGTGTATTTTGAGACATCCTGTACCATTCGGGAAACGCAGCTTTGCCCTTTGGGAGGCCGACCTCGCCGTATCTTGACGCCTTGCGTTGTCGCAGGCGCCGCACCGCACCCGACGTGTCTGTGAGGAGGAGGACGAGTTGGAGCTGGAGACTACAATGTCGCTGGCGGGTGCGAGCCCCCGTGGTGTGGTTGGGGGCGGCGCCCGCCGCGGGGCGTGGGGCGTGGGCGTGGGCGGGGGGGGCGCGGGGCCGGGCGGGGGGCCGGGGCGATGGCCCCCGCGTCGATGGCACAAGACGGAGGAGAGAGGGCGCCTGCGGCAGCGGCGGCGGCGCTAGGGCGCCGCGGCGGCGGCGGCCGGTGGCGGTGGCTGGCGTGGGGGGTGGCGGGGCGGTGCCTGCGCGGGGCGCGCGCAGCAGGGCCCCCGCGCCTCCTGGGGCGCCGCCGTCGCGCAGCATCTGGCGCAGGCGCTCGCGCTCCAGCCAGCGGTAGCGCAGCCGCTCCTCCACGGCCGACAGCGTGCGCAGCTGCTCCTGCGTTTGCATACAACACTTTTGTTACATGGGCATAACGCAACCTACTCTTACTCAGAGCATCCTTGACAGATCATCAGATGTTACGATGTCATCCAATCGGATGCTTAAACGTCACCATAGTGACATCGTCATAGTGACCAGTCCCACAGGACATCATTATGCTGATGTTTAAGCTCCCGATTGAATGACTCCATAACAGCTGATGATCTGTTAAAGGACTTTAGGAGTAAATCGAAGTATAAATTTGGAATCACTCTTAACCCTGTGGGCGCGCGGCGTTCTGAATATGCCACGCTACATTTCGAAACTTTTTTTCCCTAGAATTTCGATAAGCCATAAATGCTGATACCTAATACCCTACCGCTAGTTCTTACTCTGCTTACTGAGTCAGTACGTATTTTTCTTTGTGGCACGTAAGCTGTTTACCAACTCTTTTGCTATGCCCGTGCATCTTTGCGTACTCAGCAACCTGCGCGGCTAGTTATGTAAGTACTTTTAACTTTTCATTTTTACCATTTTACGTGTAGCACTAGTTGCGATCTTCTAGATAAAAAGTTTCGGATGTAACGACATTTGGAATTTGTCCAAACATCGATAACATTTTCTAATATCACCAAGGGTCTCATGAAAACTGAATGAAGCAGATATCTTCGACTTTCAAGATCTAAGGAAGAACAGATCGACGACGTCAAATAGTGAATCGGAAGATATACAAATGTCCGATCACGACAGTAAATCTGACGAGATTCACACATCAAGATACAGCAGTGATAGTTATAGCAATAGCAAAGAATTTTCTGAAAACAGAAGAGAATACTTTTCTAAAATAATTTCAAACACAATAGATCGTGCGTCAAGAAACAATTACAAGAAATTAAAAGTGAGAAATGACGCCCTTGATAGTAAATTTTCTAAAACACCCCAAAAAAATTGTGAAGAAAATTCATCCCGCCGTAAAAACAAAAGTGGCTAATAACATGAAAGATACATTCTCTGCACCCATAACTTTCATAAATATTTCAGATAAATTGATTTATTTTCGGATGATGGTTTGATTGATTGCGATTCCGGGAACGTCAATTGCTAAGGGCATTATTCCCGTAACTATAGTTCATGATTTGACGAAGCTTTGGCGTGACCTTACCCCGTTAGATGGTGAGATCCGGCGACGACCTACCGTCGGCTATCAAAGTTTTCCCCAACCAGGTATCTCCCACCAGCGGGCACAGTGTATAATTAATAAATCCTCTAAATAAAATAGTTTTGTACACCAATAAGCAAATAATGAAAAATAGAGATTCTGACAGGCTAAAAATCTTGTAAATTTATCAATTATTTTTGGTTCCTTTTTTGCTTATTTTGTTAAAAAGCTTTTATGTAGTGTAAACATTTTCGAATAAATATTTTAGTGTAATGAACACGAATTTAAAGTATTTAGTTGCATTTTAATTACTCTACATGAAGCAAAAGGAATGGCATACTTTGTACGCCGCGCGCCTACATAAGGTTAGGTAGCTGTCTACCTCAAAATGATGAAAATATTTCTCTGTTTCAATTTTTATTGAGTGGTATGCTCTACTTTACTCTCTTTTAAATACTTGAAACACTTTTTTCTACATTTCGTATTTTTTGAGCAAATAATGTTTTTCGAAGCGAGTGTCCACTATCAAACCCCTTAGTGAGTGAACTTCAGATGCATTTTCTAGAATTGGGAATTTTCAGCACATTCATGCATTCAACACGTAAGTCATAAACCATAAAAGATAATGATATAATTATTTTTGAAGCTTCCAACTCATGCTTACCACTAGAGAATGAACTAGGATAGTTAATACTTCACTAAAAGTTTCAGTTAATTGAACTGAAATGTACAAAATGACCTTTTAAGAGCAATTATTTTTTCTCAACCTTTTAGTTTTTCAGACCCTTTAGTTTTTCACAGTACCTTTACATTCTAGTTCATTCTCTAGAAGATTCATTTGTAATTAATTTACATACGATTTACCAAATGCATGAACTTGTTGTGGAGTTAGAATGTCTGACGTAGACACCTGCATTTTGATCAATTATTATAAACAAATAGATAACTTGAAAAAATGTATGATTTGATTTCTGAAGATCATATAGAAATCAAATGTTCAAGGGGAGAAGTCAAATGCATGTTTTCCCAATGAACATGTGTTGGGAAATACAATTAAAGTGGTAACACATATGGCATTTGTCCACGATTGGTGGACAACAATCGGACATATGTATTCAATCGATAACGAAATCCTTTTGACTGTGCCAAAACGTGACCCACCTAATACATTTACTTGATGGGTCAAAAGCAATATCATATTTCGTGTAAGCAACTTGGATAAGGAATTACTCTGGCATTGCTTTAAACAGGTTTAAGATGAAACTAGAGGAAAAACTGGCAAACGAGACTTTCTTCCTTTTAGGACCTGAATTGCCACCATTGGCTAAAGATCCGTTTAGAGTTTCGGAAGTTAGCGATTGAAAATTGTATTTTAACTGCTGGTTAAAGTACATCAAGAGCTTTATCTGGTAGATTCGTGTTATTACTCAACAACTACTTATGTTTAAAAAATTGCATGACATAATTTGAAAACCTAAAATTCAGGGGAAAATTGCGTTGAGAAAGACATTTCTGACTTTAATGTTGAAGGTGAAGGCAGGTGGATAATATAATTCTTTCGCATTTTTTTAAAAACTTCAAACTTTTAATGAAAATTATAGCTATTCCACATTTATATATCCAATTTATTATTTCGGGAAAAAATAGAGAAAAAATTCCAGACATTTGTTAGAAAATTTTGAAAATGGTTCCGGGGCTTTAGGTAAAGTGTCTCTAGAAATTAAAATATTTTAGTGATCCTCGAAACGGCACAACAGAATTACTTTTGATGCTTTTACCAACTTTCAACTCAGAAGCTTCTAATCTGACAGAGTTATTTGTTACTAACACTTCCAACCATCCATCCCTCCCCATTTCGTATTCAAAATTTCATGTATTTCCTGCCACCTCTCAATCGTAATATGCTTGGAACAGCACTAATAAACTTTAATCCTGACGCGCGTTCTTACAGCTCAAAACAATTTTAACACGGATTTTACGACAGAAATTCAAAGTCATATTTCAGGTATTTCGAGAGGTTCCTCTTATCACAATACAATAGAAGAAAAGTAAAAGTAAAAGTTTACTTATCATAAAATACGAAACACATTATTGGAACTCACATTAAAATGTTTCCCGAAGGGAAGGAGTTTTGACGCACTGCTTCAGCTTCAACATTAAAGTCAGAAATTTCTTCTCAATGCATTTTTCTCTCTAAATTTAGATTTTTTAATGCCTGTCATGCAGTTTTTCCAGAAAAAGTAATGTTGAGTAATAATGCTACTCTTCAGATAAACCTCTCGATATGCTTTAATCATCAGTTAAGTAATAAGCAGTTTTAAAGTATTTGGTGGGGATAAAAATTTGTGGACAATTGAGAATATATTGTAGAT
>JAHLJT010009419.1:131628059-131817167 GCA_031308135.1 Acheta domesticus
AGAAAGGTCTTGTGGTTGACGTATGAAGGATAGACTGTGTATGTTCTACGAATATGAAGTGCACGTGTGTTAAAAGAATAATGTAATAAAAGTATTGATGTGATAATTAAATATTAATGAACCGTCATTAATAACCCCTTGCATTGATATTTATTACACATGTGTAATAATACAGAAACATTGAGTCTAAAATGAGTTGTAACATAATAGATTTCTACGAAGAAACATTTATCTTTGAATCGAATGATTAATATCGTATCCAGAGCCGGGCAAAACGCATTCTATTATCGATGGTTCTCGCCGGCTTTGCTCTCTCAGTCTCGGAGCCTCGAAGGTCGCGCGCGCTCTCCTTATCTACCTGTTGAAAACTACGCGTAGGTCTTACTCGAAAATCGAAACTATTGGAACCGCTCCATTCTCGACTGTTCTCGTCAGTATCGGCCGGTATCCGCAGTCTCGGCAGAAGCGGCTGCCGCCGGGCGCTCCGCGTAGGCTCGGCGGCTGGGCAGCTCGACGCAACTGCGGTGTTTAAGGTCGTGACGTACAGTGTTTGCAGAACTCTTTCATTTAATTGCCATTGATTAATTATAATAGCAATAAAATACAATTTCAATTTATCTATTAATTGGTTGAAAAGTAGCAATCTCTCGATTAATTGCAAATAACATTTGAGAGAAAATAATACAATTTTTTTAAATAATGAAAAGTATAAAAAAGTGCAATAAGTAATTTAAAATCTATTTTTTAGCAATATAAATAACATAGAATAAAAATAAAAACTAAAATAATTTTCATCAATTGTTTTTACATTGTGAATTATTACTGAATGTTGAAATAAAGGTTATTAATTGGAATCTCTAATTACGTAAATGAACCTGCAGTTTATTTTCAAGTAAACAAAGAAAGTAATGATAAAATTTTACATTCCAGAATTATATATGCAAGCACAAAAATATTTGTTTAGGGAAAAATAGTTCATTTCACACCTATTGTTATGTCATTTACGTTTCTTACACATTCCAATGTAAGGCATATTTATTAAAAAAACATTTTATTTTAATTTCATCATTACATAATAAAAACGCATATGCGAATCAAAATTGAAATGGGTACTGTTCTTCCCTTGGTGAAAATGTCCTTTCGTCACTGGGCACAATTTATTGTGTAACAGTTGATGTAAGCCACATTGGCCTCTGAATTGGGTGAAATAATTGGCGGCCAAACAACGGTGCCAACTGCAAGTCAGCCTATTCAACTCCTTACCCTATTGCCACACACGGGTAGAGTTTTCAGAAATTCGAAATACATAATTAATTATTCTATACTTCATTTATACACCACATAAAATGAGGGAAAATTAATAAATTTACAAAATGTTTGCGCCGTAGAAAACGCTTTAATTTATTATAAGCCTAGAAATTATAAAAATAAATGTTTTAATAGAGTTTAATTCTATCACTGGCATACGAAAGAGATCTAACGCATAATTCTTTCAATTAGCAGAACCTTTCTTCCATTTCCTTTACCTTCCTGGAAGAACATGTAGGACGGTGTGATATCAACGTCGGAAGTCGGGGTAATCGACTTGCCCCCTGAGATGCCAGTGGTCTGCAATGTGAATCTGAGGCCAGCGCTCCCCTCCATGACTCACCGGTCACCTATGATCCACCACTTCTTTTCTTTGTGTAAAGAATTAAGAGGAAAGCGAGCTTGTGGTGTCTAAAGATACAGAATGTTAAATTCAAAAACAAATGACATCCTCTGTCTAGATCTAGATAAAAAATAGAGGTTGGGTGCCAAACGGCTGGAATTGGTGAAAGTGGAAATGATTTAAACATACATTTTTAACCAAACTAGAAGAAGATAGAAATACATTTCAAGGATATCGCCGCCGAGAACGAATGGAACTGAGGGCCTTTTTGTCCGGCTCTAATCGTATCTGATAATAAGCCTGATTGATCCAGTTTATGTACACATGTCAAATATTGAAATAGGAGTTTAGTTTGGATGAAGACAATTTGCCAATACGAATGTCGGAGCGGTATTGCCATTAACTTTCATTCTTTGAACAAAGTAAGATGGCTGAGCTATATTCATATTCATCTAGTTATTGAAATTAAAATTACATCGAAAGAAACGGTTGTTCATTTAGACGTGCTTGCCTCCTCTTTTATCACCTTAACATCTGTTGGCATCAGTTTTAAGTCGAAAAATTAAGCATCGTCAAGTGGATGTACTGACAGAATATGTGCAAGAAATAAATTTAACTAATAACAAGTATTTAAAGCAATACACATTAACAAATGCGGAAATTAAACTATTAACTGATACTGCACCTTAGATACTTTTCCGAAACAAAGGAAATGTTTACAAACACTCTAGAGCAGTGGTGTCAAGGTCTTCTACTGGTGGCAGTGACACGCATGGTGGCCACCGCAATATACCAAGAGTTTCTCTGCGCAACTAGCGACGGGAAAGGAAACTATTAGTAGTAACCCCGCCGTTTTACAATAGGGATGGAGTTGCCTCTGGTAGCGGGGTAATGAACTGCGTGGAGGGGCGATTTCGTCGTGGCACTCGCGCACTAGAGAAACACTGCTCTAGAGAAATATGAGAATTACGAGCGAAGCCCAAAGTAATGAGTACTCAAATATTGGACGAACCGAAATTCGAACAGACTAAACACGGAGTGAACGAGGTGCCTTCTCTTCCGAACCGCACTTCCATGGAGGCATTGGCCCCGAGTGTGCTTCGTCCCTTCGCCGTCACAGCGTCACGATTTCTCGTGAGCGCCCGCAGCGAGGGGCGGCGACGCGGAGCGAAATGGTGTCGACGGGATGTTTGGCGAGGGCGGGGCCCCGCCGTCGCAGGGGGGAAGGGGGCTTGGTCACTGCTGTAACCGCTGCGCGCTGGTTCCGGCTTTGCTCATCAGTAGGTGAAAATCTGTTCTTTTCGAGAGGGTGGGTAAGAAAAAACACATTCTTAAATACAAATTGTTTGATTATTTCTTGTTGCCAAGCGTATCAAGTTCATTATTACCGTGCCAAGAGTTATGTCCATTATTCCCGTAAGTATAGTGTATATTGTTACCCGGGGAGGAGGCGGTGTTCTTTCTCCGCTGTTGGTGAGATCCGGCGCCGGCCTACACGTCCTTAAAAATCTCCCCAATCAGGCATCCTGCCATCGTCGGGATTCGAAACTAGGACCTCCCGATCAGAAGCACTGCAGTGACTGCAGAGACACCTCATTCGTATATACAATGATAAAAATGGCATTTTTGATTATCTTGTTTGATTTAATAAAGTATACCGATCATCTCCTGTTGATAGAATTTCGGAATATAATAAACATTTTTAAAACAGTATGCTCCAAACACGATTTCTATTGCTTGTTTTATTGTTAATTTTCTATTTCTAAATAACAGTAATTACGAATAATCATTACGACGCGCGCAGGAAACACTGCGAAGTGTGTGCGAAACATCTTTCGCACGTGACGACTTAATAATTGTATACGCGACGTATGCGCGAAGTGATTCTCTTGCCTGTCTTCACATACTCGTGCGACAAATTAACTCGCACCTGCTTAACCTATTTTGCGCATTAGAAACGTAACTTATGCTTAATCATAAAAACTGCTTCCTGGTTTGCCTTACTTTCCATTACTAATTTGAAGTCGACGCTGTTGCTCTTTATGCTACCTTGGAAACGGTTTCTCTGTATTCGCCAGGTTCATTCTTACCAAGGAAATGTGTCGTTTTATATGGTGAATCATGTATATGTGGTGATTTGAGGGTCCCATTCACTTCTATCGTTTCTTACTTTAGATTCATTTCCACTGTTGTATTGCCAACAATTCCGCAATCACTGAAATCGAACATTTCATTGTCTTTTTGGCAGTCAACTGAGCACTTTAAGCATTTTGTACTCTAAATTTACTCTCTTATTTCGTTGCTGTACAGATGCAACCACCATCTCCCGTCACTTCTTGCCGCCTTCCGCCAAAATTATTATTCACATTTTTTGTGTCATTTCACGCTGCTGCGTTTTTGAAGCCATGTACTGCCACCGTCTACCGTTGCAGTATTCTGCAACTATCTTCCGCTATTAAAACAGCTGCAGTAATCTATCATTAACAATTGCCATTTTCTCCTTTCAGCTTTCATTCTCATTTCTATTATTCTTCAGTACCTTCAAGAAATAACCCATTACGCAGTACGCAGACAATGTGTATTGGATGCCGTCTTGGCCGCTAATGTAAGATAGCTATCCCCCGCCACCTTTTTCCTAGGACATCTCTATCCATCTTCCTTCAAAACGTGCCACAGCCATCCTCCGTTATCATAATTCCGTCTGCCAACATTTGTTAACGTCACCCAACCGCAGATTAGTTGCTAGCGCCAACTCATATCCTCTTACATCATATCATTATAACATCTCCTGCCGCCTTCCAAAACCATCCACCACTGCAAATACCCACCGCCATCCCCCCACTATTCCTCGCCACCCCCGCCACGGCCGCGGCCTCCTCCATCATCACCATTTGCCGACTTATATCGTCATTACTTACCACCTTCTTCCAGCCAACACATTCTGCACCATCCTCAAAGACATAGTTACGTTAGCCAGTTCTGCTCCCCTGTGCCACGCGCATTGTTCCACTGACGTCCATGGCCCTGGCACCTTTGGGCGCGCGCTGTATCGCCGGCCTGTTAGCGGACGGTCGGTCCGCTGCGGATGCGAGAGCTCTTCGTCCGCTGACAAACGAACTTCGTCTCCACGTCACGTTTCCATCTTCCGCAACTGTATTTCGACGGGTTCTCCCCTCCCCCATCTTCCACCACCTCCCGCCATTATCCAACCCCTTGTTCCTCTGGCAGACACCGTCGCAATTACCAGATGCCATATTCTGTCACATCACTAACCACCATGTTGCTATTCTTAACGTTCATCTTCACCTTCCGAATTGATATTCGTTTTCTGCATCCTCAATGGCCTCTTTAATACTAGGACTAGACAGAAGTCAAAGAACTATCTGCTATTGTGAACACACACTAGTACTGCAATAAAATTATGTGATCCGATAATATATCTTTTAGAAAAAGAGTCGGAAGATATCGGTCACAGGGTTGATTGATTGTTTGATGTCCCAGGTTAGGTCAACCGCTATAGTCATTAGTCCAATTAGTGAGTTGAACGTTTATCCCAGGAGATGGCGGTGTTCCCCCTCGCTGGATTGTGGAGGATTTCCAACTCCAGTTATCTCCCCAGTGGAGCACCGCTTCCTTACTTTTGCCGTCATCTGTCTCATCATTTGTCGCAATCCCACTCTTAACGCCCATCTCAACATTCCTAATTCATCATTTACCACCGCAGCGTCACAGCGGATTATTCTCCCCACGTCACACGCCTCGTTTGACTGACTCTTCACGCCTCTGCTTCGTCAGTGTGCGCACTTTGTTTGCAATACATGAGGGAGTAAATGAATGCTGAGAAAACAAATTTATCTCCAAGTCCCATTTCCGTCTTCCATAATACTGTACCCCCAGAGATTTCCATCGGTATTCGTCACTGCCATTAATGTGATCACCAACGTCAGTTTCTGGTTCACGACTAGCCGCCTATTGCTTCTTCTAACGTCCATCTCGATCTTCCAATCAATCTTCTACTACCACAACCTCAGTGACCATCCCCTTACCGGTTATTCTCCCCTCGTCACATGCCTTCCTCCGCTGGCCTGCAGGGCCTCATGGCGTCCACGCGAGCGCGTTGTTGACCGAGTGAGCGGACGGGAAGACATGATTTTGAGACCGCCATGTCTGCTGACAAAATAAATTTATCTCCAAGTCACGTTTCCGTCTCTCATAACGATGTACCACCATAGATTCCCACCAATATCTCACACTGACATAAACGAGATCACCAACATCAATTTCTGGTTTATCCCTAGCCGCCATATTGCCACTCTTCGTGTTCGCCTCGATCTTCCGAAACCGAAAACACTGCGATTTTTCCATAGCTGCCTCTCATGGCCCATCTTCACGATAGAATACATCACGATATTTCGCGTCTTTCTCGATCGTGTCACTAGATGTCGCATGATCAAACTGTGCTGGATACGGTCGCGATCATGCGGCAGACCGAGAAAGAAGCGAAATGCCGTGATGTATTCCTTCGTGAAAACGGGCCTTGAGAGGCAGCTATGGAAAAATTGCAGAATATCACAACGTGAGTGACCCTGTCTCTTACCGGATCATTTCCCCTCGTCACACGCGTTGCTCCGCTGACCTGCAGGGCCCTGTGGCGTCCACGCGAGCGCGTTGTTGGCCGGAGCGGGCGGGCGGGAGCGAGGGCTCCTCGGCCGCTGACAAACGAGCGCGGCTGCGGCGGCGAGCGCCCGCTAATGGGCGGCGGCCGCGTTTTTGGCCTCCGCAGCAGCGGGCAAAGGGCGATGAGAGGGCTTACCGAGGCCTCGCCCATCCACCCATCCGCCTTGCCCCGCCCCGCACCGCCCCGCCCCGCCCACCAAACAAGTGGCCGCCGCTCCGCGTTGGAAATTTTCCGTTGGCGTGGACAGGGCGTCAGTGGCGTTGGGTGGACTCCGAATTCGGATTTTTTTTCTTTCTCGCCTTACGAAGGAACTTCGTCAGAAAGGATGTTTACTTCATCGTGCGCCAGAAAACGGGGAATTTTCGCCAGAAAAAACTTATTGCAGGGTCCCGCTAACGAGATAACGAAAAAGTGGATAAATCCTGTTGCTAAATTTAGGGGGGCGGGAATCCTCTAACTCGTAGCGTAGCCAGAATCCATGTTTTATTACTCTTTGTTTTCTAATATATTGTTGCATTTGAACGTCCATGGACAGCAATTGGAGGTTTTTCGATTTTTGACTTTTATTTTTGCTGTGTCTAGGTAATATTTTCCTTTTGATTTAAAAGTTCAACTGTTAGGTGTATGAATGAGAGAGTATAAGATTTACGATTCTTTCTAAATGATGTACAAAACTATTGTTTTCAATATATCTCTCATTTTAAAGTTAAAAAGAAATGACAATCAACGAAAGTATCAGTTCGTTCATCTTTTGAAAACAATGCCTAATCCATTTTTACAAAATACTACTTAATAACAAAGAATAATCTTGATTTGTGTGTTATGTTTTATATAATTGTTAAAGACAGAGATGTAAACCTTGATCTTTGTGTAGTTGTTGCTTCCAGGAATCTAACAGTAATGGCTACCGTGAAACAGGTGGTACAATTAAATATACTCTTAACACATTTAATAATCTACTCTCACAATAGCAACACCAACCTAGAATCACAAAAGCAACCTAAACCTCTCTATCTCTCTCTTCCCCCACTCTCTGACCCTTTTCCCCCTCTCTCACTATTTTCTTATCTCTCTATTTCCCTCTCTCTCTATTTCCCCCTTTCTCTATTTTCCCTCTCTCTATTTACCTTCTCTTTCAATATTTTCCATCTCTCTATTTTCCTTCTCTTTCGCTATTTTCCCTTCTTTCTCTATTTCCTTCTCTCTATTTTCCTTCTCTCTTTTTCTCGCTCGCTATATTTTCCCTCTCTCTCTTTTCCCTGTCTCTTTTTCACTTTCCTGTCATCAACCTGCGCCGCCTGCTCCTTGTGTGCTCCTCGAACTCGCCCCACAGCACACGGCAACGCCCAGCAACAATGAAGCTCACGTGCATTGGGAATTGCATTTAACTGAAACGCCATCGTGTGCTCTAGCGCCATCTAGTGGAGTTACAATAACTGTACTATGCCTATGTTCTTCCTGCAAGTGCAAGCAATATGTTGACACATTTTTATGGCAATTGGATGCCTGCTACGACAGTGCATTAAGCACGAACCAACAAACATTGATTTTTATATATTATATTAATTTTCTATATAATAATTTTTCTATCTGAAGAACCCCGCATTGCCGGGGTATTTATCATAATTTTGTATTAAGTATAAAGAGAAATTCCATCTATTCCCGCGCTATGGCAGAGCCTACTCCTATCTAATCTATTGTTTATTCCCTCCGCGCTATCACGCCTCTCTCTGCCTTGCTCCAATCTGGAAAAACCTGGTCTTCAGTACACACTAAAACACTTCTCACTAAAAAATATTTAAATTTTAGTCCTATTGAGGTTTCAGCCCCCTAACTCTTTTCTCTTTATAACTGAAAATAAAAAAATCTAAAGTAAAAATTTAAATGCATGTACTTACGTACATTCTGTTTGTGGAATTTTATGTATTATACCGAAACTTTCAATCAATTGCCACATTATAAATCTTACTCTTTTTCATATTTTTTCTTCTCGCGTATTTATATAGAAAAGTTTGAAATTGATCTTGTCACATCAGTCGATGTTTAGAAATAATTAAAATAATTTTAATTGGATTCTAGTACCTGTTTTAGGATCCTTGATAAATTATGGCTGACCAAAAGGAGACATTAACCACTTATGCAATTATAATATCTCCAAAAATCCGAGCTCACAGTGGATCCCGGCTTGACAATATTATTTCTCTTATTTATAATACCAACCTTCAAAACCAGCGTTGTCACACATTAAATTCCTTTAAATACCCATTTCACCATTATCTCCCATACTCTTCAATATCTATGTAGCAGACTTACCAACACTAAATTCAATAAAAATCGCTCAATTTGCTGACGACACGGCACTATTTTCTTCAGGACATGACTTACACGAAATACGTAACAAAATGCAATTATATCTTAATCTAATCGATAGCTGGGCCACTAAACTGAAAATCCAACTGAACCCATCAAAAACCGCTGCTAAAATATTCACCCTCAGACTGTACTCTCCACCCACTCCTCTGACATTAAATAATGAAATAATAATTTGGCATCCACAGAATAGCACAATTAAATATCTTGGACTGCACATACACGAAACTCAACTGGAAAAAACACATACAAAGTAAAGTTAATCAAGCAAAAGTAAAACTACTACAATTAAAACCTATCATCAATAGAAATTCCTCACTGCCATATAACACTGCCATTATAATATATAAAACCATCTTAAGACCCCTCCTTTTATACGCATGTCCCATCTGGATCAACGCCGCAAAAACCAATATCCACAAAATTTAAATCTTCCAAAACCAGTTCCTCAGAATAATCACAAACGCCCCTTGGTTTGTCACCAACGATCAACTACATAAAGAATTATCCATATAACCCATAGCCAACCATATTAACTACCTCTCCAATAATTTCTACTACACCATCCCACAAATCCCCACCCTAAAAGCTCTCAACCTCGGCCGTAATCCAACCCAACCAACCCGAATTAAAAATAAATACCCATTCCACATTTTCCTACAAAAATTCGCCGAAATTGACAGTTAAGAGGTACCAATGATGGTTTCCTCACCTATGTATTAGATTAAGTTTAGTATGTAAGTTAGTTATAAGCAACAAAAACATATGTATAGTGTAAGTTCCACTGAACTATGTAATACTCAACAAGAACATTTTAATAATAAAAAAATACCCATTTACCAATTTTGTTTTACTTTAATTGTACTGCCTTTTACTAAAAATTTTATTATTGCCGAACTGTCATCAATTTAATCGTTCCTTCAACACCCAAAGGTACTCTCAACTATCCCACTCTCTACTATATTAAAACACCTCTCTGAAGCAAGCATCCCTCCGTCAGTTTCAGAATAACACGTAAATTGCACTGTTGCTCGCCTAACTTTCAAATACGTAATAATTATGTTTAATTTACTACAACTAAACATAAGTGCATTTATACCTTTTTTACTGCAAAGTGAACCACATTCATCAGAAAATGATATCTTCCAAACATTTAGTCTCTTGTAATGCACTCACGTCTACACGCAATTAAAATCAATATTCAAGTTACTTTTCTAAATAAAGCAGAAATAAACTATTACTATTATACTAAAACAAATATTTAGGGTTAGACAATTAACTGTAAAAAATAAACAAACAGTCCTCTAAATACACAATTCTTTACATTGATGAAATCAGTAATAGATTTCAGACGTCTTCTGGTGGCGCGCAGCAAAACTACTGACAAAGATGCACTCTTGAATCTATGATGTAACGCTAGGCTAAAAATGTCCTGAAAAGTAATGATTTTGTAAATATATGAAGGTTTATGGTTACAAAACATAGCCTATAGTACTCCAGACAGTTAAAGGAAGCTGTCACAAAAGTTTCATCGGAATTCGTTCAGTAGATTCAGAGATTATCGCGCTGTAAGTCAAGGCAGTTCTGTCTTTATATATTAGTATATAGATGTAGATATAGATATAGATTTTTTTTTCATTTATTTTCTTCCCGTTCGACTTTCGTCTTTAGGGGATTTTAAGGGGTACAATGCTACATACATGAGTTTATGGGGCCATCCTAAGGCAAATGCGGGTCTCGGTGCAACCCTTCACTATTTTGAAAATTTCTTATTTGAAATACTTGACTAACGGAAGTTTTGCATTTATTGTCTGGAAGTGGAGGGAGGGTGTTTATGGGAATGGGGGCAAATGATTTTATGATTCAGGGTGGGCGAAAGTGATCTTTGGGGAATCTGGATCTAATGCGTTAAGGGTAATGTGAGTTTTGACCGAGATTAAATATTGGAGTGTTAGGACATGCGTGGAGGAGAGAATAATATTTTTGAGAGGTTTGCGAAATGAATTCCGAGAGGAGAGGTACTTGAAGCTCTCGATGGATTTGGGAATTAGAAATGAACCATGGTGCATTCAAGGTTTGTCTTAAATATTTATTCTGGATTGTTTATAAAATGTATAGGTTGGTAGGTGCTATGTTGCGCCATATTGGACAAGCATATGTCATTGTGGGTCTTATGATCGTTTTGTAGATGAGCAGCCCAGTTTCTATGCTAAGGGTGGAATTTTTGTTGATAAAAGGGTATAATTTAAACATTTTTGCACGTGTTTTTTGGGCGGTTGAAATAATATGCGGTTTCCAAGTTAACCGTTTGTCTAGTAAGACACCTAAGTATTTGACTGGCGAAGAATGAGAAAGCCAGGGAATATCGGTGTTGTTTATTCGTAAGGGTGCAGGGAAGGGAGGTCGTTTGAGTGTGAATATTTTAGATTGTGATTTTAAGGGGTTAATTTTAATTCTCCATTTTTTGGCCCAATTGGTACAGCTGTGAAGGTAGGATTGTATGTAATCGTAGGCTAAATTGATATCAGTATGAGAAGTGAAAATAGCGGTATCATCTGCATAAAGAGCTATACTTGCTTCCTGTGGAGTTGGATATTCTGCTGTAAAAATTGAGAACAATGTTGGTGAAAGAACTGAACCTTGTGGGACACCTGCGAGAATTGGGTGAAGAGGTGAAATAGTATCATTTACTTTCACTTGAAAATATCTGTCTGTAAGAAAGCTTTGAATTAGTTTCTGCAGATAATCAGGTGTACCAATTTCTCGTAGTTTGTACATTAGTCCTTGATGCCAAATTCTGTCAAATGCCTGGAAGATGTCTAGAAAGAGAGCTACTGTGTGTTTTTTGTCGTTAAAACCGTTTACAATATGTTCGACAAGTCGCAGCAGTTGATGGGTAGTAGAATGATTAGGTCTAAAACCGAACTGGGTGTTGGGAATTGCATTGATTTTTGTTAAGTATGCTTGGAGTCTTTTTAAAACAAGTTTTTCAAAAATTTTTGCTATAGAAGGGAGAAGACTAATTGGTCTGTAGTTGCTTGGGATTTTGGGGTTTTTTCCTGGTTTGCAGAATGGTAGTATAACAGCTCGTTTCCATGACGATGGGTAGAATCCTAATCTTAACGACGCATTGAATATTGAAGTTATTATTGCAATTGCTTGTCGAGGAAGTTCTTTTAATGCTTTGTTAGTGACGTTGTCATACCCGGGTGTTTTTCTATTCTTGGAATGTTTAATGACATTTGCCACTTCTGAAGGAGAAATGAATTTTATCTTTGTTGGAACAGTGCACATAGGTAGTTTTAAGTGCTCTTCTATTTCTAGATATAGATATAGAATAGAATATAGATATAGATTTTATGTAATAACGAAGTCATAAAACGAACTAAAGATTTAAATCAACGTATGACATAGTGTATCATGTTTGAATCACTGAATACACGCTCAAATCTATTAAGTCGATAATTCTGAATTATTAGCTTGGCTAAACAATTCAGACTAATTGGATCAAGAACTGAAAATCAAAAACTGAAAAATTGAACTCCATCAAAATGTCTTGGCTTGTTATCACACTAAAAAATTTTAAAGGGTGGAAATCGGTTTGAAAATAGTTACGACCTAAACACGTTTTACGTGTAAATGGTGTTAAATTTATGGTAATGGAAAAATGTTTATAGAGAATATTGGTAATATAATTATTTATGTTTATCATCGTACGTTGGATTCTTAGAAAATCGTTTAACCAGCAAGGTTTAACTGCTCAATTTCCTACTTGAGAGCTATTAAGCGTGATAGAATGTCGAAGTGATTGAATCCATTCATTTTTATTTCCATATTAAATTTAGTTTCCTTTAAAAAGATATTTTTCCCATCTTCGGGTTCTCGTTCTGATTTTGAAACGATGTTATATCATTTGGATTTTACAACGTTCATCCAATAATAATTATAGTTTAACTTCCACATAATACGCCATTTTTCCGTTTTGATGCAATACCGACATTTAATAAGTGCAATAATATAATATATCTTAAAACAATGCATCATCGCTCATATAATTTTCATTGCAGAAATACTAATTGACGTTTTGTTGGTAGAAACCTTTCTTGTGTTCAAAAATGCGCGTTCTATTCACGAAACCTGCATTCACGATACTAAATTAGTTGCTGCTTTAAAAAGCTCTGAACTGCGAGCACTTCACAGCGCTCTCATTATAATAGGATTTTTGGACAAGAATGTAAATTTAACGATAATTAACTTCATTGAAAAATAGGCCGATGAAAAACCAACATCATTGAAGCGTTCCGTCGTACTGTAATAGAGGTTGTGCAATTATTCATAGATCATATTTAATGACAGTATTGTTCTACAAACTTTTGGCAAAAATAAAATCGTATTCATTTACCTCAAATTTTTCACCTCAAAGCGCTTCTGAAAGTTAAAGCCATGATTATTTATTATTTTAAAATATTACTAAGGGAGAAATATATTCATATTTTCTGAACGTCTATGAGATACGCTGAAAATTAGTTGTAAATAGTTTCTATTTCCTGATGTATTATAATTGTTGGGAGCGGGAGAGGAAAACCAGTCCATATCACTTTACAGCAACAAAGTAATCTCGAAAATTATATCATCTCCATTTCTGATACTCGCAAAAGTGGCGCATTTGTGTCATTATCATTGTGGGGGACTATATGTTAATAAATACATAGATTTCATATTTGTATGCGGAAGGTAATTTTATTGAGATTCTATTTGGAAAGGCGAGTGATAATGTTGTACACTGTGAGAACTCAATGTCATTACGTAAATATTTTGGGGAATATATTTGTTTTAAATGCTTAACTAGCGTTCTTGCGAAATGTTATTCTAAAACACTGCACAATTCTATGATTGGTACTGCGGTTGTCTTTATGACTAAACTGACGTTTGTCAACACATTTCTTCCATCGTGCTCCCAGTTTTAATATGCTCTGTTCGTAGAAGTCCATTTTGTTGGAATACAGCCTTCTTGGAAGAATGCGCGCCTCCTGGAGATATTGCTACGGTCCACTCAGACGTCCCCATACACGCCACGTATGTCCCTGTGAATTTCACTATGATTATTCTCTTTGGCCCACGTATTTTGCAGTACTCTGCTCTTCCCAAGTTGGCGACAGTAACATGAGCGTCATTTTTGTTTCGTAGTTCAGGCTTCAGTCGCTAGATCTACACATTAAAACAAAATACCCTCTACAGCGCAATCCTCACTCTATCTCGTTGTGCAATTTTAACATCCCAGTTGCAATACCAACGGAGAAAATAGTACATAATGAAACGATGATGTAATGATGAGTACTAATGCACGAGTGTGATATTTCGATACGAGCGAGGAACGAGCGAGTATCGTAAACTTCAATAGAGCTTCATATATTACTTTTTCTACGACTTTTATAAGTTAAACTTTTGCAATTAATAGTTTCGTGGCAGTTGATTTAGCGACAAAATGGCCATTTAGCGGACAGCTACCTAAATCTACCCTCGCATGCTGCCACAGGTGGCTGTGGTTACTTGTCCGCCTCCTAGGGAGTACTGCGCTAGTCAAATAGGATCAAAGTGAAATTACGATACACTTTATTTTAAATAATATACCACGAAAAATACTAATAGTGAAAGAAATTAAAAGTATTGAGCATAATATAATATAAAATACAATTTTAATGTATACAATGGAACGAAACATTTGCTAAAACGATTCCCAATGATTAATTGTCAATATTTGGTTTTTGAACTTTTCTGTGATTGGTCAAGAACCTGTATTATAATGAAAACTGTATCGATATGGCTATTATGCAACTGGTTGCAGCCATCAAATGACAACATTATACGAGTACAATGGGAGTAGAAAAAAATATTGTGCGTTACTTTCCGTCTGCCCTCGCACCACGCGCTGACGACGCATGTTCGTGTCCGCAGAGACGCTGGACCGCGACCTGGCGCGCGTGCGGCAGCTGGAGGCGGCGGCGGGGGCGGCGGCGGCGGCGTCGCGCGCGCAGCTGCTGGCCGCCGAGGACTCGTGGGTGCCCGAGCCGCAGAAGAAGGCGGCGGGCGGCGCGGGCGCGCGCCTCGCCGCCAACCGCTGGGCCGAGGACGACGACGAGGACGAGGACGCCGTCACCGAGAGCCGGCCCAAGGGCAAGGCGAAGGGCAAGGGCAAGGGCGGGCGGCCGCGCAAGAAGCCGCGCCGCCCGCGCCCAACGCCCGCGCCCACGCCCTTCGACGACGGCGACGGCGAGGGCGCGCGCCGCCAGCAGCTGCTGCAGGCCGGCGTCCTCGCGCCCGCCGAGGACGCCCCGGCGGCGGCGCGCGGCGGCGGCAAGGACAGGACGCGCGCCAAGGCCAAGGCCAAGGCTCGGGAACGGAGCCGGGAGAAGGAGCGGGAAAGGGAGAGAGAGTTTGAGCGAGAGCGGGAGAGGGAGAGGGAGTTTGAGCGAGAGCGGGAGGCGGAGAGGGAGCGGGAGAGGCTAGCGGAGAAGGAGAGGGAGAGGCAGAGGGAGAAGGAGCGGGAGAGGGAGGCAGAGCGAGAGCGGGTGCGGGAGAAGGAGCGGGCGCGCGAGCGGTTGAGGGAGCGGGAGAGAGAGCGGGAGCGGGAGAGGGAGCGCGCCAAGCAGCGGGAGCGGGGCCCGGAGGCCGAGGGGGCGGGGCTGGGGCTGGGGCTGCTGGCGGCGCCGGACAGAGGCCAGCGCGTGGGCGGCGCGCGTGCCGTCTCCTTCCCGTCGGCCGCCGACGCCCTTGCGCCCAAGGCCTCCAAGGTACGCGCCCCCACGGCTGACCGGCTGAGGGATTGAACACAGACACAAAGCGAAATTTACGCTATAATGATACGAGGCTGCTCTTTTGTGCAGTTTTCTTCTTAAAATCTAGTTTGATGGATTCCTTCACTCTCATCTACCTCTCCCGTGTAAATGTGCAATATTTTCCTCTTTTGTCGTTATGTTCATGTTGTATACAGGAGATACGGATAGGCAAAGAACTTGTACTAAAAATCCTGCAAACGAAATGAAAAGAAATTATATAAAGTGATTTGTATCTAGAAATATCAATTATCTGCAGTGGCGTTCATAATCCGATTATTAGTAATAAAGAACAAGAGGGAAGTATAATGTGTCTTTTAGTATTGAAAGAACAAACGCCAAGTAAAACGAACGCTGGCGGCATGCTCATCTATAAACTTAGTCTTCCCAGACAATGAGTTTGAAGTATTGTGCGTGGCCCCTGTGACCTGCGTGACAGCGACTGCGTTGGGCTGAAGCCAAAGGGTCTCTCTTTTGAGAAGGCCTAGCCTACGAAATAAAAGGTTGCCTTAAGTAAATGGTCACTTTTAAGTGGTATAAATTCCTCCACTCTCTTCTACCTCTCCCGTGTGAATGTGCAATACTTGCCTCTTCTTGGCGTTATGTTCATGTTGTATTCAGAATTTCCGAATAGGCAACGAACTAAGAATCCAGGATTCTGAGTTCTCTTGTATCCAGAGCATATTATAAACATTCCGGTATCTTCCGGTGTCTAAAACTACGTATCTGTGAAGACTAAAACGTTCGCTTATGAACATTTGAGTAGTGTTCTATTATTACAAATATTTTAAATATCATATTTTTTAGTAATTTTTATCAGTTTCCATAAATGTTACTGTCTTTTTATAAGTTCTGTAACCTCACACAAATTTTAAGTATTTGATTCAACTTTAAGTAGTGCTTAAATAGTAAAAAACGAAACAAAAATAGAGTACGCCAGGAAAGTCTCTCCTCATAGAGCCGATCAGGGACTCATATTAAAAACTGCATTTATGTTGGTAGCAGACAGATCACTGGAAAACAAGTGAGGGGGACAACATTTCCAGCTTATATAATGATTGTAGTGAGTACACAATTTAAGTTTTCAAGTTGCAACTAACATAATATCTCTTGAAAGCGCGTTCATCAAAAAGATGCCAGTGCGGAGAGACTTCCCTGGCGTTCTATAGTGTGAAAACTGAAAAACGCAATGTTTTCTGGGATGAATCATTGAGGAGTCGTTGATGTGAATGTGAAGGAACCTAAGAGCGGCGGCGGCGGAGGCGGCCTCCGCGACGTGGAGAACGCCCTGGCGGCGGCGTCCTACGACTGGCGGCCGTCCGTCACCTCGCTGGACGCGCTCAAGCACGGCGGGCGGGCGGACGCGTGGCCGCGCCTCCCGCCGCTCCCCGACACCGCCGGCTCGGTCCCGGCCTCGGACGCCGACCGCTGGCCCGACTTCTCCGCGCTGGCGTCGCTGCGCCACCGCCACCACCGGCCGCGCCACCGCCAGGGCTCCGCGCTCGACGCCGCGCTCGCCAAGCACCGCGAGATCCTCGCCAACACGTGGCCGCTCCCGGGCCAGCCCCACGCCCACGCCCAGCACCCGCAGCCGCACGGCAAGGACGCCCTGGGCGGACGCACGGTGGGCAGCGTCGGCAATCCGCAGGTGAGGCTCTGCGAGGCCGTGCCATTCCTCATACATTACCTACAGCTCCTTCACAGCCTTCTCCTTCCTCTCCTTTTCTCTTTCCCCTTCCCATTTTTCCTTTTCCTTTCCAATTTTCCCTTTCCTTTCCCCCTTTTGACTTCCCTTTTCTCCTTCCCTTTTCCCTTTTTTCTTTCCCTCTTCCCCTTTCCTTTCTCCTCCGTTTTCTTTTTCTTCTTATTCTTTTCCTTCCCCTTTCCCTTCTCCTTCACCGACTTTTTCTCCTACCCATTTTTCTTCTTCTTCAACTTCCCCTTTTTTCTCCTTCCTCTCCACCTTCTCCTCTCCCTTCCCTTTTTCTCCTTCATCTTCTCCTTCCCCTTCTTCTCTTCCCCTTCTTTTTATCTTCTCATTCCCTCTCCTTTCCTCGTTCCCACACTTTTAGTATCCCCTTCTCGCATTACATTCCATTCCCCTTCCCTTTCCTTCGCTTTCTTTTTCTTTCCCGTTCCTTTCTAAAGTCTTATGGTTGATAGTACCTAAATGGAAAATCGCGGGTTCGATGCGCGACCAGCACGTTGCCGGAAATTGGCTTCATGGTTTAACATTAAGTTTAAAACGCCTGCCAGAACCGAACTTTGCTGGCCAACTGCTCTGAGCAGCAATCTCCGTGATTTGCATAAATGCTTCCAAGTGTGCGTCGTAGCAACACACACAAAGGGTCAGTAGCCATCTCTACCGGCAGGTGATGGGTGATCACTCCACGAAGGGAAGTCACAAGTACGTGGTAATCTGTCGCGGTGAGAATGAGAAGTTAAATGTAAGATTGGTAATATTTTCAAATGATTTCTGAATATATGAATATAAAAATATAAAATCTCGAGGCGACAAGGAAATAGGAATGGACGTATAAATTGCCCTTGTATCCCATTAATAACCAACCTTATTTCTTCTGGCAACAATTTTGTCAAAAATATATAAAGATCAAATAGAGGTACTATGAAACTAAGTAATATAGATAATGTTACTAATATTCATTTTAATAAATAATTATTATTGTTATTATTACTATTATATTTTTGATAGTTTTAGCATGTTCCTCATTCATGAACTTCTTCCTCTGATTTCCTCTCTTCATTTCGAATCTCTCCTTGGCTCTCTTTAAAATGTTAGCGGCTTCAAAAGGATTTAGGCAGAATACGCAGAACGAGGAATTCCTTGCCCTGGAGGAAAATTATAAAACCTACCGAAACTCCGTTTACCATTCAAAAGCGTTGTACAAAAGTTTTCAAAACCCTTTGTGACAGTAGACCCAAGAAGGTTATTGTCTTTGCAAAGGCAGAAATAGGTCGTTCTAATTCCAACATTTTTTCAAAATTCAGTCAAAATGCCTTTCTGAATGTGTATGACATTGAAGTCACGGGTTTTATTTCCTTGGACAAACCGTTTTATGGGAGAGAGTATTTGATACTGACATTTAATGACCACGATTCAACGAACAAGGGTTTTGGCTTTTTCAACTGGTACCAGGCGTACATCCTGATAAATTTACCGGATCTCTTTCATGAAATAGCATTACTCCATAGAGTTAAATAATTAAAATTTTATGGCATTAAGTTTTATCCTCTGAGATAAAACTAATAGTTGCAAGTAGTCACTTGCAACTATTAGCAAAATAATTTAAGACCAAAATACACAACAATAATATCATTTTGTCATTCTATAAGCGCTCAAAATAATATCATTATGTCTTCAAATTTATTATAACGAATCAGATGCAAAAAAAAGTAATGTTCAAAGTAATCCATTTGCTAAAAAAAATAATATTATTATGAAGAATTTTGTACATTTATCGTAGGTTGTTAAACATGATTAAAAACCAATTGACATTTAAAACCAATCATACTTTCAATCCCAACGGTTACGCTTAAGACGTCTAAAATGATGCTATTTGAATCGTATCTACACGATGCCTCACTCAAAGCGCGATAGTAAATCTAGTTCGCAGCGCAATGAGTTGAACCACCAATGCTCATTGTAACAGAGCGATTTTAGACAAGTTTCACCCCAAACCGTGGTTTGGTGAGACCGAGTGCGTGGAGACGTACTGAGTAGCGTAACGAACAGTGGAGTAGCGACGGGACACTAAGATGCTGAGCATCCTCACGTAAAATATTAATCAGAGAACTCTAAGTATGCATTTATAACCTTGCAAGTGAGCGAAACACGTTTTGTATAAATTTTAAAGTGATTTACTTTGAATATGGCGCGTTGTTATTAATTGGCCTTTGATTGCATGAACACTAAAATGCTTCTAGTGTCTGCCGCAATTTTGCTATGGGCAATGATGCATGCGCAGACTCCGGTTTCCCCCTCCCCTTTTCACTCCTGTTCCAGACATTCCCAAGTGTCTTACGCTAGCATACGACTGCAAAAAGAGGCTTAAGAGCAAGGTGCACGTTTGTGCACGAGGGCGCTGCACCCTTCAGGTTGTCTGTGAAATATCTTTCTTTCTCAATCGAGATACTCTATTCGGTCATGAGCACAAACAGTAAAAATAGTGCTTGCCTACTAATTCTTAATTAATATCAAAGAAATTGAATTCTTTCTTAAAGATATTAAATATTATTTTACAAATTCATAAGTGATAAGTATCTGCAATTTACAAATTCATAAGTGGTCTCATTGCCATACGAGCATGAAAATTAAAGCTGAGCAATAGCGTAATTTGTTTTCAAGAAGTCTCCTGACACATCTGTTGAAGTATTGTAACATTTGTTTCGATAACATATGTTCTAGCGAACATTAAAGATCATGATGTCTTCGATTCACGTTATTATTGAACACCCCCAAACGCGAGAGACACGCTACGCTACTGGTGACGAACACTGACACGTTGATATCCGGCCCCCGCTTCCTCACGCCACCCGGTCGCTTGCAGGTGGCGCCACCGCCTCCGCCTCCGCCACCGCAGCCGCCTCAGCCTCCGCGGCCGCCCACGCCTCCGCAACCGCCTTCTTCCCCTCAGAAGACGCTGAGCAGCGGCCGCCAGTGGCCGCACTTCGCCTACCACCGCGTCACCACCAGCCCGCAGCTGCTGGCCGAGCCCCGGCCGCGCAACGCCTACATCGCCGTGTCGCTGGTGCCCGCGCCGGGCGGCGTGGCCGGGCCGCGCGCCCACCGCCCCGCCCCCGGCCCCGCCCCCGCCGCGCCACCCGCCGGCGGCCCCGCCCCCGCGGCCGCCGCCCCCGGCGCCAACGCCAGCCGCTCCGCCGCGCAGCACCAGCAGCCGCAGCCCGTGGTCGTCAGGTGGGTAGTTGCACAGGCACAGAGAGACTGGATTCGTTGATTGATTGGTGATTCCGGGTGCGTCAACTGATTAGGTCATTAGCCCCGTAAGTGTGGTGCATTTCTTCCCTTCGGGAGATGACAGTGATCTTCTCCCGCTGGATGGTGAGATCCGGCGCCGACCTACCGTCGGTTAGCAGGGTTTCCCCAACCGGGTATCACCCACCAGTTTGGCACCGCCCGAGCCGGGACAAACTCTAAGCTTCTAACCGGTCTCCCTGCATGTGCAGTTGTCTAGTAGAGTATGCAAGTGTAAGTTTGTATGTAAGGGTTAAGTTAGGACAAGGAATGGGTAAGAAAGATCGCACTCGGTCCATGATCCGTTTGTTAGAGTACTGCTCTGGCATTTGCCTGGTGTTGATCGGAGAAACCTCGGAAAACTACTGACAGAACAGCCGGCCGCCAGAATTCTCCTACACTGAGCGACTAAATTTAACCTTGCTAGTAAGCCTGCCACCATCGGGACTCGAACCTAGGATCTCCCGGTCAAAAGCGCTGCGGTGACACCAGTGACAGACAGGCTGGATGCGACGGCTCCAAAGCAACGCCGTTTCTTCTGCGGCGTCGTTTAAAGGAGGACATACAGGATCCTAGATGATTTGACACCCGGCGCAGATTGATTTTCGGCACTAACTACATAGCTACATCCAACTCCACTCGTCTGGAGTAGAATCCTAGGGGCCAGCTGCGCGGATTGGTAGATTTTCATGCTTTCTTCGATCAAAACCTGGCAAATGCCGGAGCAGTACACTAAAAACAACCACGTACTACCCGCGATCTTTCATTCCTCCTCCTTGACTCCTTGCCCTTGCACACACTCACTTGCACTACACTGCCACTCATGCCGATAGACGAGGCGGGACCTTACAGCTTTTTAATCAAAGGCAGTTTCACTTGGAGGAGATATCAGGAGGAGAAAACTACGTAAGCTGACGTGCAGATTGGCGTCGGGTCTCTTGTTCTAGCGAATGAGGAACCCAGTGTTCTCCTAAGATACAAAATGCACTTCACTTACAAGACTAATGATGTGTATGAGTTGACGCACCAGGGAAAAATATTCGATCAGTCACTATAATTAAAGGACTAACAATTTTGTCAGTTGACGCTCCCAGAAACATTCACTCAAACTAGAGAGGGTACTCCAAGGCAGTGGACAAATTTTTGTCTGGTTCATGCTTCAATACAAGTCATCATGGCTAAATGGCAGTTGTTAGGTTGCGTGTAACCGGCCATAACAGTTAACGGAGTCAAACACTATCATAATGAAGTATTTGGTTTCGTAAAAGAAACAAGAAGATCCTAAAAAGGTCCATATGCAATAATGTCCACAAAAGTTACAATTTATTGTTACAATTTGAGATATTGTATATTATTGTATATTATCTCCTATCCCCCTTGTATAATTACCTCTTTTACTCTGAGCTCTAGAGTGCATGTGTCATGTGGTCCGTTCATCAAATCATTCATTTATCCAAAAATTATCAAACGATTCAGGAATATAAATCAGAATAGTAATATCAACCTTATTAAGTCTCTGAATATATACCTCTTTTCAATATTAATGATAATTTTTTAATCAAACATATGAAACATTTCATTTCAACGTTTTGATTATTCACGTTTTGTGTCAGTGTCTTCTCAAGTTTTATCAATATATAGTGTAAATGAAATTATGAGCAAGAAAATAACACCATGCAACAAAATTTTGTTTAAGTTAATTTTTGTTGTTGTTTCTGATGCAGTATGTTTTAAAACACTATGTAAACACAATTTTTCATATGGGAAATTGTTTTTAGGGAAATGGCATCGATTTTCTTAAATTGAGGAAAATACATATATTTGAAACAATGAATACTCGTTTACATATACCCATGAAACAAAACAAAAGAAATTCTTAAATACAACGTTTGGAAAAATGCAAATACAGTAAATATATATGACAAAAATGTTATAGGACATGAAAATGTTCCCATATCACGTTCAGTGTGCTTAAAAATGTGTTGTCTTTCTAAATTTCCTCTTGTACGTGACATCACTCTCTCTGATCAGTCCCCAGATATAATCACCAAGCATTCCCTCATTATACTGTCCCTGGTACCTTCTTTCAAACAATTGTAAGTCCTGATGGGATCTTTCACCCTGTTCCTCTGCATATTAATTTATAAGCTATTTCTTGTCTATGTCGTTTTCTACGTTGGATATTAATTTGTCCCAGGATGTTGGTGGGCTTGTCTTACTATTTTATGAGGCTAATTACGTTCCTTTTTATAGTTTGCTGCAGATTCATCTGTTTTCTTTTGTAAATATTCTTTATATGTTTTTTCTTTCCATTTAGGGCATTCTCTATTTCCATATTCCATGTTCTCAGTCATGAATTTTTGTTGGAGAGCGTTTTTAGTTAGAGAGGTGATCTTTTGGTTCTCGCCAAATACTTGACACTCCAAATTTCATTTTTCTGTTTTCTCCTCTATACCAGGCCTCGAGAGTGGATCTGCAACATCCATATACGATATGTGGTGCCCAGTTCTTGTCTTGGGTTCCACAGGCATAGCAAAATATGAACTGTATGCTAGGCAGAAGATGTTAGGATCCTTTATTCTAGGCTTTACTGCTTTCGATCCCAGGAGAATGCCACACACGTAACAAAAACAGTTTGGATTACGCTTACAACAACGGGAAGATGCCATTATTCATCAATTATGTGAATGTGAAACAGATAACATATAATTGGTTATAAAAAGCGACGAAACAATTATATAAAAGTAGGAATACCCAGGGTAGTTTAGTGGAGACCTAATTCATTCAAAACAAGCTTAAAATTCACTTAAACAAGCAAAAAGTTTTTTTTGTTACATGGTGTAATGATTGAAGTGGCCCAATTTAATCTACACACACCAAAATAATTCTCAACTTTTATTCTTAATTTCTGACTATTTAAACTGAATTGACGAGCACCTTCAACTGAAATATACTCTTATGTTGTTCAATAGATATAACCACTCATTTTGCATTTGGAGACTATCGTGAATTTTAAGAGGTTATTATATCGGGTTTCCTGTTTGTATTTGCATTCTCTGCTCTGAAATGTGCGAACTAACGCGTCAGTGTGTAAACCCGATAAATTGAGAATTATTGGAATGTGAACTGATTGGCTCGGTTTCATTTGATTAAGATTGCAGAGGCAAAATGTTTTCACCTCCCCTGCCACCACATAATCAAGAACCAGATATTTTCATTTAAAAATGCTTGAAATTGTCTCGAGATTTGTTTCCAATCCAATTCATGTGAATTTGGAACTCTCCTCTTTCAATTCCGCAATCGAAATGAATTTGATTTCAGGGCGTGAAAATGGGAAAAGGAGGAGACGGTATTTTAAGCCATTTTTTTAAGCCAAATTTTTTAATATTCAGCAACAAAGCGCGTGTGCATTTTGTCGTCCCCTGGCGTATACGTTATGTCCCTAGCAGTGATAACTATCAGGTGGGTCGCTACGGTTCTCGAATTATCGCTTTGACTGAAATTGCTTTTGCAAAGTGGGTTAGTGCAATCACCGTGCGTTACTGCATGGATGCATTTCTGTCTCTCTCCGTCCGAATCGTTTCAATGAAATTTTATCTTCCCTTGTGTTAGTTAAACCATGCTGATCTCGCATTGCTGTGAAGTGCTTGATTGAAGAACGATGTCCAATCCAAAAAGTGGAATGAGATATATCCGATTGACTATATGTTTGTTTATTTCCTGCAATTGTTTTCTTATTGTAATTGAGCACTTAGTAGTTGATAACTAGCAAGTTTGCATGCTTTTTAAATTTTTGAAGACTGCTTAAATGCATTAGTTGAAATGATTGATTGTTAATTTACATGAAAGTGTCAAATGCATTGAACTTAAATCCTCATTAATACCTTCACCATTACTTTAATATTGTTTCTCGAGCCTGATGCGGTTCTTGGACCATCTTCGTTATAAATTTACCCAATAATGTTAGTTTGGATAGGTGCATCTTTGTAAATATCAGTAATCAAGTTTTGTAAATATTTTTGTCTTTTTAATTATTTCACTGATGTCCTGATATGAAATTTCCAAGACATACATTTTAAGAGAAACTTTTTATCATTAAAAATAAAATCAAAACAGTGATCTTCCGCTGAATTTAGTAAAGACTTAGCTAAGGTTTCATCAGCATTCTATTTGAATGAAGCTAAAACATTTATATTACATTCAGCCTAGTTGCGAAATTAATTGAAGGACCAAGTACGCGTCCTAGAAATTCTGTTAGATACACACGCTAGAATCTGGGGCAAGAAGCAACACCCAGTTAGCAAAAACTTCTGAATTCATAAGGTGAGAGGGCACGAAACGACAATAATCTTATTAACAAAGGAACTCATTCCGGAAAACACTCCACTTGCGCCGAAGCAGAATAGACCTCGCAAATGTTGAAGTTTCCTCATTGACACTTAAAGCCTCGCGAAGGTAGGACCACGAGGCGATGCATAATTCATGAATTCCCTCGTGTGCGGAAAGGTCGAATACAGTGGGTCTAATGCATTATGTAGAGCACGCCGGCGTCTCGGTGTTCTGCTCTGTGATGGGAAAGAAACGCGGTTTGCGGGAGTGTGTTAGAACGCCTCCATGTAAACGGCGTTTTCTCGCTGTGGAAACAAGAGATAGGACCAAAAAGCGATGCTTCACTGGAACAGAGATGCTGCCCTGCATTTTCCTCCGATGTGACCTGAGAGACTGTCGAAATCTTCTTGCTTGTGCCCATTCGAAGCGGAAAGGCAGATGGTAGGAATTTTTTATGCTTTCGCGAATGCAGTTTTTGTTCGCGGTTTTTCGTTTTGCTCCTCGCGGGCTCGGGTGGTCTCCAGGAGTAAACAAACCTAATGGAGTGGACGAGCTTTCATCATGACTAATGCTTGAGAGATTTGCATGTCTGCATTTGTGATTTCGAAACGAGGTGTTTCGAATCTCGTCTAATGGATCTGTCATTGCTCTCATGGGGATGTAATAATGTTGAAAGTGTGTCCAACAGGAGAAATTTTAGCAATATATTTCAGAAGTGGTTTTTGGTTTTTTTGAATTTATTCATTCACTTATTAGCAGCTATTCACTTTTATTTTAGAAACTTCTTTTCATGTGTTGTATCTATACGCATTGTCAGAGATGGTTTGCAAGACGTTTATCTTTCGTAAATATATTCATTTAAACTGTCTATTGGAATTTTAATATATATTATAATAATATAAAGTTTTATTATATTAATAAACTTAGCTACTAATATGCAAATTAATATAATAGTAAGACACAAATCCAGTACGTAGAAAATTGATTGTGCGTTTCTGTAATCTTTGTAGGAAATAAATCTGGCATGTGGTTAAGATTTTTAATGCTTTATTCAAGGGTATGCAGCATGGTTTCAGGATAAAGTAAATGAATTTCAGTGTGTTACAAAAACTAAGGCATAATATGGCATAGATTCCTTCGAAAAAACTATAATGCAAGACGAGAAAATTAATAAGTATGTATTTTCTCTTATGTACAATAATCATTTCGTGTATTATATTTTATAATATTAGAAGAGACGTGTTAAACAGAAACACCATGCAATATCTATCTTTATCATGCAGTCTCATTGGATCAGCAACGTACTAATTTAAGAAGTTAGATTATCTGTGTAACTATAAAACATGAAGTATATTTTTATTCAGCTTAGTAGTCATTCTGTGGTACATGTAATTTTTTTTCAAACTACCGCTATCAATATTGTTAACTTCCCCTATTCTAATACAGACACACCTTTTTCCTTATCTCGTCCGAACGCAAGAGTATACAACTTTGTGGGTGTTTGTTTTCTTGGCCATTTTCTATTCGCGCGTGCGTGTGTGTGTGCTGTTGCAGGTCACCACCAGTGGACCCGCTGGAGGAGCAGCTGGCGGAGGCGGCGGCGGCGGCGGCAGCAGGGGTGGGCGCGGATGGCGGCGGCGGCCCGGCGGCAGGCGGCGGCGGGAGCAGCCACGTGCTGCCTTGGAGCCACGCGCGTCATTTAGACCGCATGCAGGTATGCCCCCCCTCCACTCCCGGCGATGCTGTGGGTTATGGGTGGAGGGGCAAACGCTCTTGCACGTTGCGCGAGAAGTCGGCACCGCGCGCACGTCCGGGAAATCACACGTTTTTTTGTTATTTCCCCTCCACAGTACCCCTGAGGAGGCGGGAATTTATTTGTCGCAATGGATATGCAGTGTGCTACTGCCTTGCGTCTTAAGCAGCTCAGAGGAAGAGTTTTTTCTATTAACTAAAATTAACTTAAAACTAACTTAATTTTTTCTTAAATCTAATTTACTAGTTACTAACGTAGCACTTTGGCATACTACCTAACTTAAACGAAAATTTGTATTTTTTTATTTTTCTTAACCCTATGTGAAGTTTTGATCTGACACTGTCTTGGTAAAATTTTCTATCAATTTCTTTATTTTCATTCACGCATCATTGGCGAAACAGGTTTCTTGTGATTCTCAATTTGACATCTGTACCTTCCGCCCCCCTCCGATTCTTTCGTTGCTATTGGCTGAACGTGTGATGACGCAATCATTCATACCATAAAATCTAATACGTCATTTGAGCCGTAAAAGGCTTTTTTATAGACGATTTCTTGCAAAGGAAAATGTAGTTTGTAATGCTGGTATACAAACAAAATATTTTGTTAAAACAAATACATGGGTAAGAGATGTAATAAAATACGACCAACAATTGAGGAAAACCCTGACAATATAAGAAGGAGCCTTATTTGCCCCTCTTCCTGCCCCCGTGGCAGAGGAAGTGAAGATGTCCGTACGGGTGGGATTTTTGTACACAAGGTCTAGAGCTGAATCGAATTTAAATCATTTGTGTGACTCACTTTTTGGGAAGAGTTTACTACTATTTTCATTTGCTTTCTGTAAAATAAAAAATAAAGATAAAATATCGCATCTAGGTTATAATGCAATATTTTTATTGCCATGTATATTACATACGTGTATTCAGTATTTTAAAAATCAACTATTCTTATAAATACATAGGTCAGAAAATATTAAAAATCATTCAGCATACGTGTAGATTCATTTTACTGGCCACTTGTCACCACTGAGCCACTTCTGTTTGTAAGTTTTGGATACTTTTACGTTATTGTTAAGCTTTTGATTTTCAGTGCTCCATGTTCTTCTCACTGTTAAAACAGCGATTTGCAAGGATGAAAATGTTCACTCAGTGCAGATAGGAATGTATAAAATCTAGTATTTATTTTTCTATGAGATCTAAGGAAAAGATCACCGCCCAATTGATTTGTCAGCTCTGCGCTCTTGGATCTTCGTAACACGAGCCTACTGAGGAACCTGAAAACGAACACCGGAAACCATGCTCCGCGGATCAGTTTCGGGACAGACTTTTGCTCTCCGTCTGAAGTGGCGCCCGGCGCCGCGGGTGGGGCGTCGCTACACGCAAGTGCACTCGCCTGGTTCGACACCCGTCCCTCGGGAGCACAACACTGAAGTAGCTCTTGTCTGTTTTCACTTGAAGCGCATGGAATGCAGGAATGATCGCAGGAATGACCCACTGGGAAAAGAGGATATTCACGCAGCTGATCTTAGAAATGACGTCACAGTTGACTCGTTGCGTATCACACTAACTCGAAGCAGAAATTCACACTATTTTAATTGTATTGATTGTTCCTTCAGTTGTACTAAATTACGCGGAATTCTAGTTCCTATGGATTGATTGGTTTATCAATCACACTCCTTGTTTATGGGTATACCCACTACTGAAAAATTATGAATTCAAGAATGATGATACGGATTTTCAGTAAGTGAGGGGTGGATTTTCAACGACGGAAATAATTTGAAAATATTGCCCTTCGTGAAATTCGAAAGAAAACCAGAGCGGTTGTTGTCTCATCATTCTTTGGCTTTGAAATTGGGGAGTTATTACGAAAACATTGCATTTTATATTAATTTCCATAAAACGTACAAACATTTTGTTTATATTCATGACTTACTCTCATACGACTGAAGCTATAACAAGCCACCGGAAAATTTAAATAAGTCTGACGCACAAATTCCCCTCTAAAAACATTGAATTCAGAATTTTGTAGAAAAAATATTATTAGCAGAACCGTCATTGGTACTCCCTGCGTTTGGTCTCCAGCTTCTCTAACAAAAATTTCTACAAACGTTCCAAAATATAGACCATCGAAAAATAACCAATGTTCCTGTTTTTGTGCCTAAAACCGATTTACACAAAATCCTAGAAATCCAAACAAATTACTCTTTTAACCAATATCAAAATTTATCATTCTCCTGTTAACTCCATATTAATTCATAAAAAGAAATTACTACGCAATGCAATATCCTGTTAATAATAATAATTTAGAAATAATATTTTTGCAGGTCAATTAAAATAAATACTATATATATAATATACTAATATATTTATATATATTTATATATATTTATATTATATTATATGTATTTATATTATATATATATATATATACACACATATAATTCTAGGAGTATAAGAACCTGAGAAACGGTGATTGCATTTCAAACTAAATTAAAAAATGTTTTCTCTAAAACACACGTAGTCCCTGCCCTGAACAGAAAATACACAAGTAAAATTGTCATGTAAAAGGCTCGATGTAGAAATTATCCATTTTTCATTCCAATAAGATGCATGTTAAATTATATTTAAACAAATATATTCATATATCCGGCAAATAACAAGTGAAATGTAAAAATGCATTCTCTTATGTGTGCACACTTATTTTTTGCGATTTGCTACGTTATTTCTTTCAAAGAATAATGTCGAATTTTATTTGAATTTTTATGGTAAACTTCGTTTTATGCTTTTAATTTCTTTTAAATAATTAGATTATATTCTAATCTAAGCCGTAATTTATAACAAAATATTATTGGTTATTGATTTGTTATTTGTTTTAACAAAAATTCCCTAAAAACCTAACCCTTATGCCTTTGGAACGTTTGGTGATGTGGATGTTTCTATACATTTACAACAGAAATACAGTAAATTATTTACAAAAGAAAACTTATTTGAGAAAGAGAAAGCTGGAAATTTGTGTTTACTGCTTTCACCGAAAGCATCCTAAGAAACGAAGCCTAGCACGCTGGAGTTGGAAATCACTTTAATTTAAAATAATTTTATCTCAGCTGAAAAGAAAGGGATACTGAACGTTAGTAGATTGTTATTTGAACAGACTGATACCCTGTATGCAATTTTGAAACGAGCCACAATGAGCAATTGCGGCCGGTCTCCATTTTACACTATGTAGTTTCAGTTAAATTACTACGGCTCTACGGGGACATTATGGACTATTTTTCATTAGTACGGTAGACAAATTCTCCATTGTGGTGAAGCGGCGCTCTCACACCTCGAAAATAATGCGGAAGATTCTAGTGGTTAACCAAACAATTATTCGTTGATATTAGAGGTGATGAGCATAATAGCCACATTTCAATTAAACTGGGCTCCAAATTGTTATCAGTGGAGACCGGATTTTTATGTAATTACATATTTTTTGTCTTTCTACTTACCGATCTCGAAATTGTAATCTTGGCAACTCATAGCCGTCCTAGCACAATATCCAATTTTTTCGTTACATATTTTTTCATATTTAGTACTATAATAAATATTTTACATATTTTGCTGCTTTCATAATATATTTTCTTCTTTTCTCAATTTTCTTCTATTTAATTCCATATTTTTTACGAAAAGATGTATTTTTTTAAACATGAGCATTTTCCCTTCATTATTGGGGAAATCTAGGTGTCCAAAGCATCATTGACATTGCGTGTTGTGATATGTAACATTAATTTCGGGGGAAAAAAATGCGATCACTGACGTGTAACACTTCGATGAAGATGCTACAATGTATGTTTGCTGGTCGTATCGCCAGTTTGTGCGATGGCTTCTATTGCGATTAGTCTGGCTGCTAAAATACGGTCCTGGATTACAATAGATGAGGCTTTTACTACTCACGAGAAAGTTTTATGATGCGAGGTGAGCAGTTTTTATAAATTAATTTCGTATTACGTTAATATATTTTATTATTAGTGTATTTTAATATTACATATTATATCCGAATTTACATATTTATTACATATTCTTACTATTTTCATTACATATTTATGTACATATTTTGACGTTTTATACTACATATTTTCCGGTCTCTAGTTATCAGACATACGGATTGGACGTTAAGTTCTGTAAAGAATTAAAAAAGGTCAGCAAAAGCTTCCTTTTCTGCCACAAATACATTCTCGAATAAACTAATATTTGTTTGGCACTTATTTATCTTTTATTAATCAATGAAGAGTGAAGTGGAATATGAATAATTGGTTTCTACCAAGAGCTTTTAAATTATTTGTAACATTAAAATTCATCGTCACAAAGCATTAAGTTAAAATAAGTACTGATTACGAATTAATACTAATTTTGAACCAGTAAATCAAAATCTTATCGCCTATAATCGTATCACATTAAGAAATAAAAAATCAATATTTGCAATGCAAGTGGTTTCCCGTCTACATTCATAAATTGAAATTCCTGTTTACTAACAAACACCAGGAACGTGTAAACTAAAAGAAGCGTATGAAATTACATCCTATTGTGTTAGAAATGAATGGACGTTTAGGAATGCATGCCTATTATTCCCTCAGTGTATAATAGCAAATCACATTACGTCTGCTACAGCGCGAAAACCCGTTATAGAGCAAGCCATACCGAATTCCAAGTATTATATGCTCTCGTGATGGATGTGTTGGCGGAAATAACGTATGCGCGATTCTCGCAATAACGGAAGGAAAAGGAGCTCATTAAACGCAAGCGAGCTGTTTCTACGATTCCGACTGTATCGTCACGTGGTTTCTGACTACATCCCATAATTTCGGTCAAACTACTCGCATGAAATTACACGAAAATCCACTCCGCAGTAGTTTCGTGGCGGGTGAGGAGGGGAGCGGGGTTCGGAGCCCAGTCGCTCCGAGCGAACGGACGGACGCTCGGCCCTCGCAGGATAGTACGGCGCCGCTAATGGGTTCCTCCCATTGTTTCGGAGAGCATAATATCCTTTCCGGTGCGGTACAACGGAGCAGACCGCATACATACAAAACCGCGCCGGGTAAATAACGTGCAAACTGGGGCAGGAGCGGCGGCGGCAGTTGCAGCGTGGGTGCAGCAGGCTGCGCCCGATGTCACCCTCGTTGCGCTTGTCATCCTCCACCCCCACACCCCGCCCTCCCCCGCCCCTTTCCGGGGCCCACGCGCCCCCGCCCTCCGATGCCAAATCCGCACTCGTTACTGTATTCGGAGCGGGCGCGAGGGTGGGGACCCATGGCGCACGCTTTCCATAGCAAATCACAGTGATTGAAAAGATGCTTTTTTTAAAAGTTTTTGTGTTTTTTATGATTAAAATGCGCGTTTGTTTTAATTATGGTTTTGGTTTTAATTGCACATAAATTATCTTACGCACCTATTTTACCATTCGGATATGTGAAATTTGTTCCTGCATCTACAAAAACTGTTAAGTAATTGTTGCAGTAGTATAATAATTTTATTTAGAACTCGACTTTCCACAGGCATGTAACAGTTGGATTCCCTTATATATATTTCCTTCTGTAATTTTCTATCTATTCAGCTCTCTTTCCTGATCCACCAAAAAGGATTCAATATTATTTTCTACTGCCTGCTCTCCTCCATGCTTCTCTTCTCATTCAAACATACATCTCTCCAAAACGTAATTCTATTCGTTTAACACACCACTATTTCTACACAACGTATATTCTTCTCTCAATCAATATATATTAACTTTCATAATCAGTTCATTCAGTTCATCATCATCAATTTTCATATCAGCTCATTCCTTAGCCGTTCTAGACGCATTACCTCTTTCATTCTCAACCACTCAGGTAACCCAATCTGTAAAATAAGTATACATCTAGATATTATATCATACATTATGACATACATCTAGCCTCAATTATCTTCTTCTTCACATTTTCCTGTGCTTGAATCTACATTTTTGTCAGCTACAAACCAACTATAGTGCGACTTTCGTAACTTTGCCCCGCAAGGCCCATCTTCACGATGGAACATATCACGGTATTTCCCGTCTTTCTCAAACTTGCCGCTAGATATCGCATGAACGAGAAAGACGTGAAATGTCGTGTGATATTCCATCGTGGCCATAGGGATTTGAAGGGCAAAGGTATAAAAATCGCACTGTAGCTGCAGCTGCTACACCTCCCAGCTTCTAACCTCATCAGCTTTCTGACCGTTTCTTTCTAACCAAATACCCAGTCATGCATGCATCAACACTATATGGTGTACATTTCCTCTGGCTTCTCATTGTTCCCATTTTCTCCGTCCAACTTCATATCGACTCTCTTTGTATCAATAATGAATCCGCCAGCTTATTAGATTGATTGAGTAGTATTTTCGGACGCGGCAATGGCTAAGGTCATTATTGTATTAAGTGTAGTGCAAGTTTTATCACGGGAGAAGGCGGTGACCTTCTCCATTGGATGGCGAGATCCAGTGGGGAAGCGGCTTGCGGGTCTTTCCCAATTGGGTATTTCTCACCACCGCGGCGGTGCACCGCCTCAGACGGGACACGCACTAAACTCCCGACCAGTCTCCCGGCATGTGTGGTAGTGTAATGCATGGAAGTGTAAATATGTGTAAGTAAAGGGTGATGAGAGGACAAAGAAAAGGAAAGAGAGATCGCGGGCAGTCCGTGTTGCATTTCTTAGGGTCCTGCTCCGGTATTCGTCTGGTGTTGATCGGAGAAACCATGAAAAACTACCGATAAGAGCAACCGGCCACTACATTTCTCCTCCAGACGGCTGAACTCGGTGTAGCTATGTAGCTACTGTCCAACATCCTGCCATCGCCGGGAAGCAAATCTCAGGACCTCCAGATTAGAAGCACTGTAGCGACATCAAAAGACGCCCTGAGCTATCTAAATCTTTACCATGCTTTTAGAAAACTTCATGTCATACTCCAACGTCTATACTTCTAACTATTCCCCTATATCAATCATTTATGATCGGTTCATCTCCCTTTACTATCTATGCACGTTGTAGAAGCCGTATTAATGTCCTCTCATCATTTCAACTAATGGTATAGCTAACTGAAAATTTAGTGTGTAACTACTGTCGTAAAACACAGTCCGTATCTCGATCAAATACGCTTCATGCTATAAAAGATACCGTCAAATGTTCACCTTCATTAAGTCCGATTATGTAGTTCGTCGCATCTTCTCTCAAACACCACATCGTATTCTGCAAAAGTATAGAACCCATTTGTTCCCCGAAGGTGGTTACTTTACTACCGATGAATAAACAAATCACATATGTAAAGAAAATTGAAAATTAATGCGTTTTCGATTCCATTTGCGGGTTCGCGTGTCTTGGTCCAAAATAATAAACTATATCAGTTTGCCGACGTTTCGGAGTTTATTATTGCTCCACCCCTCAGGACTTGCTGTGCGTGGGAAGTTAAGTAGATATTATGAAGGTTCACATCATGAGAAACATCATGCTTCAAGAACATGTAGTCATGCTAGCTTGTTTGGCAGTTTCTCATGATGTGAACACGTGTAATATCTACTTAACTTCCCATGCACAGCAAGTCCTGAGGGGTGGAGCAATAATAAACTCCGAAACGTCGGCAAACTGACATAGCTTATTATTTTGGACCAAAACCCGTGAACCCGCAAATGGAATCGTCTACAGAAAATAGTCATGAAATACAGTAGATTAATGCATTTTGTACGATTCTTGATATCATAAGGTATGTTGTTGTCCAAATAGTAAATAGAGAACTACTTTTTTTCTAAGCAAACTCTGGACCATAATTTATATCTCTTTTTACTGATCAACCATATACACTTTGTAAATTTGAATTTTTTAAATACTTTTATTATATCACTCTTCAAATTAATAATATAAGCTGAACCGTGCGAACGTTCCGCATTTTGTAAATCAGTGATTTAAAAGAGGAAATAGCTTCGTCCTGGATCATATATACAAACGTCTAGCTCCTGAATTATGCGTTTTGTGTACATTCGGCATTGTTCTTGAGAAAACATTCTAATATTATTAAATTTTAATATCAAATTTTACAGAAAATCAAATAGTCATCTTGACTTTATCGTGGAATATTGTTTATGCCTCTATTTTTACTTTCCCATATACGTACGCATATACGGAGTAATATACGTAGTATATGGAAAGTTACGTAATGCTGCGCGAAAAAATGGCAAATTTTCCCAGAAGAAAATTCATTGCTGGACCGTGATAACGAAAACGTGGATAAAAACAGTTGCTAAATTACAAAAAAAATCCCCTAACACGTGGTGTAGCCACAATCCCTGTTTAGTAAGTCCTTGATACCGAAAAAAACAATTGAAAGCAAAACGTCCGTCCGTCCGTCTGTCCGACCGCCTTTCTATCCGATGTGAACAACTAGCGCCTAAATTATGCGTACGATTTTTTTCCAAATTGAAGAAACCTAAACTTTCTCGAAAACTCAAACGTTTTCTGTGAAAACTAGCTCAAAATTCCGCATTTTCAGAAATGCTCAAACGTCATTTTCTCATAAATATCTCCATATTTTTTCTTCAAACTTTGCGAACGGATAGTACAAATTGCACTCTTTAATATGACGCAAAGTTAATTTTGGGGTAGTTTTTGTTTGTTTGTTTTTCAAAAATTACACAAATGTATTTTTTTAATGATCTCTCACACCTTTAATATGCATATTACCAGCAATTTGTAAACACTATTTTATTTCTGAGTTAAAGTGATTCAAATGACATCAAATGAAGTGTTTTGACAACTCAAAAATTTTCTGTGAAAATGAGCTTCAAATTTCGCATTTTTAGGAGCGCTTAAACGCCATTTTCTTGAAATCTGCTACAATGTTTTAAAAGGAAGTTGCCATTTAAGACGTTGTTTTAGTGTTCTTTAACATTCTAAAATTAATATTTCCGTTCTACCACTAGAAAAAAGAAAAAATTAATAAAATGTTCCAAAAAATGTATTTTGGGCGGCGAAAGATGGCGACTGGCACGAGTATGTGGTAATACGGAATAGCTAACCCAGACCCGAGGAAATAGAAAAGGTAATACGGGAAAGTCTATGCCATACTGTAGCACCACTAGTTTCAATTAATTTTACGTTGATTTCAAGTCTAGTCTTATCTGACCCCCCCTGTAGTGATGGAGTCCCCTTGAGGAGATGAATCTCAAAAAAATGAAATAGAAGGTTCAAAAAGGTCTTTCGTATAATTCTCCTGAATAAACAACTCGGTTTCCACCTGTCGCCGGCCTCCTTCCATTCCCCAACCTACCCTCACATATCTACAATATATTCTCAATTGTCCCACGAATTTGTATCCACACAAATACTTTATAACTGCTTATTATTACTGATGATTAAAGCATATCGAGAGGTTTATCTTGAAGATTAGGCATTATTACTCAACATCTACTTTTTCTGAAAAAACTGCATGACATCATTAAAAAATCTAAAATTTAGAGAGAAAAATGCATTGAGAAAGAAATTTCTGACTTTAATGTTGAAGCTGAAGCAGTGCGGTCAAAACTCCTTCCCCTTCGGGAAACATTTTTAATGTGAGTTCCAATAATGTGTTTCGTATTTTATGATAAGTAAACTTTTACTTTTACTTTTATTTTCTATTGTATTGTGTAAAGAGGAAACCTCTCGAAATATGACTTTGAATTTCCTGTCGTAAAATCCGTGTTTAAAATTGTTTTGAGCTGTAAGAACGCGCGTCAGGATTAAGGTTTATTAGTGCTGTTCCAAGCATTATTACGATTTGAGAGGTGGCAAGGAAATACATGAAATTTTGAATACGAAAATGGGGAGGGATGGATGGTTGGAAGTGTTAGTAACAAATAACTCTGTCAGATTAGAAGCTTTTGAGTTGAAAGTTGGTAAAAACATCAAAAGTAAGTTCTTGTTGTGCCGTTTCGAGGATCACTAAAATATTTTAATTTCTAGAGACACTTTACCTAAAGCCTCGGAACCATTTTCAAAATTTTCTAACAAATGTCTGGAATTTTTTTCTCTATTTTTTTTTCGAATATAATAAATTGGATATATAAATGTGGAATAGTTATAATTTTCATTAAAAGTTTTGAAGTTTTTAAAAAAATGCGAAAGAATTATATTTTCCACCTGTCCTTCACCTTCAACATTAAAGTCAGAAATGTCTTTCTCAACTCAATTTTCCCCTGAATTTTAGGTTTTCAAATTATGTCATGCAATTTTTTAAACATAAGTAGTTGTTGAGTAATAACACGTAATCTACCAGATAAAGCTCTTGATGTACTTTAACCAGCAGTTAAAATACAATTTTCAATCGCTAACTTCCAGGTAACTCTAAACGGATCTTTAGCCAATGGTGGCAATTCAGGTCCTAAAAGGAAGAAAAGTTTCGGTTTGCCAGTTTTTCCTCTAGTTTTCATCTTAAACCTGTTTAAAGCAATGTCAGAGTAATTCCTTATCCAAGTTGCTTATACGAAATATGATATTGCTTTTGACCCATCAAGTAAATGTGTTAGGTGGGTCACGTTTGGCACAGTCAAAAGGATTTCGTTTATCGATCGAATACATATGTCCGATTGTTGTCCACCAATCGTGGACAAATGCCATATGTGTTACCACTTTATTTGATATTTCCCAACACATGTTCATTGGGAAAACATGCATTTGACTTCTCCCCTTGAACATTTGATTTCTATATGATCTTCAGAAATCAAATCATACGTTTTTTCAAGTTATCTATTTGTTTATAATAATTGATCAAAAATGCAGGTGTCTACGTCAGACATTCTAACTCCACAACAAGTTCATGCATTTTGGTAAATCGTATGTAAATTAATTACAAATGAATCTTCTAGAGAATGAACTAGAATGTAAAGGTACTGTGAAAAACTAAAGGGTCTGAAAAACTAAAAGGTTGAGAAAAAATAATTGCTTAAAAGGTCATTTTGTACATTTCAGTTCAATTAACTGAAACTTTTAGTGAAGTATTAACTATCCTAGTTCATTCTCTAGTGGTAAGCATGAGTTGGAAGCTTCAAAAATAATTATATCATTATCTTTTATGGTTTATGACTTACGTTTGAATGCATGAATGTGCTGAAAATTCCCAATTCTAGAAAATGCATCTGAAGTTCACTCACTAAGGGGTTGATAGTGGACACTCGCTTCGAAAAACATTATTTGCTCAAAAAATACGAAATGTAGAAAGAAGTGGTTTCAAGTATTTAAAAGAGAGTAAAGTAGAGCATACCACTCAATAAAAATTGAAACATGAAATATTTTTCATCATTTTGAGGTAGACAGCTACCTCAAAGACTAGACTTATGTAGGCGCGCGGCGTACAAAGTATGCCATTCCTTTTGCTTGATGTAGAGTAATTAAAATGCAACTAAATACTTTAAATTTCGTGTTCATTACACTAAAATATTTTATTCGAAAATGTTTACACTACATAAAAGCTTTTTAACAAAATAAGCAAAAAAGGAACCAAAAATAATTGATAAATTTACAAGATTTTTAGCCTGTCAGAATCTCTATTTTTCATTATTTGCTTATTGGTGTACAAAACTACTTTATTTAGAGGATTTATTAATTATACACTGTGCCCGCTGGTGGGAGATACCTGGTTGGGGAAAACTGTGATAGCCGACGGTAGGTCGTCGCCGGATCTCACCATCTAACGGGGTAAGGTCACTGCCAAAGCTTCGTCAAATCATGAACTATAGTTACGGGAATAATGCCCTTAGCAATTGACGTTCCCGGAATCGCCAATCAATCAAACCATCATCCAAAAATCAATCAATTTATCTGAAATATTTATGAAAGTTATGGGTGCAGAGAATGTATCTTTAATGTTATTAGCCACTTTTGTTTTTACGGCGGGATGAATTTTCTTCACAATATTTTTTGGGGTGTTTTAGAAAATTTACTATTCAAGGGCCTCATTTCTCACTTTTTAATTTCTTGTAATTGTTTCTTGACGCACGATCTATTGTGTTTGAAAATTATTTTAGAAAAGTATTCTCTTCTGTTTTCAGAAAATTCTTTGCTATTGCTATAACTATCACTGCTGTATCTTGATGTGTGAATCTCGTCAGATTTACTGTCGTGATCGGACATTTGTATATCTTCCGATTCACTATTTGACGTCGTCGATCTGTTCTTCCTTAGATCTTGAAGTCGAAAGATATCTGCTTCATTCAGTTTTTCATGAGACCTAGGTGATATTAGAAAATGTTACACGATGTTTGGACAAATTCCAAATGTCGTTACATCCGAAACTTTTTATCTAGAAGATCGCAACTAGTGCTACACGTAAAATGGTAAAAATGAAAAAGTTAAAAGTACTTACATAACTAGCCGCGCGGGTCACTGAGTACGCAAAGATGCACGGGCATAGCAAAAGAGTTGGTAAACAGCTTACGTGCCACAAAGAAAAATACGTACTGACTCAGTAAGGCAGAGTAAGAACTAGCGGTAGGGTATTAGGTATCAGCATTTATGGCTTATGGAAATTCTAGGAAAGAAAAGTTTCGAAATGTAGCGTGGCATATTCAGAACGCCGCGCGCCCACAGGGTTAAGAGTGATTTCCAAATTTATACTTCGATTTACTCCTAAAGTCCTTTAACAGATCATCAGCTGTTACGGAGTCATTCAATCGGGAGCTTATACATCAGCATAATGATGTCCCTGTGGTGACTGGTCACTGTAGTGGTCACTATGACCATGTCACTATGGTGACGTTTAAGCATCCGATTGGATGACATCGTAACAGCTGATGATCTGTCAAAGGATACCGTGAGTAAGAGTAGGTTGCGTTATGCCCATGTAACAAAAGTGTTGTATGCAACCGCAGGAGCAGCTGCGCACGCTGTCGGCCGTGGAGGAGCGGCTGCGCTACCGCTGGCTGGAGCGCGAGCGCCTGCGTCAGATGCTGCGCGACGGCGGCGCCCCAGGAGGCGCGGGGGCCCTGCTGCGCGCGCCCCGCGCAGGCACCGCCCCCGCCACCCCCACGCCAGCCACCGCCACCGCCGCCGCCGCCGCCGCGGCGCCCTAGCGCCGCCGCCGCTGCCGCAGGCGCCCTCTCTCCTCCGTCTTGTGCCTCGACGCGGGGGCCTCGCCCCGGCCCCCGCCCGGCCCCGCGCCCCCGCCCACGCCCACGCCCACGCCCCGCGGCGGGCGCCGCCCCCAACCACACCACGGGGGCTCGCACCCGCCAGCGACATTGTAGTCTCCAGCTCCAACTCGTCCTCCTCCTCACAGACACGTCGGGTGCGGTGCGGCGCCTGCGACACGCAAGGCGTCAAGATACGGCGAGGTCGGCCTCCCAAAGGGCAAAGCTGCGTTTCCCGAATGGTACAGAATGTCTCAAAATAACACTTTCGAACTTCACGGGCATTGTTCACTTTCGCCAATGAACATTTGATGGAAAATCTTTTAGACTGATGTTATACATATGACATTCGCTTGTGATTGGTAAACAACTCATTTTGCCCGTGCCGTTTGGCATGTCACGTTCGGTTGCAGTGAAATATATTCCGTGTACACGCTCAGTATATGATGAGGTGCCTACCAATCTGAGAGAAATGTGAAATGTAGAACTTCGTTATGTCACACTTCCCACCACATGTTCAATGGTAAAACTAATATGTCTAACACCCATATATGCCCTAGAAGATTGTAACTTTTATTCTGTGATATTCTGTCTATGATTGGGTGGCTATTTTGCTACTCATCCATGCTTTCCATTGGCTGAGCTGCTTAATGCGGAAATAATAATGGCGTTGATAAATAACGTATTCGACGTTTGAGTTCTACAGATAAAAACTCTTTCGTGTCAATGCCCCGTCACTATGCAATGTTTGGCCGAACCCGCTGATACTTGGCAGCATCTCTTTGCGTGAACGTAATAGGGCCGGATTAATAAACGAGGTAGGCTTCGGGAATGCAGGTATTATGACCTCTGTACATTTGGATGGAGCATTAATTATCTATATCTAGCACCAAATTAATTTTAAAATGACTGCATATCCATAAATGTTTATAAGTATATTGTATTGTTGCCAAAAAAGGCTGGTTGTATAAACATCTAAAAATATGGATCGTTGGCCATCGACTTTAAAAAATTATTATATCGACCCACTTTTTTTACTGCTCTTTTTCTTAACTTCTTCAGGTTTACCACTGGCTTAGAATCCTGTGCTGCAGTCCCTAAAGCCACAGATAATAATCGGAATTAATCCGGCCCTGAACCTGTGGCACAAACATTTTGAAAACACCCTTCGTGTATCTTGGATTGGGATTGCTAAATAGATTCGAGTGTATCTTGCCAACAGTCGAAAGTAAAAATCATCATGATGATTTTAGAAGAGATTTTAATTTAATTTTTATTAATAAAACAAATATATAATTTAAATACTGAAGTCTGTACATTTTTTACTTTACGTTGATCTAGTCAGACAAATAGTACAAAAGCAAATTTTAACAATCAAATGCTAAAGAATCTAGCAGTTCAAACTGAACTTAAATGATTTCTCCACATTCACATATTTACTACACAAAATGTCTTCAATTAAATAATTATGTTCACTGCAAGAATATATCGAAACATATATTATGGATCAAACAAATTTCGTGGATTCTAAATATATCGTAAATATAAATACCCAATTGTTAATGCACACCTACAGTTCTGATAAACTGAAGGAAACTGCCAACCTTAGAATGCCTTAGACGTGTACACACAGACATTCGTGTATCTTCAAATAACATTTAAAGATTCAATTTTAGAAAAAAATCTTCGTGTTATTCTTGGCATATTTCTCTTAAACTTTACAGGACTGATCGATACAAATAAAACATTATTTAAAATATAAAACAGACAATGAACAGCTAAATTTAACGTGTGTAGGAGAAATAATGAAGGTCGTTAAGTTTATTGGAGTTTAGTTCACTCGTTTACATATTTCAATATTTCCACAAACGTATCTGAAACTACTTGGTATATTAGTTGTTTTACAAAGTAACATTAAGTATTTTGAATATAATTACTAAGCAGTGATAATAATACCCTATTAAAGTTTATGCTACTAATTAAAGTTACCTGACACTAAGAAGACAATATTTTTTCATGAAATGTTACAATAGAGATTTATGTCTGAATGACTGAGAACCGTTTTGTGATACGTATCATGGACTATTTTTCGTACCATATTTCCGTTTATCAATGCATTATTTGTTCTTGCCTTTGATAACTGCCTCAGTTAATATGGGATCTTGATGAACTGCGTTTCGAATAATTTCGATTTCTGCTTGATGAACGAGACAGAAAAAGTCTATTATTTATTAGAAAGGTGCCGAATTATGTGAAATATTTCTGTGCAAATTGATGAGTTCAATTGGGGAGCTCACTACTTGACTGTAAAATTTAAAAACGTTACACAGAGAATGAAATGTATGTATGTGTATCAGTTAATTGTGAAATAATGTTCAAAAGTGATATTGTTTAATGTGTTTGTAATCATTGGGCAATCCATATCCCCAGCGCCATTACAGTATGATTTTCATCAAAGAGATATTTTTTCAGTTACTTTACAAAACGACTTCAATATTTTTAGAACTCCACTTTACTACATGCTTTACTTTGAAAGATAGTAGTAGGCACCTGGAAGGGAAATATTAAATATCTACTGTATTTCATGACCATTTTCTGTAGACAATTCCATTGCGGGTTCACGGGTTTTGGTCCAAAAATTAACATATTTTAGTTTGCCGACGTTTCGGAGTTTATTATAGCTCCATCTTCAGGGCTGGACAAGTTTTCACAACACGGTTATTAAAATATTTCACAGTTACAATTATAATTTAAAAAAAATTATAAACATTGAATATATATTACAAAGAAAATTACAAATTAAATACAAAGAAAATTACAATTAATTACAGAGAAATAGGACACATACCTTACTATGCGTGGGAAGTTACATAGAGAATATGAAAGTTCACATCATGAGAAACAAGCCACACAGGACAGCATGCCTGCATGTTCCTGAATGGACTAGTGAATACCCTGGGAGCTAACCAATGGCTATCAAGAACAATAACTGGTACAACAAGAGTCAAAGTGAGGTCACACACTCATAAGCTAATAATTAATTGTATATATATATATATATATATATATATACACATACATACATATATATATATATGTATGTATATTATATATGTATATAATTTTTTTTTAATTATAATTGTAACTGTGAAATATTTTAATAACCGTGTTGTGAAAACTTGTCCAGCCCTGAAGATGGAGCTATAATAAACTCCGAAACGTCGGCAAACTAAAATATGTTAATTTTTGGACCAAAACCCGTGAACCCGCAATGGGATTAAATATCTAGTTAGACATAAGGACGTCTACAGTACTTGCTAGCAATCTACTAAATGAAATAAAGAAACATTGGTATTTCAAGACAAATGAAATGTGAGATTTTGCGTGAAAAGTCTGGATCTGAATGCAAAACGATATCAATTTTACAAACTAAATGGATTAAATGTTTCTTCCTAAAGTGCCACAGGTTCGTTTCTTTGTAGTATCGTGCATCTGCGCCGCTCCCGTAACATGACAGTAGTTTTAACACAGAAAATATTAAATTGAAAATATAACAATGTTGAGGACATTTGCCATAAATAATATGTAACTTGCGTTTTGTATAAGATGTACGTGAACTTGTATGAACGCCACTTGAAGCATATCACCCGGGCTCCTGCCCGTCTCCCTCATCCCACCCCTTGCGCCTCGTTCGCTCTGAGCGCCGCTCCAGCGCTTCCTAGCGGCAGTGCGAGAACTCGTAGTGCGACGCCTGATGGCGACATGTAGAACTTTTTGCGCTTTGAAGCGCTCTATCGACGGTCGAGCGAACGACGCGCTCGTAGCCACTCCCTCGAAAAAGGGAACGTGTGATTATTTTCTTAATATTTCAATACAGAAAGAGAGACCCACGGGATAGCACTTAGGAATCAGATCGACCGTAGAATGCACTGGTGACCAGTTGTCCCTGGTCGTGAGCCAAACCGTTGTAAATACGTAGCGACTTGTCAAAGACATCGCACCCCAATCGAATGGCGTTTCGAGCGACTCGGTGGATGTGCCGTAGTAAAAGATTCGTCTCTGACAGTTCACCTTTGGATCTACCACGCCCTCAACATGGGTGAATGGAACAATTCGCGGGTGCTCGTGTATATAAGTAAAACGGAAGAATTTGCAATCACATAAAAAGAATCCATTACTCAGACAACAAAAGAAACATATTCGGCAAAATCGTGAGGAAATGTATGTTGTGTAGTGAAGAAAAATGTTCTATTTAGTTATGTAAATAAAAGCAGAAACATTCATTGTACGAACAGAAAAGTTTGATATTCTGTAATCTCTATACTAATTAATGTTTGTGAGAGAGGCAACTGTATACGTAGTTCATGTTAGTCTCATTGAAGACTCCGATCTCGTAAGTTTGTTGTTTGAGTAAATGGTTCTATTATTATGTATGATCAGAATAAGATATCACAAAATATAGAAAGCATTCATTTCTAAAAAGCAATGAATGTTTCATTTTTACTCAGCACTTGAACCAAAATGTAAATATTCGACACATTAAATTCATATTGTTTCGTTTGTAGTTAATCTAATCTTCTACTATCAGATATAGGGACCAGTAGGTACCTCCGCTGAGTTGTATTATTCTGTGAAGCTCAGTCGCAGATGTCGCAGTGGCTGCTACTGACAATATTATGGAACAGGGATAACTGTGTCCCCGTATGTCGGCATAAGCCGGACATAGAGACAACTTCCGCAGTTTCATTCTCACAATTTCTGTTAGTTTTTCGTGTTACCTGTTAATAACAATCTGTTATGGAGCAGTAATATGATGTAATGTTCATTGTGTTGCCATGTTTCCTAGCTTCAAATTACTCCCGATCACTTATCGGGTTAAGTATTGTGGATTTTGTAAATGAAGTAATGATTCTTAACACAGCATTCCACAAATGCGATCACGCTAGATAGAGCTAAGTGACACTGTTGATTTGAAGAGGCAGACGGACATTGTCTATGAAAGTACTCAGAGAAGCATTCTGTGAAATCATATGTAATTGGAAGGCCATGTGCTGATAGGACTGGTAAAGTGTTTAGGGGACCTGCCCCTCTTGTAGAAATCGGCCCATAATTTGTGTACCAGTGTTCAGAGCTTACTCGTGTTTGTATTTTCTTACAAATGGACATATTCTAAACCCTGCATTGTCCACAGATCACTTCTTGTGACCGAACCCCGCATAGTCCTGCCTGCTAACCATGAGTTATGTATTGTAAACCATATTGATGTTGAGATTACTATAAATAAAGAGTACTCAAAACACGGTAAAATGCCTTCTTGTTTATTCTTGAAGTTTTTAGGTGATTTTAATAACATATTTCAGTACAATTAACTGGAGCACGAGGAATTTTGAGAATAAGCTTCCACAATAATCTAAGATCGTAACGAAATAAATGCTTAAAATGTTTTTCTGCAACTAAACATGTGGAATTCGCAATAGCGATCTCATAAAATATTGTGACAGACGAGAATTAGAATAAATCTTCCATTTTCAAGATTATAATTTTGGCGTGCTGAAACACCCTATGCCTCTGGATGTTTCGAAAAATACAAACACAATTATTAAGTTCTTAATCACTAATAGTTCATATAATTTAATGTCTTCTGAAATTTATCAAACAAATGGATTTATTTACATTTAGTGTAAAAAGTGAATGGACAGCTGTTCTCTTCACTCAATAACTCTGACTCGAGTTTTAAAAGTCAGAAAATTAAGAAAAAAAATAAATTTATTGTAACTTGTTTTTAATAAATGAAGAGAGTAATCATCTTTTCGGATGAGAACCAATTCTCCGTTTTTGGAATGAATGGTCGGCGTCTAGTGTGGAGGAAAAAGACCACAGAGTTCCAGCCGCAGAATTTAATTCCAAGCGTAAAACACGGTAGTAGTCTTAGTATGCGGGTGTACGAGTGCTAATGGAGACGGGAATTTGTACTTCATTGGAGTTATAATGAACCAACATGATTATATTGACATTTTAAGAAATAATTTGAGAGCCAGTGCTGATTCAATGAATTAAGGACAAGTCTACATTTTTCAGCAATAAAATGATCCTTAGCACACTGCTTTGAATACGAAACTTCGGTTATTGTACTACAATACATCAAAACTACTGCACTCTACCGCTCAGTCCCCGTACCTAAATCTGATGGAACATTTATAGATTTTTCTCGAGAAAAAATAGAAATAGAAAATTTGCAAACAAAACCATTGGCCACAGCGCTACGACAAGAATGGAGTAAAATTTTTCCTCAAATTGTGCAAAATCTTGTGAATTCCATGCCACAGAGACTTAGGACCGTTATTCCTGCCGAGGAAAATCCCATTAAATATTAACATGTCTTTCTTATCAAATGAGGCATCTAGTGAGAGAGAGAGAGCTAATCCACAAAGTCTAAAACATCGATTTATTGACATACTTAATGTGTCCGTAATTGTATACGTTCAGAAATCAATATTTTGGATTTTGTGGGTTAGCTCCCGCTCTCACTGGACCTCTCAAATGTGTTTATTAGAACTATAATTGTCCAAAGACTTTTTGCGCCCTATTTCGGCGCAGTGTTTCTTGTTTTAATCAGTATCAAGGTATTTGTTTGGCTTTGTGAAACTATTTTTGGGAAAATACGGGAAGACCTTATTTGTTGTCAGAATTGTTTTATCTTATTTATGTTATATCTCTCTGCAAAGTTTCCACAGACTCAAAACGGAAAGATTCGTGTCCACTCACTTTTTACACTAACTGTATATCACATTTATAAACCAACTTAAATGCTTTCAAAGGACAAAAGGATATTGAATTAATCTTCATCAAAGAAACTTATTGAGTTTGTGCAGTCAATTTCCATATGCAGTGCGTACTTTCATTCTTTGAAACAGTAACAGCTAAAAGCCCCCAGTGAATTCATTAGGGCAGGAGTGTCCCACTTCCCTATAATCATTCAATTATCGATTTTTTTTTCAAAAGTGCGGTGAAATCTTGATATTGAACACATTCACGCTTGCACCTTGTTTACTAGTAAGTGTCAATGGAGGTACGCATTAACCGAACATGCTATTTTATTATTGATATTCTATAATTGCAAAAGCAACAAAAAATGCAGAAAAAATGTTTTATTATCTAATAGTTTACGGAAAGTCTGTATTTGCGAATTCATGAATATTCAGTCTGGAAATCCAGAAGAACGAAACGTAGTTTTGACTTTGTGAACTTTCAATATGGGAAAGCCAATACATATAAGAATGTATATTGAATGTAGAACTAGAGTTCACAATTTCGATATATTAGGTGATATTGGTATATTTTTCTGGATTGCGTAAAAAAGTCTAAAGTCTTTACGTTCTCTGACTTTTATGAGTACATAAGCTGTTATTAATTGAGTTATGCTTCTATTTTCTGAACATTGTTTTCATTTTAATTGCAGAAATTTGCGGAGAAATTATTTCATTTAAATATTTTTAAAAGTAAAAACAGACGCTGCACAATATCTTCAATGGTTTCAAGTCATGAAATGTGTTCTTAAAATCTTTAATCATCTTTTAAATTTCAGCAAAAACTATTACAAAACGATTTTTTTAAAACTTAGCGCACTTTCGTAATAAAACAATATATAATTTAGACTGGTCTCATAAATTTTCTCATAGAATTAAATCAATATTTCAAATTTATTTTAGGATTTTGTATTATAAACACTTAAAAAATATCATAGACGATAAAATTTTATATATACACCTTTGAAATATGTTGCTTTGAATTTCAGTATTTCCGCTCCCAATAGTCCCCTAGTATTCAGAGGTAATCTGTCGATAGTGACCACTAGTGTTATTTACAATTTATAAAGTTAAAACACTTGAAAGATGACAAATACCGAACATATAGAAATCACATAGTAAAAAATATTTTTAAAAAAACAACAATATACTAATTACAATTTTGATGATTTGAAGGTGAAAGATGATCAGATTCATTTGGAAAGTGATTCAAGTTGATTGTCGTAGATCAAGTAGATGACGTACTAGTAACAAAATAAATTTCGTTTGCAATACATTAATGCTGGAACTCATTTTAATTTTTTAAAAAATCTCTACTTCTTATAGCTGTAAACGTAAATCTGTTAATTTCGATGACAAAAGTGTACAAAACGCTGAATCACTTTGCCAAATTTTATCTTGCGCTTCGGGAAAAAGTGAAAACCTATTTCAGCTGTCTTACACAGCATTACACGCAAATAATCCAGTTATAAAAGCCACACCCAAAAGTGAGGAAACTTTCTCGAACTGAATAAAACCTATATTAAGAGAGAGGGGAAACATAGAGAACAAAGGGGGAGGAAAGAGTGGTAAGGGAAAAAGAGGGAAGGGGAAGTAACCTCCGCAGGCAACATTATAATATGTATGTAAAATTTGTCGTTGATACGAACAATATCACTTCAGAACTTTTGTGGTCTAGAATGAACAGACAGCAATCAGAAACTTGAAAAAGAAGTATTTACCTGATAAACGATATGGTAAATAATAATTTTTAGAAAAAAGGTTGTACAAGATCTACTAATCTCATAAGTAACCTCGGTCTGTAAGTTTCCAATAACTTTTGCAAGGAAAATCAGAACTATTTCCGGTGAAAATTTCGACAGCAACGAAACCAGAAATTTTTCTAGTCGTATCTTCCAATCGATATGTGGAGGGGACCATTTATTTTCCCCTAGTACTTCTAGTACTTCATTTTCTTCTCTACGATTATATTAATCCTCCCCCTCCCTTGCTCATTTCAAATTACGCGGTTTGATATTCCAGTTCGCGTCACCGCTGATAGAGCGCATGGCAGTGCCGAAAATTTGTAGATGGTACACCTAGGTGAAAAGTCGATGCCAGGGCCTCTGTCGACAAATGACTCTCGTCTTCATCATTCTATCAAGCCGCCGTCGTAGCTAAGGGGGAGCTACATGGGCGTTGCCTTGATAAGAACATTTGTTTCATTTGTAAAACTAAGAAATGACTACTGTTCCAGACAATCGAAATAAATGCCCCAGAGGCTCTTTGAATTTGTTGATTTTGACTTTTTCAAGTTTCAGCAGGGGTGCTAATAGGACAGAATGTGCAATATTTCAATATTAGTGACTACAATAGTGCGCGAAAGTATGTGATGTTGTAGCACTGTTAGTTTCATCCAGGTATTATTGTAGTCCAATACCAACAATAATACCAGCCACCAAACTAGCAATAATTAGTGAAGTATAAAATTTTGAATCAAATAAGAATATTTTATTCAAGTATCTGACAAACTTTCATAGCTGTTCTTTTTCTATAACTATCTTTCCGTTTTAGTAGTCACCCATCACAATCAAATGCTAACGTAATACCGTTCCTACTGAGCCAAAGATTGTGCAGTTCAAAGACAAAGGTTATATCTATCCGAATATTTATTAGTTATATAGAAAAAAACACACGAGATATCTCCTTGATGCATCCAGAAAACAATAATACAGTTGTTGACATAATCAATATTTTACGTGGTCAATTTTTCTTGTCATCGATTTTTAAATTCTTTTAGGAATTATTTTGAATTTAAAGATGATTCAACATATAAATGGTTTATGTTGCTTTGTAAGAACGTTGTGTCTGTTCTGCAAAATAAATTGCGAAGTCGTTGTAATACCTAGTAACTATCGTGACTACTGAATGTATCCTAGTCGGGTAATGAATATATATTTCGTAATTCTGTATTGTTATATCTACAGTTGCAACCAGTTGAAAGCCACTCTTAACTGGCCGGCATCATGACGGATTTAACAGTCTGCCCTCCGTCAGGAACAATCGAAACAAATGAATTGGGCCCAAAAGTTGTGTATGAGTACACATATTCCAAGAAAATATATTTCTTGTTTATATTTTTCTTACAAAAGATGGTTTGGACGGTCACAAGGGAGATAAAAATAACGTACTGTTTTGTTTCTATACTACATGTGTGGCCTTGGTTTACGAACTTCAACGGTATATGTTATTTGCTGTTTATCGGCCTAATGACGTGAATGGCTAGGTATAATGTGCCAGACGATTAATTTACCTTTGCAAGTGGCTCAGCCATAAACTATGTCACTGCAGTTCCTCTGATATCGTAGGGTTCGAATGCCGGGACATTACCCTAACAAACGGGCTACAGGCCGCATGCGATATTTCCGTCCTTCTCCTATCCTCACCCCTTAATTTTACATACTTATATGCACTGCAGTATCACACCAGTAGGGAGCTTAGAGCATGGCTCGGCTCACTGGTGCAGGTGCCTCGCTGGGGGAGATAACTAGTTGAGGAAACCCAGCAAGCCAGGGTGTAGACCAGATATCACCATCCAGCTCGCATCCTTTCACAATAAACCACGAACTACACATACAGGACAACTGATCATAGCCGTTGCCACGCCTATAAACGCGAAAAAATCAATCATTGAAACTCATGGCTAATTTTAGTGGGCCTAACGTTATACTTCATTTTTTTAACGTGGCGCATGACGTAAATCAGCTGTTGAAGCTTAAACGCCAACAGTGGCGTCACCATGTTGAAGTTCAAGCTCCCGATTGGATGTCGCCGTAACTGATTTATGTCATGCGCCATGTTAAAAAACCTAAGTATAAGAAGAGGTCATGTGACGGACCGCATAGCTGTTTAACCCTTACCTTGTCTCGGATCTTTTCTGACCCCAGGCTCAAATAATATTTTGCAACACTTTGAAAATTATTCACACGAACATCATCTTTTAGATATGCTATTTATGTCGCCTTGTATATGTTGTAAACATTTCAGTTTTTTAAGTTTTATTGGTTTGAAGTAATTTGATTTTTATGTGACTTATGTAAAAATCTGGCGTATTTGTCTATTACGACTTAGTAGCTTTCTATCATTCTCATGCTATAATGGTAGGCACTTATGTATAGTTAGTGAGGGTGTACTAGAATGGTTTTTGGAATTATTATTCTTTGTGTTTTTTAAATACGCATGAAGTAAATAAATAGCATCATTTTGTTAATTAACAATTCCAAATAGCATCTGTGCATGAAAAACAGGTAAAACATTCGGTAAGGCGTGTGGGGTCAAATCCGACCCCAGAGTCCACGTAAGTAATGGAGAAACAGAGCCTATGGCAGCGGTGTCAAGGCCTCCTACTGGTGGCAGTGGCATGCGTCGTGGGACCGTGCCATGCCACGAGCTTCTCTGCGTCTTTAGCGTCGGGAGAGGAAACTATTAGTAACCCCGCCGTTTTACAATAGTGATGGCGTTGTCTCTTGCGGCGGGGTTAAGAACTGCGAGGAGAGGCGATTTCGTCATGGCACTCGTGCCACGGACTCCCACTCGTGACTTTGACAACACTGGTCTAAGGATTAAAGAGGAGCTGGCCAGCGCTGCATCAGAGGCGCGCGTGCGCAGAGCAGCGCCAGCCCCGCGGTGGCGCCACCTGTTGCGTCGCGCTGTGAGAGCCAGCGCCCCGTCGCGGGCAGTTGCGGCAGCGGCGCCCCGCAGCCGCGTTGTCTGTGGACCCGCTCTCTTCGATTTGGTCACGGTCAGCCACGGAGCGGCGGGAGGCCCTAATGTTGGAGTCTCGATGGCGGATTTTCGATACTGCCTAGAGCAGTGGTGTCATGTCAAGGTCTGCTACTGATGGCAGTGGCACGCGTCGTGGCATCGTAGCATGCCACGAGTTTCTCTGCGCAACTAGCATCGGGAGGGGAAACTATTAGTATCCCCACCGTTTTACAATAGTGATTGCGTTGTCTCTTGCGGCGGGATTACGTACTGCCTGGAGAGGCGACTTCGTCGTGGCACTCGAGCCATGGACTCCCGCTCGTGGCATCCTTGACAATACTGAATTACGGGACCAATGATGTAGCACTTGATACCCCTGGAAACATCAATTAATCAATTTAAAGCTGGATCGAATTCTATGATTATCTAGTGTAACCGTACAAGGCTTCTCGCAAGTAGAGAACTCCACAGAGGTTGGGAAAAGGACCAACAGATAGCGCGCCTAAGTCAGGGAACTTCGAAAAAGAATCTATTAGCTCGTATTTAACTGCGACGACGAATGTTCACGTCGGGAGTAAGAAGGCCTTTTTCTGCGAGAACAGTAGCTTTTGCATATCGGTGTACTTGAGCTAGCGGAAAACCTATGGAAAATTAAAATTGTTGCTTTATAAGAGGTAAGCTGGATAAGAAAATTATGTTATAATGTAAATACATTATATCCTAATGTAAAATGTGATGAATACACTATGAAAGATAAAATATTTAATGGAGAATCATAAAAGGAGGTGAACACGTGTTCGTAAAACAATTCGTGATCATTTATTCATAACGTAATTACTATTACAGCTTTCGTTTTGGGAGATGCAATTCCATTACCAACTTTACATAAATCGGGCGAAATCTGGATCGACAGCCGAATTCGTGACAAGGCAGACTGGAGGAACGGTCACTGTTTCATTAAAACCTCTACTCATGCAGCTAAGAACACACAAGGAGCAGGCCATCGTCGAAGGAAGTGTACGTGTTGGAAGTATCGAGCTTCATCGATACTGTATGTAACCAACCGATCTAGTTATTATATATTATGTGTTGAGGAAAGTTGCGGAAGGCGACGAGGTCGACCTTCGGAACAGCAGCAAGGGTTAGGAAGGAATCGCTTTGCTACGTAGAGAGCGGTACTTTGCAAAGTCAGGCTCACAAGATGGTAGAAATGGAGAGAAAACCGTTAGGAATTCCATAAATCTAAGGAGTAGATCAGTGTGTAGATATTTGGATAAAAATTTGGAGATAATAGAATTTTAACACAAAAAAATATTTACAATATATACACACATATATATATATATTAGTAATTAATATTATTTATATATTAATAAAAGATTATTTATTAATTCATATATTTATTTAGTTACATATTTATTCATTTCCTATTTTCACCTCTCTTCAGAACGTACATGTGTTATTCAAAATTATGTTTCCATTTTCACATTTTATATTTTTCTTTAAAATCTAATTCTTAACAATATTCTGTGAAAAGTTTTTGATTCTTTAATTTTTTAAATTTTTTGTAATTTGGATGTATTATTATTATTATTATTATTACCATTATTGTTTTTGTAGCACTGAAGTTGGCCGCAATGCGGCCGAAAAAGCTTTTTGCTGGAATAAAGAGTTACGATGAAGAGCCTACACCTTATGCGGATTTCGATAAAAGCATCATAAACACCACACCATTTCCTACCAAAAGAAATGTTGTTGAGTTTATTAAAGTTCCAAATGATTATAGACAGTCTTAATCAAAGAGTATATATGGTCTTAATGATAACATATATTTATTATCAACAATTTACAAGAGACAGTCTATAATTCAACTTGAAACAAAAGAAATATGTTATTTGAGTAAATTATTTAAACCATGTTCTGTAACAGTGCACTGCGAATGCAATAAAGATTGTAGAAAGAATCATATTTATAGCGTTGGAATCTATGATCTCTACAATTGAACTTGGAAAGGGTGTGAACGTGTAGTCAAACGACTACGTTCTTTCTTTAACTGCTTACGTTCTTTCTTCTACTGCTTTTCTTGTTTCAAGAAGTTAAAATGTTTAATGGGAGGGAACTTAAAAAGAAACATGTATATGAACCATTGAAACAACTGTCTTGAATATTTCAAAAGGGTAAACATTTTTATTAGATTGTAAATAGTATAAAGTTAATATCACTTGAATTTGATATAGTAGTGTTAATTTTTAGATGGTGATATTTATGTGTGTAAATGTTTGAATAACGAGGCTCATTTGAACTGGTGAAAACTAGAACTTGTATTTTTTAACTAAAGCGTACGTTCAAGATAATTGTTCAGAATATAAAGTCAAGTTGTCCATAATTTGCCTCTTGTTTGTTTTGAAGTCAGACTTTGCGCGATTATTTCATGATTTACAAATGGAGAGCTTTTTACAAAAACGACCATAGTTCAACATCTTAACTTTTCAGAAGAAGTAAAAAACTCTCTCCCTTCGTTAATATTATTGAAAATTGATGTGGAATTTTAAAGTTGATAAATTGAAGTTTGTGGGTGATTATAGAATGCTAGTTCTTATGTTACTTGTGTAGAGAATAAATATTTTGAGGTATCAAAATAGAGTGAGTGTGAACTTTAGTAATTTTTGGCAAAAATTGTTAGTACTTTCTCATGAAATTTAAACATCTACAGGTAATAATTTTAAATAAATTAAAATTTCATATTCAAAGTAGGTTTTATTCTCATAGCTATTTGACAAACAATTTCAGGAACTGAATAAACGGTATAACAGATCCTCAAATGTTCGGCTATTTGCAGACGATTGCATAATATATCGTAGTATTAATTCGAAAAGAGATGAAGAAATACTGCAACGGGATCTTGATGCGTTATATTACTGGGCGGAAAATAACGGAATGTCCATAAATAGCTCTAAAAGTAAATCCATCACTTTTGGCAGGGGTCATAATTACAGTGAAATACATTACCGTTTAAATAATGACATTATTCCGAGAGTTTCCTCGTGCAATTACCTAGGAATTCATTTCGATAGTAAATTAAGTTGGAAAAAACACGCAAATTTTGTTGTAGGGAAAGCCTGGAGATCTCTTCACTTTGTAATGCGCATCCTAAAAAAGAGTACGGCAAACACGAGGGAATTTGCTTATTTATCTCTTGTTCGTCCAATAATGGAATATGGAACAATTTGTTGGGATCCGCACAAGATTATGCAGTGTAAACACTTGGAAACGATTCAGCGTAGGGCAGCTAAATTTACTTTCAGGGACAAGAAAACGGCAAGGTGGGATTCACTCAAAAACAGGCGATCAGTAGCAAGACTCTGCGCCTTGTATAAAGCTTATAGTGGTCATCCAGCTTGGAAAGAAATTAATCGGCGGCTATGTATTCCTACATACATCAGTAGAATGGATCACAGGCACAAAATAAATTTAAGACAGCAGAGAACGGATGTCGGGAAATTTTCTTTTACAAATCGAACGATTACGGAATGGAATAGATTGCCTGCAAAAACCTTTGAACCCATTCCTCAAAGTGTTCAACAGTTTAGGAAATTAATTTAGGGTACTATTAAGTAAATGAGGGAGAAAAGTGGGTTATATAGCGATGCATAAGTGTTCTATTGTGAAGTGAGGTGTAGTGCAGTGTATAGCAGAGAAATAAAGAAGGAAATGTTTTCAGGTCTTAGTGAAGTGAAGTGCAGTGAAGTGCAGTGTGATACTAGTGTAGTGTGTGTGTGTGTGTGTGTGTGTGTGAAGTGAAGTGCAGTGAAGTGCAGTGTGATGCTAGTGTAGGTGTGTGTGTGTGTGTGTGTGTGTTTTCTCTCTAATGTAATTTAATGTTTTATGAAGTCAGTTTTTATATTATTATCATTATTTTAACATTACTTTTATTATTTTACCATTATTATTACTACAATTAGTATACAATTTGCTAGTTATATTACCTTATTCTTATTGTTGTTGTTATTATTATTATTTTTATTATTATTATTATTGGTATTAGTTCTATGTTACTGAGAGACTGTGTATATTTATGTTTTTTGTAATAGCTGCCACCGGGTTATGCCCAATTGCAGTTTAAATAAATCTATCTATTTTCTGATCCTTTACTATTTTCATTGTAAAATATTTCCCCATTTTCTTCAATAGTGTTTTCACTTCTATCACTTGCGTCTGCAAGTAGTTTGTCGTAGTAGTGGAATTTATCTGAGAATTTCCAAAGCACAAGTGATTTTAATAGGACTATTCCCGCCGTAACTTACCTAAACACACTAATATATTCCTCCCTGAATACTTCACAAATTAGTCCACAAAAACAATCCAAAAGCAATAAGAACACCATATTGCCTCAGGAAATACTACATGCTTTAAAAATTAAAAGCAAAACAAGAAGACAGTGAGCTAACTTAAGAATCCCATAAATAAAGTCTGAACTCAATATAATTACCAATGTAGTCAAAATACTAATCAAAAAGCACAACGCCCAACAATTACATTCCAAAATCGAATCGCTGAACACAAAAAATAACTCAATATGGCTCTTTAGCAAAAAATATTAAATAAAGAAACTATAATCCCCCCATTAAATCAAATAACAGGAAAAGCATGCACTTCAATACAAAAAGCGGAAGAATTAGCCACGTATTTTGCCTCAACATTCACAACTAACTCAACTCAACACCATCCCGAACATAAAACAATCAATACAGCATTAAACCAACCAGTATATGGCCCACACCATAGAATCCAATACGTATCTTCAAAAGAAATAACATAAATAATCAGAAAACTACCAAATAAAAAATCACCAGGACACGATAAAATAAATAATATGATACTTCAAAACCTACCATCACTAGCAATAGCATATATAAATAACATTTACAATTCTTGTCTTAGAATAAGTCACTTTCCGTTTACTCGGAAACATGCAGTTATCATTCCAGTTCCCAAACCGAATAAAAATATGGCAAACGTCAACAGTTACAGGCCAATAAGCTTACTACCTTCTCTATCAAAAATTTTTGAAAAATTAATCCTAAAAAGGCTGTCCAAACACATAGAGTCTACTAACGTAATACCAAAAGAACAATTCGGCTTTATGAAACGTATTTCAGCGCAACATCAACTGTTAAGAATTTCCGAACATTTATACTCATCATTTCAAAAAAAATATCATACAGTAGCAATATTTTAAGACATTTCACAAGCGTTTGATAGAATCTGGCACCAAGCATTAATATACAAAATTCAAAAAAAGCGGTACCCCGTTTTATCTAACGGAAATCATAAAGAAATTCTTAGAAAACAGAACATTCTCAGTAACAGTCAATAATCACCATTCAAATCCCAAAATAATAAACGCAGGCTTACTCCAGGGATCCCCTCTCTCGCCCACTCTTTTTAACATATATGTAGCATATATTCCGAAGTTGAACTCCATACAAATAGCCCAGTTTGCTGACGACACGGCAATTTACTTATCTGGAACATATCTCACAGCAATCAAAAATAGAATCCAAATATATATAAATCTAATGGAAAGCTGGGCAGCAAAGACAAAAATAAAACTTAACCCATCTAAAACTGCAGCTAAAATATTCACACTTCGACCATATACCTCTCCTAGCCCATTAACATTAAACAATGAAACAATAAGCTGGCACCCAGCAAACAAGCCAATAAAATACTTAGGCCTAAACATCGATACAAAAATAAACTGGAAACATCACCTTGACAGTAAAGTAAAACAGGCTAAAAACAAACTATTACAATTAAAGCCAATAATCAACAGAAACAGCCGTTTGCCTTATGATACAGCACCCGCAATATATAAAACAATACTTAGACCCCTCCTCTTCTATGCATGCCCAATATGGCTAAATGCAGCAAAGACAAATCTCAACAAACACCAAATAATCCAAAATCAGTTCCTCAGGACAATTACCAACGCACCATGGTTCGTATCTAACTCACAGCACCACAAAGAATTCAGTCTCCAACCTATAGCTCAACACATCCTATACTTATCCACCCAATTCTACTCCAACCTAATGCAGTTTCCAAATTTAACCGGATTCAACCTAGCTAGAAACCCCATCCATTCCTCAAGAATCAGATATAAGTACCCTTTCCATATACTCCCAAAGCAATTTTCCGAATTGGACCCTGATTAGAGGTGACCATTAGGTTCCCTCAACCGCAAAGCTAGCTGTAAGTTTAATTTTAGATTAGTTAGTAAGTCAACAAAACATATGTATAGTGCACTGTTACTGAACTATGTATTGCTATCACAGGAAAAATAAATTTAAAAAAAGGACTATTCGACGAATGAAATTACGTCTAACCGAATTCCAAAATGTGCCCAGATGGGCAAGGTTAAACCGTGCGGTCGAAACGTAATCAAAATCGAGATAAATGAATATACAGACGATGATGTGAAGTATATGCTTATTTTGCTTTAAAGTAACAAACTTTTGATGTAACCAACATTAAAATTTAAAGTTACAAACATATTCTATCGGTTGAAAATACATGTATTAAACATGCACTTTTTAAAATTAAATGTTAAAGGAACTTATATATTTTCATACATAATCGTTTTGAATTCTGAAGCTGATGTTTTTGATGCTGAATATGTTTGTCTTAATATATTTATGAATACTGAATGGTGTTGCTCATTAATTTTCAGGTAAGGGTTCAATGATAAAATTGTAGCATCGTCTCTTGTATTATTTCAGTAGTATACATACCTTTTGTGGATCTCACACGCAACCAATCTTTATAAATGAAGTTTCTAACGAAAGTAATTTTACATAAACATGAATTGCTTTGACTTTAAAACAATGAAGGATTTGTTAAAAAACACTTCAAAATATTCAGGTTAAATATACTTTATATTCTTCTGCGTGTTTTCTGGAACATCACGAGTTATTTAATTGATTTTGTCGTCAGACACGTCACCGAATCTCCCCATGTTATTACTATTGAAAATAACTGAAAGCGATGTTAAAATCAAAGAGGTTATATTATACATATGTGGTTTATTGCACACAGCGGTGGATACATACCGACTCCTTAGATACACGAGTCGGAGCGGATGATGTAGGTAGCAGAGGTAAGAAACATCGGATAGGAAGAGATGAAGTTCCACCCTGATTGGGGCATATTACGTGTATGTGTATTAATGTGTACATATGTACACAAGGTGTACATATGTGTACATATTAATTATACATATGTACACATATTAATGTGTACAAATGTGTACATATTATGTTATGTGTATTAAAACCCTACTGGTTTTAATTTCACGATTGGAATAGTCTTACTCATAGAATCATGGTATGTATACTTAAGGTATGAGGCTCTTCTTGCATTATGTTGTAAGAGTTTTTCGAGGGCTTCATCTGAAGCAGGACTCATCAGTTTCCAAACACACCACCTTTTCCAGTGGTGGAAGATCGCCACCTGGCGTAGGCCGTCCTGACTCCAAAAGGCCCAACTACGTAATCTTGCATTATTTTAAGAATTCTAACTTTTCAACCGCAGAATTTACCTTTTACAACGATAACATGTCTAAATAACCTGTTATTGTCACGGAAAACGTAATGAACACACATCGGTGTAGCCAATCTTTACGAAAAAACAACAACCATAGTCTATTCCTCTCAATCAGTGATCTCAATACTAACTGGATGACTGACTTCCGTGCTCCTGCACGGAAGAAAAGCGTGTCGGTTCATTACGGGCGTCGCCATATGGTAGTTGGGCAAGAAACAAGTTTCTATGCATTGAGAGCTGTAGTTCTTGTGAGAAGTGAAGAGGTTTGTTTGCGTGTGTTTTTTAAATAGCAATAAAAATGGTGAACTCGTGTTCAGCGTACAATTGTACAAATCGATGGAGCAAGGCAAAAAATATCTTTTCTTCGGTAAGTAGTAATTAAGATACTTGTAATATAAAATGTGAGCAGCTGCCCCAAAATCATTACTTACTTCTTCATTGCTGCAGGTTTCCATTGAAAATGATGAACTGAAGAAACGGTGGATTATTGCCACGAAGATAAAAGGCTTTGTAGCTACAAAGAACAGTTTTATTTGTGGTGTACATTTTTAAAAAAAGTATCAGTCAGACCTCGTCCCACACCTTAAAGTAGATGCAGTTCCTTCTATTTTCAGTTTCCCTGGACACCTCTTGCCACCAAATAAACCAGTTAGAACACAAATTGTGAGAACAGAAGCCTCATTGACAACACTGAACAATCATTGAAACCTCAAAACAGGTAATAGATTTTAACATTACTGTTCAATTTCTAACACTACTGCTTTTTTTCTGACAAAATAAACCAAGTTCATGAAGTATTTTAAATGTTGATTACATTTGGATTATTCTAGTTTTCTCTTTAGGAGCAAAATGCAGAATGATACTGGCATGACACAGGATTTAAAAATACTAATTTCATAAGCAAATTCTCTCATTTCAATGAAAACCCTATAATATTAAGAGTATATTTACCTTAAAGCCAAATATACATGTGTTAATTTTTGTTTCAGTGTATAAATGAAAACCTCCATGACGTTTCCTCTAAAGGAGATATTATCAAATATTCAGTTGATGTAGTGGTGTGATGTAGGTGTAGTGTTGTGATGCTATAAACCTAGATCTTCAAATCTGCTGTTCTTAATTTCACATTATGCAGGTAAGCGCCAGATATTCCACTCATGATTGTTTAGTTTGGCGCTTCAATGAATGAAATAATTAAATTACAGTTTTTAGAGCTGAAAATGAAATAAAACCTTTGAACACGATTATCTCAAAACTTGTATGATGTCGCATAGCCGGTTGATGCATAACACCGTCCAGTTCACCATGGTTCATTTCCAACCACCAATTACACAACGAATTCAACCTTGATCTCATTATTCACCACATTGCCTACATATCCCATAATTTCTTCTCCAGTATCTATCGCATCCAAAAGTTAACTTCATTCAGTTTCTGTAAAAACCCCACTAACTCTACACGTATACAAAACAAATATACATTTTACATATTTTGGAAACTGTTTTCATTCCTAGAATAAATTGTATGAGGTGCCATCATGGTTTCCTCACCCTATGTATTAGTTTTAAGTTAGGTTAAGATGTATTTTTTAAGCCATTCACTACATATGTATAGTTCAATGAACTGATCTATTTATTAGAAAAGCAAATAATGAATAAAAAAATGTAGTGATATGTTGATGATGAGTTTGATAATGAATTTGGTCTCTCAGAAACGCAAATAGTGAAAAAGATTGCGAGCAAGTATGTGACATTCCGCCTCAACACATGAGGACGGCAAAACACACGGCAAAAGATTCTCTGAAGAAGAAATTCATGGGGGCTAAACAAGTGTTATACAGCATCTAAATAAAATTGTTCTATTAGATATGTACCCTCGGTCTCACAAAATATGGGCGATGTCCTGAGCCGAACTTTACCTCCATTTGCATACCCCTGCCCCGCCCTACGGGATGGAGCTGACCAATCCGCTTTAGCTTTATTTCAGAGGGGCGGGACTATTCATCGTGAACATTAGAAAATGGCGGCAATAGCGAGTTATATTATGGTAAATACTTAAAAGTAAATATTGAAGCAACGAACAGTTTTACATAAGTTGTAGCATATACATTTAATTACATAAATAAAGGCATGCAATTTCCTAGTAAACACACATTTCAAAACCAATTTTAATACGCTTTTTCGCAAAAAATAACACTCGACAATGAGCAATAGATTCCATATCTACATTTCATCGTTTATTATAGTAATATTTAATATACAATGTAAATAATTTCTCACAGCAGCTTGCCTAATCTAGTTATTTTATAAGAAAACATAAATAACTTCAAAAAATACGTTTTAGAGACAGTTGCAAAACACGTCTCCGAGATAGCAGCTTTCAGTTGTGAATTACTTCTTCGTTTGTTTTTCAGAAGACCAAATGCAAAAATTCTGTGTTGTTGCGAAACATTACTATTTTTATGAAAAATAATTTGATATGTAAAATAATAAACAAAATAAGAGTATTTAAAGTTAATTTAGTCACAATGTAAGTTTTTAACTGCAGACATTATTAGGAAGTGCAGCTCTAAGCAAACGAATGAGGTCTGATCTTTTATTTTGGGGATCAGAATTATTTCACGTCAGAATAACGTAAGAGTGATTGCATTTTACATGGTGTTCTTTAGCGAGAACATTACATATCATATGTGATACCTCATCTTTGAGTAATTTTACGTGAGAATAAGGAACGAGATATGATTCTTATAAAATATTTTTAAATCTGAATGTTTGCAAAGCAAGAAACTCCAACTTTAGTCTATTGCGTAATCACTTGGGATATACACACATCAATAAAATGTGTAAGTTACACGTAATTTATGTTTTATTTACAACCCAAAGCAATGGACTTAAAGTACAACAATTTGTATTTTCAAGTTACGATATTTTTATTTTCGGAAGACGAGCAATGCACACTATGTTTTTCACATGACATTGGAATTAAATCGTGTTACACCCACTTCTTCTAGATAAGCAAACCTACGCAAATACTGTTTCCCCTAATCCATAAAAGATCACTAAAGAATCACATAAGACAAAACATTTCAACATTGTAATTGTCAATATTGTTTCTAAATTTTGTAAAATTTCGGAAACTTAATATAATCTATAAAATGTAAAGTATCGTAAGTATCGAAAGTAAAATATCGTTGCAAAATTGAATTTTGCTCTTTTTTATTTTTTTTTATACTTTTTACATTTTTTACATTTTATAGAAAATTGCCAATTCTGTTATTGGATATGTCCACTAACGTATTTTCAGTGATATTGCATTGCATATTTATAATTTTTGTTTTTTTGAATTTTTAATAAATATTGTAAACAATATAACCAATTACATTTTAAAACTATTTTGAGTTGGGGAAAATATCAAACAAGTTAAATGTATTTATAAAATAATTTAAGTAAAGTACTATAAAATAAATTGAAGTTGATTCTTTAAATTAAAACGAAAAGATGTCTTATGGTTGAAATGGGATGCCACTATATACAATGCAACGCTCTAAAATGAACTCCCTATTGATTGATAGTTTATGTTCATATGTAGTGTATTTCACGCAGAGACAATTTTGCAAAGAAAATCTAAACAACACAATGGCCTTAAATTCATTATTCATTTATGTTCGGTCGCACTTTTCGGTGACATTTAATACGCAAGTCGGCGTTGAAGGCCTGGAAGAAGGAAAACTGTGTGTTATCGCTGTTGGCTTTGCGACCAAATATTCAGGGTTACCAATGCATTTCTCTTATGTCTGCGGGTTCCGGAACTGATATTTCAACATTAACTTGAGAACACATTTTGCAAATCAAGAGATACAAATGATGAAATGACTGGAGTTTTCAAACGCACTCTTTTGAATACTCATCAATAGTCCTACTGACAATTGTAATTAGATTTTCGGTCATTCGTCGATAAAATGCCGTTCTCTGACTAGAGAATTATCTGATTCCTAATGCGAAAGACATTATTTAGGAATGTTAATGGAGGGTCGAAAATGTTTTAATCGCGGAATTCACATAATCCATTGGTGCAACTTACAACCTTTACAAATGTAAAGGGTACCCCTGGTAATAATGGTAAAAAGTTCCCCTAAGCCAAAAGACTTAGGAATACATACACAGTATTTCTGACACAAAAATAATATTTTTGAAATGTTTCTTAGTCCCCGTCCCACCACCCACACGCCTCTTCAGCCTAAAACGTGTTTTTGAATTGTAAATTTTTCGTCAATTTAACAGTGTTTTATCTGACTGGAAAATATGATAAATAAGAAAATAATTTCTATAATCAGAAAAACATTTTTTGATATTTTTTAAGATCGAATTCAAATACAAAAACATTTTTTTAAAGGGAAAAAGTAATTTTTACTTTGTCTTAGAACCCTGGAACAGGCTCCAGAAAATTTTAAAAGTTCCTCTTAAAACGCAAATTGTTGATTCTTTTTCAGATTTTTCCAACTGCTGGGCTGCAATTAAAAATAATAAAAACCTGCCCCACCACATTTAATCTCCTTGACTATAAATATACTTTGAAAATGATTGAAACACTTATGTGTATTTATTTTGGAGTTTATTATAAATTTGTATACATTTTGGTAGCACCCAGTAATATTCTGACCTTGAATGTAGCTACAAATTATAATTTTTTTTAACTTTCTAGTTCTTTGTATAAGTATGTCACACGCTAAGGAAAGACGATGGTTTTGGCAGTTTAAAAGAAACCATCGACACAGAACCTTGTAAGTGTGACGCTGGTGGATAGAGAATTACACCTCATCCTACATCGTACAGATTTTTGAAGTTTGCCGATTACGACGTACAAAACAAAGATTATTGCAACACACGGGAATATCTTCAAAGCGCAGATAAATTTCTTTTCCCACACGTCATATACAGTTTTTACTGTTTTTTGACAAATAAATAAATAAATAAGCGATGATTCCTAAGCCTTTTAAACTAGGTTTGCGTGTCTTACGAGGACACGGCTTTCTTTGAAGGCAAGTAAATTCTTACAGATGACGTGTTTTGGGGGACGGGTAGATGAGAAAAGAGGAAATGGGACAGTTTGGGTGCATATGAATGATAGATGAAAGACATTAGGAAATGAAGGAAGACAGATTGGACCCGGATTATGTTCTTAGGCAGTATTTTACAAAATACGACTATTATGGTAATTCTTCTTCACAATTTTGCATATTTAGTTCTTTTGGGTGCCCCTTCTCCACAGCATTAGTGGACGGGAAAGAAGCCGGAATCAATATAAAATTAAATTGAAGGAAAATACCAAAATAATCTTTCACAATAAAATGAAAGGTGCTATTTTATTTTCTGTGCATTTTTATCTCAACCTTCAGCAATATTGGAATGGGCCCTCTCGCACAGTACCGGATCTATAAATATTTATAATTTATAATTGAACATATAAATATTTTTGAATAAAATGATGGAAGATATATTGGCTGAGAATTGTGAATTTAATTTTTGTTTCTTTTTTATGAATTGGCTTAATTTTTGCTATTTTGAAAATATATGAATATATTCGTGTGCATAAAAAATCATTGAAAATGTGAGTTAACGGGTGCAGGTGCACAGTTTCCAATGAATAATCAGAAAAATCATACAAACATATCGAACGCTTGTTGTTTAGACTATTCTCAGAATTTCAGCGGAAGAAGTTTCGGAAACCAACATTTATCGAAAAATTTTCGAGAAAAGTATGACGTTTACTTTTCTGGTTTTAGACCCTTATTTTGATCAAACCCAAATCTGGAAAAGTGTAGGTTGTAAAATCTTGCAACATTTACTGCATTCGACATTCAGGTAGTAAAAACAAAAAATTATCTTGCAGCGCACAGAGGCCAAAACCGATCTCTAGATATTCTCGAAAATGGATAATCTCTCTTTCATCTGTTCACACTAAACAAAAGAACCCCTTTAATTTTGAGCAATACATACATGAAGCCTCTATGAAAATATCGAAATGTTCTCCAACATATTATTTTAATTTTTATTGATCGATTAAAGCGAAGTTTGCTTACAAAATGTCTCAGTATTTTTGCACATACAGACTCAATAATGCCATCACAATTTGAAACTAGTGGTGCTACAGAATGGCACAGACATTCCCATATTAGTATTCTATTTCTTTTGGTAGGTATTCGGAGTTGCCATATACTCTTGCCAGCTGCCATCTATTGCCGCACAAATTGCTTTCTTAAACATTTTCTTAATTTATTGGTTTTTAAACAGTAGAACGGAAATATTGTATTAAGACTATTGAAGAACGGTGCAAGCTCTTCCTAAATTGGAATTTTCTTTGAAAAATGTGTTGCCGTTTTTAAGAAAATGGCGTTTCAACGCTACTATAAATGTGAAATTTGAAGCTCTTTTTCACAGAAATTTTTTGAGTTTTCGAAAACTTCATTAGAAATCATTTAAAGCACATTTACTCGCAATTACAATAGTGTTTACAAATTGTGGGAAACGTGCATTATAACGGTGTGAGAAATCTTTCAAAACAATATATTTGTGTCATTTTTGAAAGAAAACTCCAAAGAGAACTTTATTTCTCATTAAAAAGTTTAATTAGCACTATCCGATCGAAAAATTTGAAGAAAAAATTGGAGACATTTTTGAGAAAATGGAGTTTGAGCGTTTATCGAAATGCGGAATTTTGAGCTACTTTTTCACAGAAAACGATTGAGTTTTCGAGAAACTTTATAGGACATTAATTGAAGCAAATATACTCATAAATATAATAACGTGAACAAATTGTCTACAATGAAAATATTAACGACGTGAGAGACATGTCAAAAAATTACATTTCTGTTAATTCTGAAGAAAAAAGAATAGAGCAACATGACGTTTATGTCATCACATTTAGGCACTATCCCTGCGAAATTTAAAAGAAAAAATTTGGAGCCGTTTTGAGAAAATCTTGTTTTTGTATTTTTTTAATTGCACATACTTCGCGCAATATTGCCAGAAAACTACTTAAATTTTCAAAAAATGTACAGGACCTAAATGAAAGAACTCACTTTGGAGAACAAATTTTAATTGAAGGTAAAATCTCTATCTTCAATTTTGTTGTTGGAGAAAGATTTTCAGTATCAAGGACTCACAAAGACGTAATTCTAACCACACCACGTGCTAGGGGACTTTTTTTCTTAATTTAGCAACTTATTTTACCCACTTTTACCTTCCCGTTTATATACGTATATACAAAGTAATATACGTAGTATAGGGAAAGTTATGAAATGCTGCCCGACAAAATGGCAAATTTTCCGCAGAACAAAATTCATTGCCGGACCCTAATAACGAAAAAGTGCATAAAATCAGTTGCTAAATTAAGAAAAATATATCCCCTAACACGTGGTGTATCCAGAATCCCTGTTTTGTAAGTCCTTGATACCAAAAAAACAATTGAAAGCAAAACGTCCGTCTGTTCGTCTGTCAGTCTGTCTATCTGTTCGTCCGTCCCTCTAGCGCCTAAACCAAGCGTAGGATTTTTCTAAATTAACGAAACCCCTATCCATCTGGCTCTAGTTGAAGCTTAGAGAATTTGAAAATTTTCGAAAAATTTGGGGGGCACTTTACATGAAGCCCTCCACACATTTTCAAAATCTACTCAAAAACGGACCAAACTTTTTTTTTTAAATGTCTTGTAAGTATAGAGTAAAATACACTTATTAAGTATGCATAAGTTCGATTTCCACGGTTAACTCTGAGTTTTCGAAAGCTAAAAAAGTTTGAATTTTTTTTCTGTATCTTCCTCCAACTACAAAATTGAAGATTGAGACTTTCCCTTCAAATAAAATTTGTTCTTCAGAGTCAGTTCTTTCTTTAAAAAAACGTATTTGACACATTACGAAACAATTTTTAGAAACGTTTAGTAGTTTTCACGCAATATTGTGTGCAATGTGTGTAATTTTAAAAAATTACAAAAACAAGATTTTCTCAAAAAACGGCTCCAAAATTGTTTCTTTCAACTTTTGGTAGTCATAGTACCTAATGTACTCTACGAGATGACTTATACGTCATGTTGCACTTTTCTTTTATTTTTTCACAACTTACAAAAATGAAATCTCTTTGACTTGTCTCCCACGGTGTTAATATTTACATTAACGGCAATTTGTTAACATTATATTTATGAGTACATGTGCTTTAAATAATGTCAAATAAAGTTTGTCGAAAACTCAACCGTTTTCTGTGAAAACTAGCCCAAAATTCTGCATCTTCGCTAAAACGCTATTTTCTCAAATATGTCCCCAAATTTTTTCTCCAAACTTTTCGAACGGATAGTGGTATTTGCACTCTTTAATATGACGTACGTAAAGTTTATTTTGGGGTATTTTTTGTTTTTTCAAAAATTACACAAACGTAATTTTTTGAAAGATCTCACACCGTTAATATACACCTTTCCCATAATTTGTAAACACTATTTCTTTGCGACTTAATGTGCTTTAAATGACTTCAAGTAATGTTTTTCGAAAACACAAATGATTCCTGTGAAAAAGAGCTTCAAATTTTGCATTTGCAGTAACATTTAAACGCCATTCTCTTAAAAACCGCTTCAAATTTTTCAAAGAAAATTGCCATTAAGGACGAGCTTTCACTGTTCTTGAATATTCTTAAAGTAGTATTTCCGTTCTATTATTAAGAAACCGAAAAATTAAGAAAATGTTAAAAAAGTAATTTGGGCGGCGATAGATGGCAACTGGCAAGAATATATATGTCAAGTCCGAACAGCTAGCCAACATCAAAGGAAATAAAAAACTAATACGGGAAGGTCTGTGCCATTCTGTAGCACCACTAGTTCGTTTTAGGCCCCCGTTTTAGGCCATGAATGTTTTCTGCCTAAAATCCGCCATTTTATCGCGCAGCATTACATAACTTTTCCTATACTACGTGTATTACTCCGTATATACGTATGTACACGGGAAAGTAAAAATGAGATTTTCTTGCCTACGCCATAGTTTTTATTAACTGTTTCCGCGAGTAGAACTTCGCTTCACCTTATGGCAGAAGGTCCGATTTTCAATAAAACCTTTGGGATTTCGACCATTCAAAAGATTAAAAATTTTCCATATCCTCCCACAACTACACTATTAACTACACTATTAATGACATTAAGATTTCTTTCTTAATGCAATATATTCTTCAATATTATATCTTTAATGTTAGTTTCTTCAAACTTTAGTAGTTTTCCCATAATTTTGAGTTATATGGTGACAATGAAATGTTCTTCGAACCCGAATCTCTTCAATTCACAAGCTATAGATGTATTTCTTAATGCAATCTGATTCAAAATTGAATTTTGAAATAAATTTAATTTACAAGTTTGTTTTAAAAACACGAGTAGCTTTTGCAATTTATAGAGAGAATAGTATGGTGTCACCAACCTCCTAACGTGCAAAATAGTGCCAAAGTGATTATGGGAAGAGCTAACTCAGTTAGTAGGGTAATTGATTCGAAAACCAGAGGACTCGAGTTGAAGTTTTGGCCTACTCGTGGCCTTTTTTTTATTTTTGAAAATGTTGTACGTGTGGAGCACAATACTTCGAAATTAATTGTTGACGTGGGATTCTTATTAAATTTTTCGATTTAAAAAATTTAAGGTATATATTTTTTTCGAATCTCTCGGTCATCGTTTGATTGAGAGTTTAATGATAAGGATGAAGTGTTAATAGTGTAAAATTTGAAATATATTAATCAACCATCACCAATAATACGAGAAACTAAGAGCTTTTTTATTTGAATGTGTGTAGGTGAAATAACTGCGTGATGATAGGTGTTTTTCTTGAAGTCGATATATGATTTTTAGATTCTGTGTCTTTTTCCTGAATTTCGAACGCTGTCGAAACTTGTCTACTACATTTACTTCAACCTTATCACGTCTACCAATATCACCTTGGACAGAGGCGAAAGGTGATAAGACCTGAGCGCAACCCTAGGAACAAAGTGCTTGCTAGCGACAATTCTATTACGTTGAACCCCGATACATTTATAACTAGAATTAACTATTTCATAGGATTGCGTAGATTGCTCTGCATTCTTAATGTCTTTCAGAGGTAATTTATTTAATATTTTAAGTTACAGAAATAGGGAAAATCAATGAATGTAAAGATACGAATGCGTATGATTCTAAACTGCATCAGTTCGCGGAACTGCATATGTCTGTGTTAGTGGCGCAGTAGCCTGGACTCGAGACGGGAGAATAGAGGATTGCGTGTTCAAATCCGGTAAAACCCTGGCATTTTTTTTTACTTGACGAGCAATGAAAATAAATTCCAAAAGACGATGTCGAGAATCTTGTAGACATTCTCTTCTTTTGCGAGAAGAAACAATTTTATTTATTTATTTAATAACCCACAACAGGGCAAAGCCTCAATTACAGTAGGCATTACTAGGAAAAATGTACAAAATATACAAAATAATAAAAAACAGTTTCAAATGAAAAAACAACACTAAATTACAGAAGTTACAAGAATAAATCTTTTAGCAAAACTTATAAAACATAACACACCAATAAGATAAACAAAAATCGAAACATGTCTACAAAACAGTCATTACAAAAAAGGAACAGAAATTAGTATAAAAAATGACAATATTACACAAATGGTAAACGCATCTTCAGAATAATCGGAACATAATAGCGAGAAATACTTAACACAATAAATCCACATTCAGTGATCAATATTTTATTTAAATTCTGTTTATATTTTAGCAAAGAAAAACTAAATTCTAAATCCCACACTCTACTGAATTCATTGAATTTTCAAGACATTCTCAAGAGTGGTTAATATTTGTGAGATGTTGTATTTGGTTTATTGAAATATAATAATTCTCGTCCTCTTAAATTTGATACTCGTGCATTAAATGACAATTGTGACAGCAATTCACTGCTATCTGATAGACCATTAACTATTTTAAATAAGAACAATTGTTCAGTAAAGACTCTTCTCTTCAGCAAGAGTAGTTAGATTGAATTCTTTAACTAAAATAGTATAATCAATTTCATAAGCAGATTGATTGAACTTTATCACAATACTGAGGATTTTTTGTACGTACGTTTATGAACAGTTCGTTCACAAGATTAATCACTTTCCCACATTTATAATATCAATCTGCCACGTTTCTGAAAGGATAAGAATATCTACAAAGTGAAAATTCTCAACTTGTATCTAAAGATAGAATTATATCTTGAATATATACTTTAATTTAACACTAGAATACAATTATACTCTCAACTAGTTCGGTTATGTATTTTCGTCAAGATGATATCAATGCACTGCAGTGCCGCTGATCGGAAGGTCCTAGGTTCGAGCCCCGACCATGGCAGGATCATCGACTTTAGCTAGATAGCTAGGACGAGTTCATTCCCTGGGTGGAGGGGAATTCCAGCGGTCGGCTGCTCTTATGGGTAGTTTTGCGTGTTTTTTCGGATCCAAAACACGCGAATATCGAAGCAGTACGGTGCACGCGCGATCTTCCATTCCCTTTCCTTGTTCTGTCGTCACCCTTTACTTACACACATCATATTTACATGTAATACACTGACAGACGTGCCAGGAGACCGGTCGGGAGCTTAGAGCTGGTCCCGGCTCTGACGCCGCGCCGTTGCTGGGAGGTATCTGGTTGGGGAAAACACCACTAGCCGAGAGGTAGTTCGGTGCCGGGTCTCACCATTCAGCGGTGAAAGATGAACATCCCTCAGGGGGGAACACATGCACTACACTTACGGGAATAATTACTTAAGCCGTTAACGTGCCCGGAAACACTAATCAATTAATCGATATCAATGAATCACCATATTACTTCCTCTATACAACGTTCTCGTCTATCCTCTACCGTATGTCTCTGTCAAATGGTAGAGATCAGAGGCTTCTGGTTGTCCTATTGCGGGCAAAAATGGCTCGTTTTATTAGCCTTCCAACGATATTTATTAATCAGAATGAATTTGATAAATTGATACTTAAATCAAATCATAGAAGAAAATTATCTACCAACTCCATTGGAATTCGCAATTTCAGGAAGCGGAGATTATCGCGATGTCTCTTATTATTCGGCTAACGCAGTGTATAACGTTAGATATTCACAGACATCATTACTACACAAATACTGTCAATTAATATTTGTAATATTGGAAAATTAAGAATAGATAATGGAAATGAGACTGTTTTTAACAGCACTTTCCACCGGCTGCGATAGCCCAGTGACATCATTTGTTGTCCATGCAGCTTTGTTGACATGAAGACCTAAGGGTCTAATCGCAACTGTGGTGGATGTTTGAGTTTAGTTATATGTCTGGGTAGAATTTAGCTACTGTTTGGAGGAGAATTCCAGTTATCGCCTCCTTTGATGCAGTATATTTCCCTGCTTTCTCCGAATAATACCAGAAAAAAACAGACATAACTTAACGAAAGGATAATGGACCGTATGTAATCTTTCCTTTTTCTTTCTTGCCACACATACACACACAAACTTACAAGCACAACTCTATCACTCATGACGAGAGACCAGTCGGAGTCTTGGATCTTGTCGCGACTGGAGGTGTTGCTACGGTGGGGGAGATACGTGTATAGGGAATCTCTGCATGTCGAAGTGTAGGTGGGCGCCGGATCTACGGCTGCATCAAAGGCAAAACACCGCCACCTCTCAAGATATACCATAGACCTCACTTATGGCACTAATTAACATTTTAGTTAACGCTCCTTAAAACTTAATCAATCAATCAAACAATCAATTGCAATTTGCTGTGTTCATTCACATAAACTGAAAAAATGTCATTTCTCTTACACTATCGCTACTGCTAAAGTGGTATAGAGAAAGTATCGTAATCCTGGGGGAAAACGGGACTTTTCAACAGAAAAACATTTAATTGCCGTACCCTGGTATAGAAGAAAAGGATAAATCCAGAGTGTTGCTAAATCTAGAAAAAAATTATCTAACACATGTCGCCAGAATCCATGTTTTGTGGATACTTGATACCCAAAACTTGAATGACGTAAAAACGCCTGTCTGCTCGTCTGTACACAACGCTTGTACCTAAACGGATCAGGCGACTTTCTCCAAAATTGATACTCCCCATTCTAGCTGGATATTGTGGCGGTCCGTTGAATTTGTAACCGATATTTCAATGTTGGTATGTACTTTATATAGAACCTGGAGCCTGGCACCTGGAACATTTTAAAAATTTTCAAAAAATGGCAACAAAATTGTTGATTAAATTTTGACTTCGGCTAGCGTAAAGGTCGCTTAAGAGAATGATGCAGATCAAATTTTCGATAAATTTCTTGATTTTTAAAAAATTGGGGAAATTCAATTTTTTTTCAGTGTCTTTCTACAAGTAGAATTAAGAAATAAGTGTTTTTCTTAGTGAAATCTGTTAAACAGATCTTCAAAGCAAGTCATGTTTAGTTTTTTGAAAAAAATGAATAGTTTTTCAGTAATTTTGCATTTGACGGGCAATATAAATTTTAAATACTTGCTTTCTCAGAAATGGCGCGAAACGTTTATTTTTATTCTTCTTTTTATGTACGAAAGCACTGAAAACCATGATAAGTGATAAAAACTTCTTAAAGTAAAGAAGTGTGTTTGTTAGTTCTAAGTTAAATTTATTACCTTCCTAAAATATATTATTTCTTATCATAAGGATATTATTTACATCATACAATAACCACGACCGACAACAATAAGATTATTTACGAGAATTATAAAATCACTATGATGAACAGATTTCATTTTTAAACAAATCTTTATAATTGTAGTTGTATGAAGAATTTCTTCAATTTTTAAAATATCAGCCATTTCAACGAAAATTCGACCTGCATCATTTTCTTAAACGAATTTACTCTAGCCAAAGTCAAAACTTAATACAAAATTTCGTGCCATTTTTTGAAATTTTAAAAAATGTCTAATGAGCTTGATATAAAATACCCCCCAAAATGTCTTCAATATTGAAGCTTGAGATTTATATTCTAATCCAATCTTTTCTACAATATTAGATTTTAAAATAAATTTAATTCACAATTAAGTTTCAGTTTCGAATAGTTTCTGAATTTTTTCAACACAATTTTCTATTGTCAACGACATCCTAATATGCAAAATACTGCATTAGTGAAATTTTGAAGAGCCGTCTCCTAGCCGAAGTGGTAGAGCGTTTGCTTGTGGTAGAGCCTGAGGGCTCTAGTTCAAATTCTGACTGGGGTACGTTTTTTCATTCCCTGTAAACATTTGTAAGTATGGAGCACAAAAAATGCAAACTAGCTGTAGAAGTGAGATTTCTATGAAAATGATTTTCAATAATTTAAGGTATGGTTTGGTTTTCAATAATTTAAGGTAGGTTTTGATTTTCAATAATTTAAGGTATGATTTTCTACAGTCTCTCGTTCGTCGTCTCGTTAAGAGTTTTAAGAGAAGGATGAAGTGCTATTAGGGGGAAAATGTAATGTATTAATTGTCCATTACCAATAATGCGAGAAAATAAGAGATATTTTTTATTAGATTATAAGGGGTAAACAGTTGGAGAATAAATTGAGTGACTGTAGGTGTTTTTTTTCTTGAAGGCGATAAATATTACATAGATTTCTAGTTATTTCTTGCTGCAAGTGAATTCTGAACTTTTGAGTGTCGAAACTCGTCAGGGAATTTTAGTTATCACCTCTCCTCATCTCACCTTGCCCGTAGGGCAGGTAAAGATAACGCCTCAGCTCAGCGAGTCTGAGAGCCAAGCGACTGCCAGCGAGAATTAAAATATAACGCTGAACTGAAATATTTATAAGTAGACTGTATTATTCTATAGAGTCACGTAAATTGAACTGCATTCTTATTGTCACATAAGAGTAATTTATTTAATATTTTAAATTTCACAAATGCAAAAGTTCAATACATTTTCAGATACAATTCGTCCCATAAATAAACCCGTTTACAAGAACGAATACGTCTTAGGGTAACGGCTTAGACGAGAGACTTGTGAACGGAGGAACGCGCGATCGAATCTGGCAAAACCTCGCCAGTTTTTTTTTTTGTTGATGAGGAATCAAAAACAATTCCAAATAACAACGCCGATAATCTTCTAAACATCCCCTTCTTTTGCGAGAAGAAACCATTTTATCATACTTGCAACACAAAACTTGAAAAGTTTTTTGTATGAACGTTAATCAACTACTCGTTCACAAGATCATTCACTTCCCCTTATTTTCACTTTCATAGGCCTTTTTGGGGGTTATACCACTACGATCGTTTACTTTCCGATTCCTTGTTATTAATGATTTTTACTTTCCATTATACGTACGTACACACGGAGTGATATACGTAGTATAGGGAAAAATATGTAATGCTGCGCGAAAAAATGGCGAATTTTTGGCAGAAAAAAATTCATTCCCGGGCCGTGAGAACGAAAAAGTGGATAAAACCAGTTTCTAAATTAAGAGTCGTCCGTCCGTCCGTCCGTCCGTCCGTCCGTCCGTCTGTCCGTCCGTCCGTCCGTCCGTCTGTCCGTCCGTCCGTCCGTCCGTCCGTCTGTCCGTCTGTGAACACTGCTAGCGCCCAAACCATACATACGATTTCTTCTAAAATGTATATTCCCCGGTCGATCTGATTCTAGTCAAAGCTTTGAGATTTTGAAAACGATTCTTCAAAATTTGGGGGTACTTTATATGAAGCCCCCCGGGGATTTTCAAAATTTTCTCAAAAACGACTCCAATTTTTTTCCTTAAATTTCTAGTATGAATATAGTAAAATACACTTATTAAGGTGGCATAGGTCCGATTTTCCCGGATAACTCTGAATTTTTGAATATTGCACAAGTGTGAATTTTATTCGGCGTCTTCCTCCAAATACAAAATTGAAGATAGACATTTTTCATTCAAATAAAATTTGTTCTTTTTGGCGAGTTCTTTCCTTAAGGTCATGTACACTTTTTTGAAAAATCTAGTAGTTTTCGCGCAATATTGCGTGCAATGTGTGCAATTTTAAAAGAAATTTAAAAAACATGATTTTCTCAAAAAACCGCTCCAACTTTTTTCTTTGAACTTTTGGTAGGGATTGAGCTAAATGTACCCTATAAGATGACATAAACTCCATATCGCTCTATTTTATTGTTTTTTGAAAAATTGCAAAAATGTAATTTTTTGACTTGTTTCTGAGGTCGTTAATATTTACATTAGTGGCAATTTGTTTATATCATTATATTTAAAAGTTTAAGTGCTTTAAATAATGTCAAGTAAAGTTTCTCGAAAACAAAACCGTTTTCTGTAAAAAGTAGCTTAAAATTCCGCTTTTCCACAAACGCTTTTCTCTCACATATGGCTGCAATTTTTTTCTTGAAACGTTTGTAACGGATAGTGCTAGTTACACTCTTTAATATGAAGTAAAGTTTATTTTGAGTTATTTATTTGTTTTTTCAAAAATTATATAAATGTTTTTTTAAGATCTCTCAGATCTTTAATATGCACATTACCAGCAATTTGTAAAGATTATTATATTTATGAGTGTAAGTGCTTCAAATAACTTCAAAGGAAGTATTAAGTACTCTTTGTGAAGTACTAATTTCATCTAGAAAACTCCATCTTCCACTTTGTAGGTACACGCCGAAAGAATTCAATCTTTGATAATTTTCGAAAATTGAGAGATAACTATGGAAATAGATCTATGCCATTTTCATCAGGTTATTTCACTGTATTCTTAGAAGAATTACAAAGAAAAACTGTGGAGCCATTTTTGAGAAAACTTGAAAATGTCCGGAAGTTTTTTAATGAAGCACCCGAAATTTAAATAATTTTTTTTAAAAATTGTAGGTTCTCGATTTTGGTCAGATCGATCAAGGAATGTTCATTTTGGCAAAAATCATACGTAACCTACGAATGGTTTAGGTGCTAGTGTTGTTCATTGACAGACAGACAAGACACGCGGACAGACGGTCGGACATTTGAAAAAACAACTCTTTTTTTTGTAAAAGAAGACCCATGAACGTGCATTTCCGTTGAAATTTCAAAACCTAATTTCCATAGCTTTATATAACTTTCTATAGACAAGCATACAAGTAATGTATCTTGTACTACGTATATCATTCCGTATATACGTATAAGTATACAAGATAGTAAAAATAAATTAATGCTCTGTTCACTGACAACAGAGTAGGTTACAGGCAAGGTTTCTGCTTTACATAAGACATCTTCAACCTTCGTCCGACGATAATTGCTGCGAAACATGAAATGAGACTGCATGAACATGTTAACGTAGAAGCCATTCAACTGTTGGATAACCATAACCAGCGGAGGAGACTAAAGAGGTCCAAGCCCTTTGAATTAAGTTAATATTGACAATAAATTTATTTTTATATTGTAAATTAAATACATACTACACTATTGAGTGAACATGTAAATAATATTTTAACTTAGATTTAAGAATATATGTAAATTGATGGTTGGTCATTTGTGACCAGTTTCAATCTTTGACTCTCGGGCGTAATAAAAAAAATAATTACAGTATGTGGTATACAATATACCACTCAAAGTATAGCCCATCACTAGCTACTACTTTTGCCCAATTTTCTGACAACAGAAGAAATCCGCATTGCAAAAACGATGTCTTTTGGGACTATCCAAGAATAAACCCGTTTTTTGGAATCTTCATACGAATGGAAGAGCTGCTGCGCTAGACCATGTGACATTGAACAGAATAGGTGATAATCTGAAGGGGCGATGTCTGGTGAATACAGCGGGTGGGGCAGGGCTTCCCGTTTAAATGTTTTCAAGTAGGTTTTTACCGGTGTCGCACCATGTAGCCGAGAGTTGTCGTGTAACAAAGTCACCTTGTGTTATCTCTGCTCGTAAAGTGGTCTTTTTTTTCTTTAGAGGTCGGCTCAAGCGCATCAAGTGCAGTCGATAGAGATATTCCGTGATAGTCTCGTTTGGTTTGAGAAACTCGTAGTAAATTGCACCCAGCTGATCCCCCTCAAATGCAGAGGAGAAGCTTCAAATCGTGGATATTTGGCTTTGCGCAAGATGTCGATGCGTGGCCGTCTTACCCCGCGATCTTTTACCCTTAGGCTTACTGTATCCACTTTTCATCGCCAGTCACGATACGATGCAAAAAATCTTTTCTTCTCTGCTGTTGAGGTAGCATTTCACACGTGAGGTAACGCCGTTCGACATCTCTCGACTTAAACTCATTCGGCACCCAATACCCTTGCTTCTGGATCATTCCTAATGCTTTCAAACAGGTTTGCGATGTCAGCTAGCGTTTGACATGCATCTTCATTAAGTAATGCCTCCAACTCTTTGTCTTTAAAGTTTTCGGTGCGCCAGTATGTTCTTTATCTCAAAGATCAAAAGCATTATTTTTGAAGCGTCGAAACCAATCTCTGCTTGTCGCATGTTCACGGTAAATCTCAACATGAATTCTGTGTGCTTCAGCTGCAACTCGACATGTATAGCACTCAGAAACAAAACTTTGTTTACACTGTGGCGAATAAAGGCACACTGACGTTCAAGCTTACCGGCAGTACTGCCATGCGTTCGCGTCGTTAAAATCGTTAAAAATTATAATAAATCGTGGAATTGATCTCGACCTCTCCCGAAAAATCATGAAAGCTGAAAATTGCTAACTTTAATATTATCCCCTTAATATTAGTATATTATGTGAGTTACAATTATAACACTCACAGATAGTACGAAGAAGTTTGTACTATATCTAAGCACCATTGATTTTTTAATAGATGATTTTTTAAAAAAAAACACAGTAACATTAATAGAGTAAAATGAATAAGTTACTCTTATCATTAACATTAAAAGGTTATATCGTGCATGGCAAAAAGAGTGACCGAATTCTTATTTCAAACTCACAAGGATCAAGAACCCCATAAAAACCTGGTCGTCATGCGTGGCTCAAGGCGCGAGGAAGTAATTTTTATTCACCTTCGGATCGAGCACTGCCCCTTCTTACAAGGACATCTTATCGCATTTGCCCACTCCGCACTTGCAAGAAATGAACAGACCTTACCCTATAGAATGCTCTCGTGCACTGCAATAATTTAAGCGGTATTCGGAGAAGACATCGCGAGAGATGAGGGTGATTTTTAAAATGCCTTCTATGAACTGATTTTTTATTGTTCATGAAACATTCTCTTTATCAGTTATTTCATTTCATAATTAGTCAGACTTTACTATATTTTTACTCAATTTATAATAAATAAAAATTATTTTACTGATTGGCACGAGCTCCAATGACATGTTGAAGCGCCTTTAAACCCTAATCATAATCATCATATGATTTAAAATCAATCTATGTATTTGTCGTATCTTTTCTGGCAATTTTGCCAATAATGTTGCACTACGCAATTGTTAAGGTGATTAAGCACAATTCACGTTTCGTTTATTTTAAGAAACTATGAAGTTGAATTTTATGTAAACAGTAAATAAAATAGATCAATTGTTCGGATTTGGAATCTTGCGAGTTCATGAAAACACTGATGTTGTAGGTGTCTATCTAAAATCAAATGAATTATGATGTTTGATGCACATTATTGTATTGGGATTCCTCTTCTAGGCAGAAAATATTCCTCATGCGTATACCTTACAAAGGCAAAAATTATTTCACAAAACAATAGAAAACAAGGACCGTGTGATTCCTGTGAATAAAACGGTGCCTTACTTGAATATCGATAACTGTGCTAAAGTGAGTTTCCTGGAGTTTCTTTGGATTGTGATGGAGCTCCTCCAATCGAACATAATACTCCCGACACTGTTTATGGATGTCACACTAAAACATAATATAAGTTGTGAAAATAGTACCTTTGAGAACACCTGTGTTCCATTTAAACATTTTAACTGGAAAATTGTAACGGCATTGAAATTTCTTAGCTACAAACTCAGTATCTTTCAAGTTTATTCAAAGACGTTTTTGTTACTTTCTTAATAGCTCGTTTTAAGAAAATTACATCGAATCGTAACATTTTAAGACTTTATTTTTCCTTCTAATTTAATTTATTCTTCTTTTAACAGGTGGTTATTCAAAAATAGTTAATAAAATATTTAACTTGAGTGAAGATTTCCACAAATACAAAATTAACATTTGCTATGTATATTCGCATTTGCCATTTATGTATAAAGAATTCGATAAAAATGCCATTGCTCTTGCCCATGACCGGCTGGCGCGTGGGTCGTCAGCGTCCGTTTCGCCTGCGTTAACTTACCTGCTCCCCTCCCCGATAGCGAAGCAGCGACGCCGACGTCAATCACCTCAAAAATTGCTCCGCCCCTTTGAGATAACGAGGAGGAAAATCTTCAAGGGGAGGAAGGGGGAAGTGTCTGAATCTTGGCGCAAAAGCCAATGATAAGATCCGCTTTGCCTAGGCTCCGGGATTGGTCAAGTGCCCAGACGTGGTTGTCCAAGCTGTGGAAAGGCCAGATTTGGCCGCATAGGGTATCGCCCAGAATTTGTGTCATCGACTGTACAAAGTGATTTTTAATGTGACTGTAATATTTTATTGTTTCCCAGTGCTTCATTTCACATTATCATCCTGTCATTCCATTTGTTTGATATTAAATTGACACATTCATTTTGTCCATGAATTTCTTTCATTTCATCACCAGATGTCACTTTATATTCCTAAGCGGATAAATTCGATATTCTATGTACGAAAACAGAATTGAGATTAACAGTAAGAGTGAATTAATGATTTAAAAATCCTCGTCTTGCGTGCACCTATTTAAATTCGATTAGAAAGGCCTTTAACGTTTTTGCTGCATGAATGGACTGATTGTTAGATTAATTTAACTTCCTTGGTCACAACTTACGCATAACAGCAGAAGATTTACGTCAGAAGGTGTCAAATCTCTTAGAATAAGCGTACTGATCTCTGCAATATTCGTATAGCCGGGCTAGTCGGGGCTAGTGTCTTGCCCAACCACATTGTGATGGCCGAAGCTGGGCCGAGGCATAGCCCACTTGAGTCCGTCATCCAGTTAGTACACAGATCACTGCTCTCAACGAACAACCGCTGTTTTTTGTAGAAAACCGAATGGACATTCGTTGTATTTGCAAAACTAGTGATATTTCAAAGCTCCATATTTCTTGGACTATGTATATATAATCGCAAATGTATATATAATGCAAATATAATCGCTGGAAAAGAATACTTACGGGAATATGAATGATGCGACAGTACAGCAATATTTTTTACGTTTTGTTTTCTAATATGAATATAAATGATCATCTGTAAGCTTGATTTTCTGCGTTATTCTCTAACGCTAATATAATATCATTCCCTATTAGTTCGGAAAAATTCTGACACAAAATCTTCTACAACTACATTTGATTCCCCTGAGTTGCTTAACACTTCAATACTTTTGTCCCCTATTTTAAGATTTTAAATCTCTACAAACTCGGTGTGATTTTTGTTCTGAAGACGAATAAATGTAAGCATTAAAGGTTACAATTTTGTATGTTTATGTGTATAAGTTGTACGTCACATTATTTGAAAATCGATATCTGCACACTTAAGAAATGTATTGTTTAGTATTTACAGTTCTTGTTTCCTTCGTATTCACTTCACGTTCTTCAAATTTAATGCTCCAAGGCAAGTTGCAATTTTTTTATACAAAATACACATGAAGTACTTCACACTTCACTACAACTAAAATACTACAGAATTTACAACACATTCTGGCGGGTGATATTCATATAGTTTTTTCTCGTTTGTCAAAAATCAGTGTTGCTATCCTCATGCAAGAAACGTATGGAGTCGTGGACTGAAAATTACCACGGAATAATGGGGTTTAGTCAACACCACCTGCATAGATCTATTTAGGTAGCGTTAGTTTAATTCCCGTCATATTCACAAAGATCGTAGATTCAAAACACGAAAAAAAACTTTTTTGACAATTTCTTGGAATCTTATGGCAGGATCGAAAAACAAATTATCAGTTCCTCAACAGGGGACCGACATGCGTTCAATGACACCTCATATATCTCGATTGGTGCACGGGAAGTGGTCTAGCCGCGAAACACAGAAATCCCCACACACGAACGGCAGAGTTTACTCAAATACTATATAAAATAATTTTTGGCAAACTAAATGACAAGAACAAATATTACTAGCGTACCCGTGTGAGAACTCTCGCATGTTTAAGCCCACACTTTCCCAATCCTTCCATTTCCATATTAAGAAGGAAAGTTGTTAATGAAACGTGTTTATTTGTTTAAAGTATGTATCAATATAACTTTTAATGTTCTTTCACAGAATATGAAACAAAAGTAAAAGCAATGCAATGATGTTCGAAAGAATGAGTGTGCCAGTGGCGCTACAAACCGTGAATCCGTAAAATAGATTTGTTGACATAAATTTATGGAATAAAATATCTGATAAAACTCGGTAATTTTTCTTCAGCTTGAGATAATCTGTAGATTATTGTGATAATTTATAACCCTCTCAGGTTACTTACAATTAACGTAAATGGCGCCCATATTAATTGGGTTTGCGGAAAAATCCCAGTAATTAATTTAAGCTTCACTTCTTTATATTCACTGAATTCGCTTCCTCAGTTTCAAGTATACTCAAAGTTCTGCACGCTACACGTTTAAAGGTAAGGCCAATAGTGACTAGTTTTGTGATTACATTGCTAAAGAACACTAATTCATTGTCCAATTATTGATCTGGGTAATTTGTCATGATATTTTGTTGTACTGAAGAGATAATGTGATGTGTTTACGCGTTGTTGCGGTAGGTGAAGTTGGCATACAAGGTTTGCGGTTTCTGGTGTGTTTACCCAGAAGACGCATTTAAAAGTTGAAATTCTGATAGCCAATACGAACCATTCTTAAGTTAGTATCTGACAGTTCTTATGGTAAGGAAAGGGAAGCCACAAAATAAAAAGAGTGATTAATTACACTGAGGAACAAAATTTTTTTTTCGTATCTCTGGGATGAAAGTATGTTATTTCAAAGGAAACGATCATGCTGATTTCGCAAATCAATATAAAATATTTCTATCATGCAAGATTGAAAACATATAAACATATTTATTATTTGAAATAAACAAAATCCTACACTAATTTCCACATCACTCCGGTTATATTATTACTAAATTTTAGGAAGATGCTTCGTATGAGGTAAGAACAAGTTAAAAATCGAATAAACGCATATTCGTACAATAATATGGATACATTAAAATGATTTGTTGGTATTCTTCACAACATTGGTAGAGTGAATGACAATGATTTAAGTTGTTCATAAAACCGCAACCTAAAGATCATTGTACAGGTGACAGGACACTGGTGAGCAGCCAATGGTCTGTCCTGATCACAAACACAAAGTATAAATAATCACAGCTAAAGTATAAAGAATACGCAAATTTTGTAATTTCATACATTTTTTCCTTTGAAGTGTGGGTGTAAATCTTCCACAAACGTAACAGAATCGTAACATTGGGTGGTTTCGCACACTTTCAATGTAAAATGTCGATTTGCATTTTATCGAGCCGATTCAATTCTACAGATCATGTGTCGGATTTCACTTTATAAAAAACACAGACCTATAATATATTGATGTATTTAAGGCAAACGCAAACCAGACTCGAACTTCACGCGCACTGCGGGTTCAGTTCCGGATGACACAAACTGACTCAGAATCTACTACCCCAACAGTTGGATACTTGTGTATTTGCGATAAGGTAAGGTGCTAAAATAATTCCTTTCAATGACTGATGCGCAGTATTGAGGATGCACGTGATTTGTTTTCAAAAGATCCACTAAGGGTTATTAAAATCACTTAGACTTACTCGTAATTGAGCGCAAGAATAAAGACTGCAATCTTAGAATACGGTAAAAAGAACACGAAAGCCTTATTTTGTTGATATCTTATGTAAGTGGCATAGATGAATTGAACCAATATTTTATTTCTAAATAAATTTTATGCTCATTGATTCTACACATTTTAGGGGTGCAATTTTTATCACGTATTTGCATTAATAGCAAATACGGTATGGTACAGTGTAAATATATTTAAAAACTGTGACGTAATCAGATGTATTTATTGTGATATTCGTAATCCACATATAAAAGTTAGTATATTACGTTCTTTATCTTCCTGGAGGTAAACATTTTGTTCTCTATTGTTATTTAAAATTAAACAAGGGACATGGGCAGCCGCAATTCTTAAGGCGGGTGCGTTTTGCTCTTCTCAGTTCGAGGGGTCGCGGTTTCGATTCCCGCCTCGTTCATGGATGTTGTAGCATGGTGTAACTCTACCAAATATCACCTTTCAACCCTTACCCTTCCATTCCTGGCGGGTCTGGGAGGCGCTAGGACTTGCGGCTCTTGCGCTCGAGTTCACGCTTCATCCGGGAAGAGGGTCCGTTCGGGTCAACAAGGCAAGGACGTAGCATGTTGCGGCATGGTGGGAACACCCCCACCCATCATGTAACATCATTTCAATCCCATGTTTTCCTTCTTCAATCCCACAGAACCGGCAATAATCAGCCAAGCTGGGCCAATGGAACGACGGAGAACTAGGACCTCAGCAGAAAAATTCACAGAACTAACTTAGATAGGCCTATGGGCCTCCTCTGGCAGCCGAAAACTGGGAAAGTTACCACCCCGCAATGTAAAGAGGAAATTGAGAGGGAGTTGGAACTGAACCCGTGCTGTTACGAAATCTGGGATGAATGGTTCATAAAATAACTGTAAGGTCATGAAGGCGACCTTATGAAAGAATAAAACAATACATATTTGAAATTCTTTTTATTATAATAAATTTATTCAGTTTGATTTTTTTACGTAACAACTTTTATTGAAAATTTAAACTATTATAAGGAACCAGGATAACATTTATTCATATTAATCTACAGGCGCCGTAGTTTGGGGAGATAAACAATTGCCGCATTCGGTCTTGAAGGGCGTCGGCTTCGGTAGTCAGTCATCTGAGTAGGAAGATGACGAAGGAGGGAGGAGGTGACGAGGTCCATGGCTGGCGGCAGCTACGCTAGACATGGAAGAAGACAACTCTAACATGTAGTTGATAGTCTGCAAGGTCTTTTCTTCATTCATTTGTTACTAACTGTAACCGCTCGCCAAAGCAATTACATCCCGTCGCTGGAATTTTCGAATTTGCGTCGCGGCCCATCGCTTTGGTTCAGTACAAGACGGCTAAGGGACAGCGACTGCTCGAGCAGCAGTCGATGCAAATTTTACACCTCGGTGGAGACAAAGATTTTCTAGCCCCTTTCAAACAAATTTGTCATGAAGTAGAAAAAGATTTGACCATTTTGACACCGGCCATCTAGAGAAAAATATCAAACAGAAACGGAAAGTATACAACGTGGTTAGGTTATTCTAGAAGCGATTACAAGAAGCTCACAACGAGGTAACTGGAATTTCCTAAACTGTATAATTCCGATAAAAATCTAAATTTCTTTAACTTTCAACTAGGCGAAGTACTCGTACAACTGAATTAGCCATCGAATATACGACCCACAAAACCTTGCTATACACGTATAAAAAACTTAGTGCAAAATGCGTTTCTTTACAGATTTTATTTTTCATTTTGATTAAATTGATTTTATCTGAATTTTTCGTTTTGCTCGTTATTATTTACTAGAAGCTGCTTTAACCAGAAAACACAATCTCTACATGATCTTTCAGCACGAAATCCATTTTGTTCTTGTAGCTCATGTATCTGATTTTCAATTCTTTGTTTCATAATGTTGTCATATAGTCTTGAAAGAGAATTAGTCACACTTATTCCTATGTAATTGGAGCAAACCCGTCTCTCACCTTACTTGTAAATGTTCGAGATATAGGCAGTTTTCCACTCGGGGGCACAATTTCATCCCTCACGAAATAGCTGAAAACATAAGCTCGTGAAGCAAGTCCGTCCCATATTTAAAAATTTTGTGGAGTCCGTTTGGTTCAGGCGAGCGTCCATTTTTCATGAATCTAAGAGCTTCCTTTACCTCAATAACTGTGATGACGTCATTTTCAGTAAAAATCTGATCTGAGAAACTTATCTCATTGTGTAATAAATTCTGGACGATCTCCAGTTAACAGCTTCTGGTGATAAATTTTCCACTCTTTTAAGGAAATAAAGCATATGGGCATAGTCTTTTTTCTATTTGTTCTAAGAGATTTCAATGACTCATCTTACTATACCACTGTAAATATCTATTGCATCAGAATATGTTATATCGTTCAGTTTGGAACATAGTCTAGCTTTGAACAAAAACCTAATCGAATCATCATTGAGGGATTGAAGATTATACTGAACGGCTTTTGGCATATCACATCTATAATCATCTTCATTACTCGTCTCGGTAGACAATTTCCATGGCAGAACAATTTTTGCTCTAATGAGGTAATGATCCGTTCCGAATTCTGCGCCTCTAAATACTCTGACATCTTGAAATTTTATCATTGTATATTGTCTGCTAATCACGTAGTCAAAATTTATTGTAGATGAAGAGTAGGTTGAATCTAGATAAATTTATGGATATTTTTGTGTTGGTAGAATCCATTCCTAATTTTCAGGGAATACTGTTGGCATATATTAATTATCCTTTCCCCGTCGTTTTTCACCTGATTCTCTCCATAAGGTCAAACAGTTACGTCACTTATTTTCGAACCAACCCTAGCATTAACATCCCCCAGCAAGATTATTTCTTTTCGGCTACTGATTCTGTTCAAAATTTGGCCCAATAGTTCATGTTCATCCTTAATGGGAATTGTCTTATCATTTGGTGGTGCATACAATATTATGCCTACAATATTATATACTTTTAGTGCAAGTTCTACTTTAATAATTCTTTCGTTTATAGCCTCCCAATCTTTGATATTTTTGGCCAATTTACTTTTCAACAAAATGGAAACCCTTGCTTTAGTTCTTTTAGTTATATATACTCCTCTATATAGATGTGCAAAACCATCCACCCTCCTAGCAAGAAATAAGATGAACAAATAAAGATAGCAAGAGAGAGAAGGATATTAAGTAACATTAGGAGAAAATGTGAAGATAAGAAAAGGAATGACTACATAGCCCTCGATAACAGCGTCGGGCTCAAAAACGCAAGGGGTCAAGAGAGACCAGATATGAAAGCAAATAGAAGTGTGGCATAAGTAAGTGGAAGTAATGTCACACTTGAAAACTATTTTAGGTTAGATATTTATAGTTATAATGGTGAAAGCTCTTTTAACAATTTATTTACCAGCTTGGAAAATGTATAACGTTGTGAGGTTATTGAGGAAACAGAGGACCATGTCTTTTTATGAAGCTTGAGGAAACCATACGCTCGTGGTACACTTGCTGAGGTCGAGGACATGTTCTAAAATATTCTGTTATTAATTATTCCTATAACTCGCCATTTGGCGTCATTGACCATGAAATTTGTCTTTTAAAATTACCTTATTATGAAACTCACGATAATGTCCTAGATGGGATATTTTCTTGCCCTAAACATCGATCGCTGTGAGTTGAAATACCGTACTGGCAAGAAACAACAGTATTTTTCCTTATATTTTCTATAATTCTTTTCCAACAGAGTGAGGGGTCCTGAATGGTTTGATATGACGACAGATTATATTATTCCTCAATGCGTCACATATAAGTTTTACTTTTCTTTTACGAACATAAATAAAATATTTAAAATCAAATAATCTTTTGTTTCTGTTGTGTAATAGAATGTATTGAAATGTAGTACTACATTTGAAATGACTGCATAAACAAAAAATGCATTAATGGAATCGAACAGCCTTCCATTCAGAAAAGTTCATAAAATACGCAAAACTGTCACACTAAATGTCAGAGTATGTTAAATAATTTCGTTTCATGATATTAGGTTGTGCCATTAGTGTACTATAGCAATTTGATTTGCACACCTGCATTTCATCGGGATCAGGTGTCGCAGGCGTAATATAACTGGGAATACTAATGGATGACGTGGCATTCCATCTGATGCAAACATGAGACGTCGGGATGTAGCATAGCGCATTCATAATGAATGTCCATGCATACACTAGACATATTAATTTTGGAGATCATATATCTTTAAATTCTATTTTACAAATTTCATTTTGAAATTGTCCTCATCAGTGTGAATTAAAAACTAGTTACAAATTGACTGATATGCAGTAATATATTAACAAATATCGTGCATAATTAATGCTTTCCTAATTTAAAATGGAATCGCAAACATTCGAAGGTTTTTTGTTAGTTTTATCTCGGATTCCAACTACCTAATGTAAGAGCCAATTTAAAAAAATTCAGAGAAGGCAAATTTTATTGAATTATAAGTATCATTTTTAAGAACTATATTTACGTAGTATTTAATTTTTAAATTTAAATATCAGACATTCTAAGACAAAACAAAAAAAGTCGAACAATCAATGATCGATTATTTCGTGTTTCCGGGAACACCAACAGCTATGGTCATCAATCCCGTAAGAGTAGTGCATTATTGAAATGTTGGTGACCTTCCCCTGCTGGATGGTGCGATCCGGTGCCGAGATACAAATAGACTTGAGGGAGTTTCCCCAAACACGCATCTCCCTCCAGTGGGGCAGTACTTCAGCCGGAACAAGCCGTAAGCTTCTGACTGGTCGCCTGACTTGAGTAGTAGTGTAGTACAGGTAAGTATTTGTAGATAGATACACCCAGACAAGTGCCTGGTAGTTTCTAGTTGAGAGTCATTTCTAAAGTGACACATCTTGTAAGGTGCGGTTCGGCGAGCAGGTAAGAGTGCATCTTTAATAGCCATGTTTACTACCACGTTACTTGGTTGAGTATTTTATTTAATTTAATTCAGCTTTATTCTTCTCAGAACGTACAATAATTATTCTCAACATATTTTGATATTTTTTATATGATGGTCTCCCTGATATGGAGCATTTAAGATTAGGTATAATTTCCTGGGAACATGTCTGCAGTAATGTAACATCTGAATGTAGTGTAAAATACATATATTTTATTGTCAATTCTTTATATTCCTTTATACGGATTTTTGCAATATTTCTGTAATAGCCGAATTTTAAATAAATACATTTAGATTTTGGGGTCGCCCCTGTTGATACCGAAAAAGTGCTTTCAAAACGCTTGCCTGTCTGTTCGTTTGTGAAGACTTATAACGATGTTATAGATCTAATTTTCAACGTTTACTCTGAATATTTGATTATTGTAGACATTTTGGACCACCTCATACAACTACATTATTGAAGATAGATACTTTTTCTTCGAATTAAATTTGTTCTTGACAGGTAGCATGCGAGAAGAGAGTGGGACAACACTGAAAAGCTACCCCCAACAAAAGAGGTTAGGAAACTTGTCTCCTAAATTTTGTACCATTCTGTAGCAGTACTAGTTGAAATCTTATAAAGCTTATCTCCATAAACATGCCTATCATATTGTGTAAACTTTGCATCTCGTGTTAAGCAACTTGTTTGAGGGGATGATTCTTCAGCCGTTACAAATTGGGTTGGTTGGGTTGGATGGGTAGGTTGTGTTAGTTGTGTTGGTGGTGTTAGTTGTATTGTTTGGGTTGGTGGTGTTGGGTTGGTTTGATTGGACTGGTTGGTTTGGTTGGTTTGGTTTGGTTGGTTTGGTTGGGTTGGGTTGCTTGGGTTGGGTCGCTTGGGTTGGGTTGCTTGGGTCGGTTGGGTCGGTTGGGTCGGTTGGGTCGGTTGGGTCGGTTGGGTCGGTTGGGTCGGTTGGGTCGGTTGGGTCGGTTGGGTCGGTTGGGTCGGTTGGGTCGGTTGGGTCGGTTGGGTCGGTTGGGTCGGTTGGGTCGGTTGGGTCGGTTGGGTCGGTTGGGTCGGTTGGGTCGGTTGGGTCGGTTGGGTCGGTTGGGTCGGTTGGGTCGGTTGGGTCGGTTGGGTCGGTTGGGTCGGTTGGGTCGGTTGGGTCGGTTGGGTCGGTTGGGTCGGTTGGGTCGGTTGGGTCGGTTGGGTCGGTTGGGTCGGTTGGGTCGGTTGGGTCGGTTGGGTCGGTTGGGTCGGTTGGGTCGGTTGGGTCGGTTGGGTCGGTTGGGTCGGTTGGGTCGGTTGGGTCGGTTGGGTCGGTTGGGTCGGTTGGGTCGGTTGGGTCGGTTGGGTCGGTTGGGTCGGTTGGGTCGGTTGGGTCGGTTGGGTCGGTTGGGTCGGTTGGGTCGGTTGGGTCGGTTGGGTCGGTTGGGTCGGTTGGGTCGGTTGGGTTGGTGGGATAGTTGGGGTTGGTGGGGTTGGTTGGATTGGTGGGCTTTGTGGAGTTGATAGGGTTAGTGGGCTTCGTGGCGTTGATAGGGTTAGTGGGGTGGGTTGGATTGGTGTGGTTGGTGGGGTTGGTTGGGTTAATTAACGTCAAAAAGAGTTATATACAGTTTTTTACCCATTTTGGGGAGAACTGCAATCTGTGTACGTTTTCATGAACAGAACATTAGCTTGAATTTTAAAATACAGAAACTAAGTTGTTTACATTCATCTGCTAGTCACCATCACGTGCGCGCGCGCACACACACACACACACACACACACACACACAATATCTCTTATTCGTTCACTTTACTCTATTCAAGCGTAGATTATTGTTTCTCTCTCTGCGAGACAAATATTCGCCTAAAAGAATGTCATGAACAACTGTCTTATGCTGTGCCTACACTCCATGAACATTCTGTTCTTTGCTAAAACTGACTTCCCTTAGTAGATTTCTATATCCCAACCCTCAAAATACGCCACTTAAATAACTTATTCCGAGAAATCAAGACTTTTTGCAAACCTTAGCTCTTCATCTATCGAAATAAAATAACGTATGATAATAGACACAAATCAAGTGTCTCCTAATTGTCCCCAAGCCAGTTAAACTAATAGTACTACAGAAAATAGATTTCGGTGGGTTTTTTCAAAACGTCCGACCGTTCGTCTTCCGTGTTTCCGTCCGTCCGTCTGTCCGTCTGTCTGTCCGCCCGTCCGTCTTTCTGTCCGTCCGTCCGTCCGTCCGTCCGTCCGTCTGTCGGTATGTGAACAATCGTAGCGCCGAAACCATAAGTACGATTTCTTCCAAAATAAATATTCCCGCGCCAATCTGGTTCTACTCCAGGCGTCGATATTTTGAAAAACATTCTTCAAAATTTCGGGGTATTTTACATGAAGCTCCCAGGACTTTTTCAAAATTTTCTCAAAAACATCAAAATTAGTTACCCGCTCCCCTAAGAGAGCTATAACTTAAGAGAATTTTAAAACAGTGCTAAAAAATTGTTTGGCAACATATTTTACGTCATATAAAAGAGTGTAATTATCACGATCTGTTAGAAATGTTTCAAGACAAAAATTGCAGCCATATATGAGAAAATGGCGTTTGAGCATTTCTGAAAATTCCGAAATTTGAGCTACTTTTCACAGAAAAAACTGTTGTGTTTTCGAGAAACTTTACTTGACATTATTTAAAGCGTATATACTCGTAAATATAATAATGTGAAAAAATCGCCGATAATGTAAATATTAACGACGTGAGAGTAAAGTAAAAACATTTACATTTTTGTAATTTTTGAAAAAAAAACAATCGATAGACCAATATAGCTTTTATGTCGTCTGATAGTGTAAATTTACCAGTATCCCTACCAAAAGTTTAAAGAAAAAATTTGGAGCCGTTTTTGAGAAAATCTTGTTTTTGTAATTTTTTAATGTTGCACATATTGCATTCAATATTACACGAAAACTACTAAAATTTGGAGAAACATTTACATGACCTTTATGAAAGAACTCAATATGCAGAACAAGTTTAATTTGAAGAAAAAATCTCTATCTTCAATTTTGTAGCTGGAGAAAGACGCCGAAAAAAATTCAAACTTTCACAATTTTCGAAAATTCAGAGCTGTACGTGAAAATCGGACCATGCCATGTTAAAAAGTGTATTTTCCTCTATTCATACAAGAAATTTAAAGAAAAAATCTAGAGCCGTTTTTGAGAAAATTTTGAAAGTCCCCGGGGGACTTCTTATAAAGTACCCCCAAATTTTGAAGAATCTTTTTCAAAATCTCAAAGCTTCGACTAGAATCAGATCCACCAAGGAACATCCATTTTGGAAGAAATCGTACGTATGGTTTAGGCGCTAGCAGTGTTCACAGACAGACAGACAGACGGACAGACCGACAGATGGACAGACGGACGTTTTCCTTTCAAAAGGGTTTTCGGTATCAAGGTCCTAGAAAACAGGGTTTCTGGCTACTCCACCTCTTAGGGGATTTTTTTCTTAATTTAGCAACGGGTTTTATCCACTTATTCGTTTTCACGGCCCGGCAATTATTTTTTTCCGCAGAAAATTAGCCATTTTTCGCGCAGCATTACAGAACTTTCCCTTTACTACGTATATCATTCCGTGTATACGTACGTATATGGGAAATTAAAAATTGCACATATTGCACTCATTTTACGCGAAAACTACTAAAAGTTTGAAAGCAATGTACATGACCTTAACGAAAGGATTGGAGAAAGAATTTTATTTCCAGGAAAAATCTCTATCATTAATTTTGTAGTCGTAGGAAGAGTTTAAAAAATTCAAACTTAAGCAATTTTTGAAAATTCAGAGTTAACTGTGAAAATGGACGTATGTCACCTTAATAAATGTATTTTACTGTATTATTACATAAATTTAAAGTAAAAATTTGTAGCCGTATTTGAGAAAATTTTGAAAATGCCCGGGGTTACCAGATAGATAGATACCAGGCCAGATAGACAGAGACTTCAATTTGGAAAAAATCGTACGCATAGTTTAGGCGTAAGTGTTGTTCACACACACCGGACAGACGGACGGACAGACGTTTTGCTTCAATTCGTTTTTCGGTATCAAGAATTTACAAAACAGGAACCCTGGCTACACCCCGTGTTAAGGGATTTTTTCCTTAATTTAGCAACTGGATTTATCCACTTTTTCGTTATCACGGCCCGGCAATCAATTTTTTCTTTCGAAAATTCGCTATTTTTTTGCGCAGCTTTACATAACTTTCCCTATACTACGTATATTACTCCGTATATACGTACGTATACGGGTAAGTGAAAATTGTATTTTCATAATTGTAGTTGTTTGAAGACGTCGAAGACTTCGATTTTTTTCCAATTTTCGAAAAATTAGTGTTTTCGACCAACGTGAGACCTGCGCCATTTTCTTAAACGTCCTTCGGACTATTTAACAACAAAATTTAATCAAAATTGTTGGCGCCATATTTTTAAAACATTTAAAATGTCTTAGGGTCTTTATGCAAAGTACCCTCCAAAATTAGAATATCAGTTTCAAATTCCAGGGGCCTCGACATCAGCCAGATCAATCGGGGAATATTAATTTTGGAGAAAATCAGCTTAACGGTTTAGTCACTGGCTTTGTTCACAGAACGACAGACAGACGGACGCACAGACGTTTTACCGCCAATTAAGTTTTCGGTATCATGGAGTCATTAAATGTGGATTCTGGCTGTCCCGCGTGTTAGAGAATTTTTTTCTAAATTTAGGAACTGGATTTATCCACTTTTGTTATCAGGGCCCTATAGTAGGAGTTTTTCAGGTGAAAATAGGGCTTTTTTTTGCGCGGCATTACATAACTTTCCCAATACAAGTTTATTACTCCTTATATACATACGTATACAGGAAAGTAAAAATTATGAGACTGGATAATGAAAGACAGTTTTCCCTACAAATGGCACAGTCCCTTAGATCCGACTAGCTTCCTTTCTCATCCCGTGCATTCGAACTCGAAAAACTTGAGTCTCTTCAAAAGCTCTCGATACCTTCTTGAAGGCCAATGTTAACTCCGGCTCGTGAAAATGAGATTTACCCCTAAACCTGGTTGTGACTGAGTAATATTGCAACAAACCATCGAACACGTCATTTATGGCTGCTCAAGGCCTTCAGTGAGTCATATGACAGTCTTGTGAGGGCATCACGCAAAGCGACGCCAAGAGTTCATTGGCTGACATCTTCAAACATTCAGTTTTGGAGCTTACCACAAGCTATGATATATTACTGAAACCTGTAACCCTATTACTAAATTTTATAGATCTCTTCCTTGCGTCATTCAGAACGTTTGGTCAAGTCAGGTGTATTACTTAACCTTATATTAAATTGTTACTTTATAACAATTTATTAGAATATTAATAATTATTAACAGAACTTTATGAAACAGTTTAGTAACTTAATATTAGCAAATACATTTCTGTTCATTCTCTAAGTTGTTCAACGAAAAATATTCGTGAATATTTTACATTAAAATCCTTTGGCAACAATCATAGAAAAAAATTTGAGGTTATATTCAGTTAAAATTGAATTTACAAATTGAATATTTGAGCATGGTGATCCAATTTTGTTTTTTGTTTTTTTATCACTTAATACCATTTTTCATGCTGCTGTGACACTGCTTTATTAGCAATTTAGAAGAAATTTAATGGAAAACAGAATATTCGAAACAAGATCTGTTGTGTAATTTAATTTAAAAGTGGCTAAAATAATATAGTACGTGAAGTTATATTTGTATTAAGTATAAAGTTTTTATTTTTCTGTGTAAATATCTTGACCAAGAGATTAAATATTCATTTTAGATTCTTGAATAACTGAAGAAAATGATTTAATCTGGTCATCATCACTGGCACCGCATATGTCAATCGCACGTGACGTGGGAATTAGTTAGCGCTTCGCCATCTGGTGAAGGCAGTTTAGCACAGCTATTGTAAGGACCAAATTAATCATCTTGATCGGATGTACTCCATTCCGCAGACCAAACATGTATGACCAAACGCTCTCTACTGTTTCACACGGCGCTTCGTAATGTATTGGAGATTTCCGTTCATTGTTCAAAGCATTCACTACAAATGCTTGAATTGTTACCCGACAATGGTTAATATTGTTTATTTGTACTAAGAGAAAACATATTGCTCTCAAACTAAGAAAAGTAAAAGGTGTTTCTTTATTTTTCAGTCACATAAAAATAGCACTCGAAGCATTTGAACTGATGTCCATATAGTTTCCTTCGAGATTATATGATTTTGGCGGTCTTTGCAATTTAACTGACGTTTGGAATATTACCAAGTACTGTCGTGTAATGGATAATTATGATAAAACATGTGAGGGCATTATTACATTATTTAGAACTATTATAGGTTAAGTTATAAAACACTGCATTTGACAGAAAAATGCAAGGAATAAAATAACCATAATTTTCTCGTGTTTGAAATTTGCACGACTTATATTTACTTGATGTTATTAAAAAATTAAAAGGTCTCAATTGAGAAATAGCTTGGCAAAGCTAGACGCAGAGCTAGACGCTAAATGAAAATAATGCGTCTAGTTTGTGCTGCTTTGAACGCTCATCTGCTGTATTTGTATTTAGTCATTTCATGTCCCGTAAAGGGCAATTGGCCTCAAAGCCGTTAGACCCCGGGGTTTCCGAGTCGGTCACCCAGCCAGAAATCCGCGATGTCTCGAATTCGCGTAACCTTCATGAAATCACGTACAGTAGTAAACAACATCGGCTAGCGACGCCAGTTTCATAATCGAGGATTTTTTCTAAATGTAGCTGGATAAATCCATTTTTTTGTTACCAGGGCCCTGTAATAAGAGTTTTTTTGCCGAAAATTTGCAGTTCTTTCACGTAGAATTACATAACTTTCCTTTCTTAAGAAGTTCTTTCTTAAGCGTGAGTAACTAAAAATAGAACTTTGCAGATTATGACAAACACAAACAAAAGATTATTGCAACACATCATAATCACGAATAACTCGGAAGCGGCGCGTCGTAAGTCTTTTAAATCACGTTTGCGTGGCCCATGGGGACACACCTTTTTTGAGGACAAGTAAATTCTGACAGAAGACTGCCTTGGGAACGGATAGATGACGAATGGGAAAATGATGAGGGACAGTTCGGGTGTCGTTGGAGGATAAATAGGAGACAGTGGGGAAATGAAGGGGGACAGGTTGGATCCGGATTATTTTCTTAGGCAGTATTCTACAAAGTATAAAATGTTTTATCGTTCTTTTACAATTCTGCTGATTGAATTTTATTGGGTACCCCACTCCATAGCGTGGGTAGGCAGAAAAGAGCAAAACCGAAATCAATGCAAAATTAAATTGAAGGAAAATACCGAAATTATCTTTAACGATAAAATTAAAGCGTCTGCTTCATTTTTTGTGCATTTTAATCTCAAGGCTCACGAATTTTGGAATGATTGCTGTTGTACATCACATTTCGGAGGATGGGCGTTCGTACTTGCGTGCTACTTTAAATAAATTTTCATTTTGCATGCAATTATTATTTACAAAGTGCAGAGTTTTACCACGTGTCGGGAATGTATACACGTATTTATACGCATAAAAGAAGAAATACTTACGTAAAGGAAAACAACTATTTTTCTCTAGTCTGAAACAACTACAGCCTCGAGTACTGGGCTTCCGCGGCCGGAGTCTATTACTATTTGGCTGTCCGGAGACGACTCGTCCTAGGCACAGGGCCGACGTTTAAGCCGCCATTCTGTGACCTTCCCCCAGGAGTAGTGTCTCAGGTACCTAGGACGCGGCATCTACCGGCCAGCAGAGTACTTCACTACAAATGTTTTAGTTTTTTTTAACTATACTTGGGCGTTTCTTTCCTGGCGCATGACATTTCATCAGCTGTTATGCTGTGTTGCCACACACTCGCGCGGTTTGCACGTGGTAAGCACATGTCTGGGGCCACGAAACCCGTTGAGAAGGACGTTCGCGAAATTTGTCGCCCGCTTTGTCAACACTGTAATGACGTGGAAGCTCACTATTTGGAGAAAGCCTGCCCTCTCCATTTTTCATCCGTGACTTCGGTACGCCTAGAACGAAAATCCCAAGCATATGACCCAGCAATTGAAAAAATTGGATAAAAATTGTGAAGTGTTCTAAAAGGAAATATTACATTTTTTCCTGCCTAGGCCGGTGTCCTAAAACGCAATAAAACAATATCCTTGTAAATTGGGTCCAAACTTTCCCTTTCATTTCTCCACTTATCTTTCCTCCCTCACTTAACCTTTATATGTACCCGAATTGTTTTCTCATAAACTACCAAAAACTATCGTCTTCCCTTAGCGTATGACATACAAAGGTTTAGAAAACTTTATTAAACATTACAAAAACATTACATGATAATATGTAATGTTATTACATTCTAAAATCATAACATTCCTGGGTGCTACAAATATATATATATATATATTGAAATATACCATTCTCCACGTCTCATCAAAAGCGTGGCTGTAATCATGTCCTGTTCCAAATTTATTAAGATTTGGGCGCCAGAAACAGGTTACATGAATTACTACCAAAGTTTTTCTATCTGGTTCTAACAAAATTATATAAAAATCCAGCTAGCTTGGGTCGATGGGTCCGGATACAAATACTCGCTATCGCCTCGATAGCCGATTACCTGATCTGCCAACTATACAGTATGGCGTGGAATCTGAAATGTAATAATTATGCTTTCAACTAATTAAAAATTATGATTGACAAATGAAAAAACTCTTTTCTTTTCCAAAGAACAAAATTCAACAATTTATTTAACTTTTAAATTAAAACAATTAATTAGATGGTCATGACCCCTTTTGAATAAATTGTCTCTTTTATACTGCAGTATTTTTTACCGTTTTTGCATGCCAACGCTCCGTAGTCGCTTCTCACTTGGCCGTTGTTAATTCCAAGTTCCGCTTCTCTCTTCCGGTCTTGCGCCGCCGCTGACACGTCCAGTCCACACTGCCTAAACTATCTGTTAGTCTTGTCCGACGCTCCCGGTTCCTAATCTCTCCCACCGGTTATGTAGACTATTGAAGTCCAACTGCAATGTCCGAAAATCTGAACAAGTCCTCCGAAAATCACTTCTGGTAAATTATTTCAAAGTCCGAAAACAAACTATCACTTCTCTCACAAGACAAAGTCCGAAAACAAGCTATACAAGTCTCACTTTCCCTCTATATTGCCTACAAACGATCTTTACGCTACGGCACCCAGAGTCAGAATGTTCGATCTATACTCCACGACACCCATAGACGGAATGTACGATCTTCACTCTACGACACCCCGAGTCAGAATGTTCGATCTACACTCCACGACACCCAGAGACGGAATGTACGATCTTCACTCTACGACACCCCGAGTCAGAATGTCCTGTTTAATGCATTTTTAAACCCTTCATGGCTCGGTCGGCGTCCATCCTTCTATTATTTCAAAACACGGCGGCAACATTAGACTATCTGATCTTTTATAGCCAACCCGTGCGTCTCTTACAAATCCAAGTAGCCGCGACCTCAGACAGTCATTCGTTTTTGCACCAATTCCCTCTTAGGTTCTTCAGCCATCTAGCCGGCGTCCTGACGTCATCAGGGCCCGTGTATAGTTTGTTGACCTTGCCAACCTCTGCGCCGCCGTTGCTAAGGCCCATACCGCCATATTGAATCCCCATTTATCTACCCCATGTATAACTAACATCATTAAATAAAACCTATCATATTCTGGTATATCACAATATATATATATATATATATATATATATATATATATATATATATATATATATAAAATGTATTATAAACACTAAAATAAGTGCACAGAACTGTTGCAGTCATTTTCAAAGTATATTTGAAGTCAAGGTGATTTTAAGGTGGGTAAAGGGTAAAAATGTTTTTTATTTTTTTAACTGCTGCCCAGCAGTCAAACCAATCTGACAAAATTCACAACAAAATGTGGTTTGAGAGGAACTTTTAAGATTTTTTAGAGCCTTTTTCAGAGTTCTAAGACACTGAAAATTTAATAAAAATTCAAAATTTTGTTTGCCTTTGAATTTGATTAAATATCAAAAAATTCTTTACTGATAGTATAAGTTATTTTCTTAATCGTATTTTCGTATTTTGTAATCAGAGAATTTTAAAGTTATAATGTAACTACTCGTACGTCATTTAGTTTAGGGGAACTTTTTATCATCTTATCCGGGGAAGACCCTTTTCGAACTTTTTAAGTCACAAATAATGCGAGAAAGTATGTGCTGTCGTAGCACCACTAGTTTCTAATCGAGAAAATACGCACACTATCAAAATGTTGCTAACAGCATTGTGATGCTCCCCTAAAAATTGCATGCCTTTGCGTTTATATTTTTTTGGGAAAAGGTCTGTAAAATTGCTAATTAAACAGGAAAATCTAACAGAATTCGACTTTTGTTGTAAGAGTTCATGAAAAATATTACTTTGTGCAGTTATTTTTCAAGGTTGCAGGAGAAAAGTCAAGCTATTCTGCAAATTTACTCCCAAAGATAATATTTTTTCATAATCATTTGATATTATACAACTGCATCTCCCCGAATTTATCAATAACTTCTAAAACAATGAAAATTAAAGGAAGTAATATATCCTTTTATCCATAGGGGATTCGTACTTCAGAATATACTTCCTGCAAAATTTCTTCTAAAATATAATTGAAGCATCCAGTAAGAGAGGGAGCTAGTCCACAAAACTCGAAACATCGATTTATTGTCATTTTTAATGTGAACGTAATGGAATATGTTAATAAATGGATATTTTGAATTTGATGGGTTAGCTCCGTCTCTAACTGGACGCCTCAATTCTTCTACGTTTAGTAAACTCAGGTGATAGTCTAGTTTAGGTGAATACATAACCACATTAAATATACCCAGCGATTGAAACTGTTGATTTAATCAGTTCATATTTACCACGTTCAATCACCATTTCAATGATAAACATATCCTTCGATAGAAATAACTGGCTATATGAATCTTTAAACAGTTCAATTTATTTAATGGATAATTAATGATTCTTAAATGTAACTAGCTTTTGTCTCAATGAACATAAATACAAACCTATTTCTGTCAGCAATTTTTTTCTTAGCAGTTTAGAATAGTATTTATGACATTCATGTCCGACAGTCATTAATTCAGCACAAGCATTTATATTGGTTAACGTAATTTGAAGTACTGTAGAGTGTAATATTAGGATGACACACGGACCAAGTACCGAATAATGGGTAACAATTATGAAAACAATAACATTTTTCCACTTAATCAACATCTTCATTGGTTTTTTGTTACGTTAAATTTTCATATAAACAGTATCTGTAACGGCATTTTAAAAATACGCGATTACACTGCCTTTTTTTTCATTTCCGCCCGGCAATTTAGCGTTAATCAATAATTATTTACCCTCGGTTCCGTTCTAATTTCCAATCTTAATAACCAATCTCATAGGTCATTCTCCGTGCATGAAGGCCACCCCGCTCCATCAATCATTCTTCCATTTAGCAAATCTGACCGACCCTGACCTAGAAGCGATCAAAGCAAAAATCTCCTTTATTCCCCCCATCCCCGACAAGTACACACACTACAATGGCAACGCCGTGAGTAATACGGAGTAACACGGAAGGGCTGCGCGCATGCGCCGCGGCGTCTTTCGCCCTTCCCCTGCGCTACGCGCCCTACGCCGCCCCGGCCTCCGCCGCCACCGCCCCCTGCCGCCGCCCCCGCCGCCGCCGCCGGCTCGACCACGCCGCGCGACGCCTGGTCCCGAGCAGTACGCGGCGCGCCGGCGACGCGACACTGGTCCAGCGACGCGCTCAAGGCCCCACTGCGGTCCCGCGGGCGGCAACGTGTTCGTCATTCCACGCGAATTAGCGACGTCACTGTGATCCGCTTCTCACCGGTCTCTGCTGTCTTATTTAGCTCAACTGGCAAACTCCTCTGATCAAACTCCTCAAGCGATCGGCGTGTCCATTTTTCGCACGTGCTACGACAGTTTCTGCGAAACATTTCCAGTTGTCCCTGTAGTTCTGATTAAACTATTCATCTGAGTCATCTCGATATCTTCTCCAGGCTGTTCCGCGGGTGACATCGTGTTCATAAATGTTTCAATCGACTTACAAATATCTGTGTGATTCGAATATCTGTTCGGTTTTGGCCAGACTCGGCGATTTTATTCTGTTCGAACTGTGCACCTGTTCTGCTGCCGCGACTGTGCATTCTTGTTCTATTTAAAGTGGACTCAAGGATGTAAACATGGTGCCGAATTCGTTCAAAACTACAAAACTTTTTTGATGAATTTCTTCATAGTTCTCTTTTTTCACTCAGGTAATCTTCATTACGTTTAGCACTTCATCTGTTTGCATAGTCGCAGTTCTTTGATCCAATACAGGTAAGTGAACAATCACAATCACAGTCGCAGCCGCAACGAGTTCATGTTTATCGTGATTCATTTTTGAGTGACCGCGGTAGATTGTTTTAGTTAGAACGGTTTATGTTTGGGATAGCGAAAATATACAATGATTTTGAGAACTGAACTATCTTACAGATGTTTATTGTTGGAGTGAAAACGTCTACAATGAATGTCTTACTTTTACGTTCTGTTATTGATGTAAAGAGAACACTATTATTTTTACAACCAACTTGTTTATGAAACAACAATGGCAGCTCTAATATATTTAAAGAAATTGAATTTCAAGTTAATTGGTATCTTCCTTCAATACCAAGGACATTTTACGATGCAGACCATATCCTTGCAAGTGATCTGAATGTTCTCCTAATCTATGCATCGAATCGTGGTCGAAGTCGGAAATCCCAATGATTCAGCGTGCCTCGCGTGACTGGAAGTGAAACTGCTTGGCTGCCCCGTGCCTGAAACATGCGCGTAAAAGTGATTCTTAGTCGAAAAGTTTGAAGTCATTTCCATCGACACGAACGAAGAAGTTGTGAATCATACCTTCTTCTAACGCGCAAAAAGAATATAATGACGTATGCGCATGCATGGAAGGAACAATTCTAATCGAATTTATTTACTTTGTAAGGATAATCTGCTAAGTGCTTGGTTACGTATGCATTAGGGAAATTATGTAATCGTACTGCCGTTACCTAAGACGTATTAAGCTGAGTGCGCGAGAATATTTACTATTTACGATATGTCAGCATTCTTGGTAATTACCGAAAATGAACGTTAAAGTACGGTATGGAAAATGAACTTTATAACTCAAGAGATTTTTGAAAAACTTTTGTGAGATCTCGGTGTCTCGGTAAACGTGCGATATTATATGACTACAGAAGATTTAGCACTAATAAAGGCTGAAAGTAATATAAACGTAATCATTCCATTGTTTTTCTTTTTGTGAAGACGTAACAGAGACATACTAAGTGAGAACAGTATTCCTGATAATTCCGTATATTAAAAAGAAATGTTGTTCTTTAAAATGAAATATTGCAATTTGAAAGGATATACACATTTGTGGTGTATTCACAACAAACATTCCATTTTCCCCTATAACGTAGCCGCCGACTCATTCGCCACTCTGTACACCACTCCGCATCACTACAGTGAACATTCGTGAAGATTCTTCTCCGAAACTTCGTTCCAGCGCCGACCTACCGGCCAACCTGCAGAGCGTCTTAATGACCCGTCATACCTCCGCTAAATGAAGAAAGCTGAGTCGCCACTTGCGAACGGGAACAGCCGTATGATTTTGCACCGTTGCCTCTGTCGTCTCCGACTTTACCGCCCTCTCTGCTCTAACTTCCCCCTTCCACCATCATTTCAACCACCATTGTCGTCACCAGTAAAAAAAGTCCTTCACACACATCATCCCCTACGTGTTCGTCACCTCTGCGGCGGCCAGGCATGCTGCATTCGTGTTGACCCTGTCCTTTTCCGCACCACTGCCATCGCCGACTTTGTCGCCATCTCCGCCCCCTCCTCCCATTATTTCCACCCCGATCATCGTCACCAGTAAAAAAAAGCTCCATCACGCACTTCACCCTCCCCCCCCACGCTTTCATCACTTCCGCGTCGGCCAAGCATGCTGCATTCGTGTTGAGCCCGTTCGTTTCCCACGTGGGCGGCTGAGCCGCGGTAAAGAGGATGGAGCAGGAGGGGCTGGAGGAGCTGGAGGCGCTGGAGGCGTTGGAGGAGGCGGGGCGGCTGGCGCCCGCGTGCAACTCCACGGAGGAGGACCCGCGCACCGCCGCCGTGCGCTACTACTGCTACGGCGTGGCGCTGCCGGCCGTGTGCGCGCTCGGCATCCTGGGCAACGCGCTCAACCTGCTCGTGCTCACGCGCCGCAACATGAAGGGCATCGCCTACGTTTACATGCGCGGTGAGTGCCTTCAACTGTCCACAAAGCTAATAGACACGGTGAGTCACATAACTTTAGCGCGTCCTGTAATTTTTGAACGGTCGAAGTTATTGCAATGTAGTTTTTACGGAAGTGCACGAGGGAATGGGGCTAACTGAATATGTATTCGCTTCAATTTTATCACTTGAGTTTTACAAGATATTGAGGTAACTTTGTTGGTTTTTTTCGAATGAAATTATACATTTATTTTAGTTTATAATGACGAGCGTAAAACTAAACTAGCCTCATTTCATGTACATCTGTGAAAACCGCAATGCAATAAATTCAACCGTTCAAAAATTGCAGGAAGTGCTAAAGTTACGTGACTTACTCTGTATATTTCCATTAACGTTATTGCTGTTATTTCTTCATTGTTAATTTTTAGCACGTGCTAGAAAATATGATCTGTGAGCCAGTGGCGGCTCGTGACATTTTTTCCTGGTGGGGCCAGGTGTAAAAGCACGAATATCATCTCAGAATCAATAACTTATTTAACTAAAGAATCATCATTTAATCAATTGTTTAATTAACATTATTTATCGGTTAATTATACATTTAAATCTATAAGTTTTCTACAAAAAACAGAAGTAGGAATTTTTATTAAGTCACTTAATCAAATATTGTTATGTCAATGGAAACAAAAGATTTTTTACAAAAATTACGCTAATGCCATAGCTTATCTTTCGGAATGATGAAAGTTCGAAAAGGGAACGTATCGTAAAATTAAGACAAGTTGACTTCGACTTGTTATGCCAATTGTTTAATCGGCTTGCAGAGAAATAAAATCATCTACATGACTTTCTACATTTCCTCCATATGCACTTCATATGTACAATTTAGCAGCTCTTTCTTTGTCATGTGTGAGTTATATTTATAAATAGAAGAATTGTTTAAAAGATCATCTAACACACTATCTAGATTGCCGAGTAACTATAAGTCTAAAAAATTGCCATGGTCTTTTGAATCTTCAGATTCATCATGCCCTCTCAATACTACTAGTTCATGAATGACGAGTGCCGTGGTACTTAACTAAACACTCAGTTATTCTACCTAAATGTCTATTTTTTGCGACTTGTTCATTATGTTTCTTGATTGAAATTTCCAGTGCCGAATCAATCTGTACAACAATGTTCACAGTTCCAAATGTTTTAAATTTGCAAGCATTTTCTAAATGCAATGCACTTTCTTCGTGTTTCTTTATCCTTTCGTTCAAATGTTTCAGATCCTTACAGCCTACTGTTGTCCACAATCCCTCACCAAATAATAAACAATAAAAGCAAAATTAGCTTTGTTTTCACTTACAGTCAACCATGATTTTTTTCTGAAACCTCGAAATACAGAATGTTTGTTTCTTCTTTCCATCAACGTGTGCAAATGATAAGTCAATCAGTTGATGTGCTCCTAACCGTTTAATATAATTTTTTTCTTCACATCTGAGTGAAGAAAACGGAAAACAGTGTAATGAATCCACTGAGTTCATCTTACAGCGCGCAGAACTTCACGTGCACTTTGAAAACGGCGCGCTCAGACTGCCGTTTCTCTGCGATGGGGCCCGCTGGTGCGGGCCCCTAGGACAGCTAAAATTAGCAAGCAGTGGTCGCGCCCAGTACGAAAGGGCGCTGACCTTGGAAACAGAGTGGGGTTACCGTTCCGGGGCCCAAGCAAGGCGGGCCCCTGGAGCACTACTAACGCTATCTTTGAGTGCGGCAAGGAACTACGACCCTCAATTCTTGGTTATTGGGACTTGCAATGAGTTCTAGGGACGAATTGTCGATCTTCACGAATAAAGAATTCCAATGAAGAACTACAATTATGACAAAGATATTACTGTAAAGATATATGAACAGTTTTGTGCTTTATTAAATATTGGTGGGGCCCGGCCCCTGTGGCCCCTTAGGACGAGCCGCCCCTGCTGTGAGCTGTTTGCTGGATTAGTTCTCTGTTTAGCGTGCTCGTATCGGCACGCTGTATGAATTTGTCGATAGTTGTAATTATCAACATAAAATGTTGAAATAATGCAATTAGAACTTTGTTGTTTTCCATCTTAAAACGTATCAGCCATGTGCATTTCAAAATCCTGAGAAGACTTTTTTTTTTCAAAAAAAACTTTTAAAATTGTACAATGGTGAAATGAAATTTTTTAAAACAATAATTCAGGCGGATAAATGTTGAGACTTTGCGATTTGAAATTAAGGAGATTTAACTGCTATCATTTTTACCACTACAATCACATTTACCACTATTATTAACATCATGATTCAACACTACAACTATTACGGACGTTTCCAGCGCCCTAACAATATTATTAAGAGCACTGTCAACACTCAACTTGCGGGCAATATTTTCACTGCCCCTTCTAACAATGCCATCCCTACTAACACTTCCACTTCCATCATTACCATAACCATCGCCATTATCACCACTTTCTTTACTTGCACCACATTATCATCCCTAACACCACCACCAACACTACCATTGCCAACGTCTTTTTTCGCCGGTTTGCAGACCTTGGCATGTGTTATGGTTAAATGCTGCAAGATGCGAAGAAAATCGAACTTTACGAGAATATTACTCAAATCAAAATGAAGCAGTTTATAATATTTTGATTCATAAAAACATAATGCCTATAATGTATGGTAAAAATGTCATTGAAAATGTGAACGTAAAATTACGTAGCTCGAATATATTTCGATTTTCAATAGAATTATAATAGATGATCAGAAAGTTAATTCCTGATGAAAAAACAAAAATATCTCGCACTTGTAAAAAACTAGTGGAAACTTTCAAATGTTGGCATAACTAAAAGAGAAGAAAATAACGGAAATGACACATTCATTTCCGCACTTAATAATCTCGTTATTTTCGCTTCGCTAAGTATAACTTCACATTTATAGGTTTGATGGCGACAATGGGCGTAATGATTACTACTTTCAATAAGTTGATTGCAGCTTGCATTACAAAACCATATCAGACCCGAATTTCTCTTAATTTTAAGACAATATTTATTGTTTATACTATAAAAATGTTAATAAAAGCCAATAATAACATTTCTAAGACCCCCACATTTCAAGTAAAGAAAAAGATCCCTTAATTTGGTAGAATAGAATCTCAAAAAACTTTCTACACCAAATGAGCAACGATTGTTCTTTTCAAGTAACTGTAATTAGTAAAGACCGAAAAAATATGTGGTATGAAACATCAAACTATGAACAAAAATAGGTAATGAAAAAAGTAAGAATATGTCGCAAATATGAAAAATAGAATATATGTAATATTAAATTGCATTTATGTAACATAAAATTGAATTTATAAAACATTTAATTTAAAAAATATTATAATTTAAAAAATAAAACTAACGTTTTAATATTCATTTGGAAAGCACAAATTTTATCTTTTAAAGAAAATGTGTGCATTGATGAAAAGACATAGTAAAAAGCGTATTATTTTTAATGCTGTGTTTTATTTTTAAATTATCCATTTCTTTTTGTGATTGATGACAATAAATACTGTGAAAAATGTATAGATCGTGAGCTGCAGAGTTATTTTTTTTCCTTTGTACTGGATGGACCACTTAAGTTGTCTACAATAAATATCTTGAAAATTAGTAAAGATACTGATAATATCCTATTCATTTTCGCACAATATATTGTATATTTTCGGTAATGTCTCATATCCTGTATTTTTCCGTAATACTCCATTGAGCTTGTTTCTCACCAACATCTTTTCCCACAGCTTTAACGTTATTCTTGCATTTATAACAATATCCATCGATTCCTTTAAAGACACACAACTTCTAGGTGAGTTATTCAGCTAGCGATTCAGCAGAAATTACTGTCTATGAAAGCAATTTCGCAGATGACAGTAGCATACACATTTTGCTTCTCTCACAGTTCCAGAAGAATTTCCGCGAACGGAATCAACAACAGACTTCACGTCCTCTGCACTGTAAAAGTGCACTGCCAGCAGCCAATCTTCTGTAGTACAAACTTATGAGTAATTTCCAGTAATTACCTACGTAATATGTAATACTGAATGCAGAGAGCAATGACAAACTAATTCCTTTTCTTCAAATTACCTCATACGCTGCATTATCACTAGCATTGCGTTTACGTTCCAACCAGACTTTGGGCTGATGACTGTGTAGAGAGATAGTATATTGAATTATACTAAAAATAAAATATACGTACACCTGCGTTCAAATATAGTTACATCTGGATATATTGCGTAAATATATTATTGTTATAATGTTAAATATGTGTAACGTCAATATCTTCGTTAAATGAAATCCGTGCATATGTGTTTATATTGAGAATTGAAGGACAACTTAATATAATTAATTGCATGTTCGTGTTTAAAGAACTAATAGGTTTAAAACACTTTAATAATTCAATGAAGTTTACTTTATGGAGTAAGAAGACGCTTAAAGAAGTAAAAATAATTTTACCACATTTTTAATTCTATAAATTTCTCGTGTGCTTTTGTTGCTTAAAGCAAAGCTTATTTTTCAACTTAATTCAGAATAATTGTAAAGAAGGCATATTAAACCTTGTCACTTGCCCCAGCAGTGAACTGAGCGTGCGTTTATCAACTCATTACATCGCCGAGTGCACTAAAGATCTTCACCTCTTAGAATTAGAATTAATGAAATCGTTTCCACAAACAAGGTTTACTTTTAACGCAGTTCTCTGGTATCGTTTCAGTCCGTCATGAAGTCGCGTTTTTTCTCAACATCCAAAGGATATTTTCTGACTCTTGGCGTACGAACAAATGAAAGCTCGTTTACGAGGCCGTTGATCTTAGAAGTTGCCGAGTAACGCGCTGGCAGTATCTCACCACAGTAACATCCCAAGTGGGTGATTCTACATACATTTCCGTGCGCACAAGAACTTTCGAACCTAAACATTTTTATGTTCCCTCCTTGTTCGTAAATGAGACGCCAAGTTTCATCAGACCACAAATTTGGAAAGATATAGTACGCCGTCTAAGACTGTTTCAAAGACGTAATTAAAAGGTAAGAAAAGGTAAAGAAAGGAAAGAAGTAGCATTTATAATGAAAACTGATTCTGCGTAATGTGCTAGCTACAGAAACCCGACGTTGGCAAATTATTTATTACAATCACCTATTTCATAAGACAAGGAAGAAATTCTATTTCTAGTGTGAAATGAAAGGAATTATATTTATAACCTCGCCACGCCACGCTCCTTCCCGCCCATCCCCACCCATTCCCGCCCCTCCCCGTCCCGCCATATTTCTCACCACTCAGCATCGTTCGTCGACATAATTCATCTCCCAACGCCCTCACTACCAAACTTGGCCCTTTATGCCCTCACTTGTCCGTAGTTGCCATTCTTACCTTCCCCTTTCCATCCCTTTCTTTCCCATCCCTTCCCTTCCCATGCATTCCATTCCCATCCCTTCCATTCTTATGCCTTCCATTCCCATTCCTTCCTTTCCATCCCATCCCTTTCAATCCTTCCCATCCCTTCTCACTTCGTTCTATCCATTCCCATCCCTTCCCACCTCGACTTATCTCTTCCCAACTTGTCCCATCACTCTTCTTCCCTTCGCTTCCTGACCCAACACTCCTCGTCTTTCCCCGCCAAACCCTAACTCAGTAATGTCACTCCTGTTCTTTTCGCTGCTCCGCACTATCTGCTACTGATCTTATCTGAGTTACAGATTCCATTCAATATAATTTTATAAAAAAATATTGATGGAACTCTGAGATGAAGGTTTATCTTCAACTATTCCGAGTAAAAATTTATCTATGAATAAAATTCCATAATCCAATTATGTATTGAATACGTTTGGTAATTATCATTTTAAAAGTGAATTTAGAAATGCATTAACTTATATAGTATTAAATGTCTTCTTAGTTATTGTATAAATGAACATAGTACGGAACTATTCTCTATTTCCATTTTGTTTTTAGGCATTGATAAATTGTCATAATCGTAATTCTTAAAACTCTCTTGATGTTTGTTTCTTCATGTTCTTCAACTATAAATTACTATAATCAATATATTATCTTATATGCAAAAACAAATAGTGAAAATGCACTACATGCAATTGTTGAATGTAAGCGAAAATATAATTTTCAAATAATTTGTTGAACATTTTCCTAAAACATTGTAGTGAGTTGGTTCTGACTTGCCGCGTTATTTCACAGAGTTAGAAATATTATTTTGCATTTATTATTGTTGTCAATATTATTTTACAAGTGGGAAAGCAATAATTAAATATATTACATTAGAGAAGTAAGCACTCGAAAACAAGACGAATACAGACAAGAGAAATAATTTTAATGTGGAATAGGCACGTTCACTCCGCTGGGTAGTTAAAAATTGAAGGTAATTAGTAGTTCAAAACCTGATTAGATAAAGTGACATAAAACAACAGCAATGGTTGGAGAAAAAATAAACTTTCGAGATTTTTTCAGACACACCAATGACATCCCAAATACATGCAATATACTATTGTTTTACTGGCTTAAAGTTTTATAGTGAAATTGATAATCACGTTTACAAAATTTTAAAATTTTGCTGTTAATGAATCTGCACCTTATATTCTCTGAACTTGGCTACGTTGAATTGAAAATGTTAATTGAAATGTTAATTTTTTCTCAATTTTTTATGGACTTCAAACTAACCCCAACACGTTTGGAAGTTGTATATTTTAGTAAGTTAAAGCTATATTTTATACATATCAGCGGGAAAATGTGAATATAATTGTTTTTTATTTGGCCTCACTTTTGTGACGTTTAAATCAGTGAGTAAGTTTTCGAATTTTACACACTTCTCAGTGTTGGACTCAGTTTTATAGTTTCCCATTTGATGATAAACAAGGAATGCACCTAAAACTCTTGAAATGCATCGTAATATTTTTATCGAGTTGATTTTTCGCCAAGCCACAATTGTTTCTAAAAAACAGTACCGACAGAATATATCGCCCCATTGTCCACTACCGTATATAATTAGATACGATGTCCGTTAATAAATTGCGCCATGTTATTTCCAATCACATAGTTTAGAGTTGCCTGGTTTTTCTCCATAAATGCGCCTCCGTAAGATACTGCAATATACTTCAATCGTTATAATTTAAAGAATGAATAGATGTTTGTGGAACTGAGTGCGTTGCAAGTTATGATTAAACTTTTTTCGGGGCGTTTTTTGCAGCAATTCTCATCTCCATTGATAGCTTGAAAACTAGTAAAGTAAAAATAGTACAATGTTATCATTAACCATTATATAGCATCAACAATTAGTGAAAAGGAACCTTTTGTATAAACAGTGAATTGCAACTTTCCATTTTTTTTCAGAAATATCTATTCACTTGAAGAAAAATGAACATGGGAAACGATATTCGTTGTTTGTGGAGCTAACTGGTGAGTAAGCCAATTGAGAAAGGGAGAGAAGAAGGAGCGACGAATAGAGTTTTGAAGTTACGACCAGAGCAGTGCCATTATTTGTCTCGAGTGGATAACAGAATTTTCGATCAAAGGAAGTTGAACGTAACTAAAAGTCAAAAGTGCTCTCTAGCACTACAGTACGTCAATTAAGAGTTAACGGTTTCTTACCGATCGTAAAACAAGTTTGAGATCGCTCGAAGAATTTTTAAACTTTCACACGAAGATGGGGATGTCTTCAGCACAAGGAGCCCATTCCTATTAGTTTATAAGTATTATACACCCCCCCAAACTAGTCTTCCTGTGTTTTGACAGCGTTTGTAGGTGCATTTTGTGAGTTATTTTCACAACTTTAAAACAATCGAAATGAGATATTTGTTAAAAACAAAACAAACTTAACAACAATCTAACAGAACCTACTTTATTCCGTATATTTGGTTTAATCCGTTTAAAATACACGCGTAGCATACCCGACATTTTTTTAACCAATATAGCCCTTCAGACAAAAAAGCAAGTAAGCCATTACCCATATGTTAAGAATCTCTATACCAAGAACACATAAATATAGAACAAGTGTGTACAGTCGTCTCCGGTTATGGTGAACTTCTGGGGACTAACATTTTTGGTTCACTGTATCAGAGGTTCACTATATCCGGTAACGTCCAAATTAAATAGAATTTCTCCCCCCATGAGATTGATTTTATTAATATAGGGATACAGCAAAATACATTAACAGTACGAACTGAAAATTTCAATATATTCTCCAGAGTTCGTACTCTCTCCATAATTGATTCTGCATTGTCCACTGTTTGTAAGTATTGTAATGCAGTCTTCACACCCTTCAATACATCTTCCACTGTTGGATCATCGATCCACTCTCCAAAGATCCTTTTACTCATCTAATAACATTCGAGATCGTTTCGGTAGCGGGATGGCGCAAGCGGCTAATGAAATTGATCGCTTTTCCTCGGAGCGCGGGGGGGGGGGAGGGGGCGCCAGACTGTGGAGCTGTGGCGCGCTTCTTTCCGCCTACGTTGAACACAACGCGCTTTGTTCTGCAGAATATAACCTCAAGCTTGAAACTGAAGCAACCTATCCCGCATCGCCGCCACCAGTTAAGCTGCAACTTCCACTTGTCAGAAATTCAAAAACAACTAGCCTATAATTTTGAACTAATTATGTACTAATTTTGTATCAAAATAAAAAATTTTGTACTCAATTATCAACCACTAAAAATGCCATACAAAAGTGGGGGTGCTTGGTTGACGTCAACCTTCAACCCCCACTTTTCAGAAATTCAAAATCACCTAGCCCATTGTTGTCTACTAATTATGTACTAATTTTGTACCACAATTAAAAATCTTGTACTCGTCTATAACAATTAAAACAGTTGCAAAAGATACACTTTTTGCACATTTACGATTTTTTTAAAACCATTTTGAGTCACACCTCGAAATTGAAATTTATACACCGGGTTGGTACCATAGTGACCTTTTGCGTGTATTTTTTTCAAAATTTTATCTGGTCTCCCAGCGGAGATATTACAATCGAAAAACGAAAAAAAAATGCGTGTGGCATAAAGCAAAAGTGACTTCCAAGCCACCAACACTATTCATAAATTCAAAATTAACTAGCCAATAATTATCTTCTATTTATCAACCAATTCTGTATCACAATAAATAATTTTGTACTCACTTACAAACAAAAAAAATTTCAAAGGCACTTTTTGCACACATTTACAATTTTTTTAAAACTCATTTTGAGTCATACTTCGATGTTGAAATTTATACAGCGCTTTGATGTTATAGCTAACCTTTGGGTGTAATATTTTCAAATTTTTATCTGGTCCCCAACGGAGATATTGCAATCGAAGAACAGAAAAAATTTCGTGCAGCATAAAGCAACAGTGACTTCCAAGCCACCAACACTAATCATAATTTCAAAATCAACTAGCCAATAATTATCTTCTGTTTATCAACTAATTCTGTATCACAATAAATAATTTTGTACTCAACTATCAACAATTAAAAACGTTTGCAAAAGAAGCGTTTTTGCCTACATTTAGGATAATTGTAACCCATTTTATATCACATCAAGCTGGAATTTATACAGCAGTTTAATATTTTAGTGATTTTGAGTGCGATAATTTCAACATTGTATTTCATCTATGTAATCAGAACAATGGATTTCCTACGTTCATTGTAGCCGAGATTCAGGTTCATTACAACCAATGACTTAAATTCACTCTAACGGTGAGTTCACTCTATCCGAGTTCACTATAAACAGAGTCGTCTGTATTATGGAATGTATTATAATTTTATTCGTTTATCCAAAGACTTGCATGTTTTAAAATTTAATATTCTAAATATTTCAATTCATATGATTGCCTATAAATGGGGATCTACATGGTGATCTTGGAGTTCCCTATGTATCAATTGAAAATAGAAGATTCGCTGCCAAACATGAAATGAGACTGCACGAACATGTTAACTTAGAAGCCATTCAACTTTTGGATAACCATAACCAGAGGAGGAGACTAAAGAGGGCCAAACCCTTTGAATTAGTTTAATGTTGGCATTAAATTTATTTTGATATTGTAAATTAAAAATATACTACACTATTGAGTGAATATGTAAATAATATTTTAACTTAGATTTAAGAAGATATGTAAATTGATGGTTGGTCATTTGTGACCAGTTTCAATATAATTTGTTAAAAAAATGTAATTGCATAAAATTATAAAAAGAGATTTTAGCTAATAGTTTGTTCCTGAAAAGCCACCAAAGTGCTTGAAGAAATATTGGAATAAATATAGGTGTTGTAAGAATATTATTTCAAACATTCATGTTACTGGAGACAATTACAATAGCTTCTTCTTCAATTTAAATATTCTAATTACAGCAGAATTTAGTTACCTAATACAATTAACTCTTGTGACTAAACAGATCACTTTTCTGTTAATCTTTCTATTAGCTACCTAAAACTGAACAACAATAAAATGAATTTATGGGAACTTTCCTCTTGACGAGCGTAACATACATCGATTTTGCTCGACACAAACCTCACTAAAATTCGATTTCTATTTTTCTTATATTTCATAGTGATGTTATTTATTGTTGTCCTTACCAATCATTGAATAATATGCTTGCTTTACTGCTTATTAGCCTGTTAATGTTTTATGTATAAATTATATTGTTATTGAAAACAAAAGGACATACCGTGTTCTGAAACTTACAAGACAAAATTTTTCGAATAAATTTTTGCTAATAGCGAAACGAATCAACATTATGACAGTGCTCTATGAAGCTTAACATTCTTGTTAGCATTCGATTTCAATCCACATACTCGTATTTGCTTAGGTGGCTCAGAGTATATACAGGTGTCCCACCAACTGTGGACCACTCCCATAACTTCTAAACGGTTCAGGATATCGAAATGCAGTTTTCGCTGAATAATGCAGAATCATGGGGCAAGTAACATGACGTAGAGAAATTGTCTATATTATTTTTGTTTTGGAGAAATTTAATCATCTTTGATTTTTTAAATGGAACCGTGTAATTTTCTCACCAGCAATGGATAGATCATAAAAAGAGGAATAAAATGATGTACCATATGCTAGTATTTTGTTAGTAATTTGCGTAAAAAATTAGACTTTCTGATATGTGATTTTAAATGAAACGGACAATATTTCGTGATCCTGTTGTGATCGGTATTTTTGCGTGGTTTCCTCGATCAACGCTAAGCGTAAACCGGTGCAGCACCATAAGAAACGGGCAACGAACCGCTCGAGACCTTTCCTTCTGCGCGAGACCAGTGGGGAGCTTAGGGCTTATCCCGTGTGGGGCGCGGTATGTCGCTAGTGAGAGGTACCTGGGTGGAGAAAACCCTGCAAGCCGACGGGTCGGTTGGCGCTGAATCTGGACATCCAGCGGGGGAAAAGCCATCGACACTCCCCGAGAAAAGAGCATGCATTTCACTTACGAGACTAGTAACATTAGCAGTTGCTCTCGGAATTACCAATCAATCCAAATTTTCATATATAAGTGCATTCATCAAGAACAACCATTGTCGCTAAGAGTGGTTTATATTGCACAAATATATTACAAAGTAATTGCCGTTGAAATTGTGTCATTATGTTTCTCTCTACCGAATTTGGCCAAAGAGATGAAGTGATGCTGTATGAATCACTTCATTTAGCAATTGCACACAATATCTGAAAAGCCTTTGAGATGTGCCCAAAAAACGTGAGGAAATATTGTCTCTAAGAAACTTTTATTTTTTAGAAACCGTTGAAGCGGCTAATTACTTCCTATTAAGTCGACTGTACGAATGCTCGATAAAATAATCTAAGAAATTTTGTCAGGCAAACTAGGCAGCAAGAATAAAAGCATTTCCTACCAAATGTTTTTCGGAATTATGGAGATGATATTCTCAATTTGCTCAGAGAATATTGTCAACTCTTGTAATGGTATTGTAGATTTCTAGTCGTGTCCAGAAACGTGGAATACAGCTCTTCTCCAACCGGTATTTAACCAAAAATGCGGTATAAATTGCCCGGAAAATTATCATGGCACTAGTTTCTTACCTGGGCTAAACGAATTGATATTCTAAATTGTCGTCTGAGTGAATGGGCGGGAAAATATTGTTAAATTGCACAATTGAAAGCAGGTTTTGGGAATGTTTTTGCGACCATCATACCACCGACCACATATTTTTGTTTTAGATAGGCTAGTAAAAATAGGTACTTTCATGACAGAGGTATCATTTGCACTGCAGATATGTTGTTTTTGATAACGCTTTTGAATTAATTAATTAATTAATAAGAATTTTTTCTGATCGAAATTAAGTGAATTAGATATTTCAAGTAAATTTCTAAAAGTGTTATAGAACACGTACAATGAAGTGAATTTTGTGTTAAGTGTGGCGACGTAAGTACAACGTAATGAAATAGACAGTAAGAGTAAGGTAGGGTTCTTCTCTTTCATTGTCGTTGTTTATTTCGTTGATAAACTATTAAATGAATGGTACAGAAAGGGGGCACATCTACGTTAGAAATTGATAGTCTGAACATTGCGGGATTTTTTATGGGTATATTTTGCGACGTGTTTATAATTCTTGTGAATTATCGTAGAGGTTAGTACACTCGCCCTTTACTCAAATAGTCTAAATTTCTACAAACTGAAGGCATTAAATAAGATGGGTGTTTGGAGATAAATTCAAAATCCCCGGGTCACAACCTTGGATTCTTAACCGATTCATTTTCTTATATAATTCTTTTTTTGCTTTTATTTCATCGTTGTTTTTGTTGAACAGTAGATTTCTGTGGATTAATATTCGTCTAAATTTAATAACGTATTCGTCTACATTTACATGCAATTAGTTCATGCGACATACTGTCAAGTGTTATGCAAGAGAAGGATTAAGAGCCCAGTGCCCGAGAGTTATGAATGACAGATAATAGGTGTCATGAGCAATATGTTCAGATAGCAAAGCAATGAGTAATTTGGAGTAGAACGGAAACAATTGTGGGTCGATCTCCTGTCGATGTGTCAGAATATACATGAAAGTCAAATAGACTCGCTTGTGGAATAACAGCTGTTACTGTAAATCTCATAGCAGTGTGTCACGGCAAGTGTGTAGGTATTCACTTGTTCGACAATGCTAGACATCTACATGCTATCAAACAAATGTAATATCTTACTCTTTGTCTAGCCTTGATGCCATTAAAAATTTTGATTGCAAATCGGGAGTACAATAAACAATAATGTTTCTATTTTCAGTAATGATAAAAATGTTATATAGAGAGAACATTGTGGCTCAATTACTAGCGCTTTGTGCACATATTTTCCATTCTCCCAAAATTCCTGGTGGAATTTATATTATTCTGATGAAGACCCCTGCAAACTATTTTCAATTAAAAGTTGTTTTCATTTGTAAAGTTTCCTAAATTTTCGATATTTCTGTTAAAATGCAATTAGGCAATGTGGACCTCTTCACTCGTATTGCGACCCGAAGCAAATAATCAATAATTCTTTATTCATGAAATTATACATTCAAATCAAGAGTGTAAGTTAAATTACGATGTTTTGATTAATGCAGTTATATATGCACACTATATAGAATCTGCCTATTAAATATTCTCGATAATAATTAATGTAATAGGTCTAAATGAGAAATTCAGAGTTCTCCGCCATTCTTTACCAAGACGTAGAACTTAAGAATCGAATTAAAAGAAAATATGTCTCAACTGGAATAAACAAATTTAATTAATTCTTTAAGGTGGTACGAATAAATGTATAGTTATAAATGAATGTACTACAAATGGAAAAATGCTTAATTCAAAGAATCTCGTCATGTTTGTCTTTCCCACGAAATATTAAATTCCATCTCTTTCGACCATCGTCTATTCCAAGAATCCTTGAACTTCTCGCCTTCTTCTGCGAGTTTCATAAGACGCCTATACGGTATCCACTCCAGTGTGTTCACGCTCTGATAAGTAGCGAGCGAGTGGCAGGCGAGAGGGTAAGTTGAGTTCGATTTAACTTCGAAGGCAGCTGATATATGACGCGGATTTTCCTCTTAAAGGGGACACTAAGGGACCGCTCCACCAGTCGCCTCTTCGTCTTGTCCCTTCTAAAAGCCCGACCAACGCACAGTGGTTCAAAATGAGTCGTAAACGAAAAAAAAAATCAATGGCTGTGGTGACTTGGTGTATTAATTGATGTTTCCGAGTAAATCAATTACTATGTTCATTAATCTAATTAGTGTAGTGTAATTTTTACCGCGGTAGTGACTGTTTTCTTCCACCACTGGATGGTGATATTCGTCCCTAATGTACACGTCAGCTACAGGGATTCTTGCCATGCAGATATATCTCCCAGTGGGGCATCGCCCCATTTGCGACACACACTAAGTTTTCGACTGATCTCCCGCCATGTGTGGGAGGAAAAGGATGAGGAAGGAAAGTTCTCACACGGACCGTGGTTCGTTTGTTAGGGTATTGCTCCGGCATTTGCCTGATGTTGATCGCTCATGTTCAGCTCGGGACAAACTCTAAGCTCCCGACTAACCGCCGGACATGTGTAGTTGTGTTGTGCTTGTAAGTGTATGTGTGTGTCAGAGTGGAGAGGATGGAGCAAGGAAGAGGAAGGAAAGACTACGAGCTGTTCGTAGCCTGTTTATTTCGGTGCATTGCAGTTTTGTCAAGGTCGATGTCACGAGCGGGAGTCCGTGGCACGAGTGCCACGACGAAATTGCCCATTCACGCAGTACGTCACCCCGCCACCAGAGACAACGCCATCCCTATTGTAAAACGGTGGGGTTATTAACAGTTTCCTTTTCCGAGGCTAGTTGCGCAGAGTAGGTCGTCGCGTGCTACAGAGCCACGACGCGCGCCATTGCCACCAGTAGAAGACCTTGACACCACAGGTGTACTGCTTCGGAATTTGCCCGCTGTTGATGGGAGAAGTCACGTTAAAATTGTAATCAGATCACCCGGCAGACGTTGTTCTGCCCTTCATCTCGCTCTTTCCCATTCCATCACCCACTCACTGTCTCTCCCTTCCTCACCCTGTACCTGTCTGTCTATCTCTGCAGCTCTCTGTCCTTCTCATTCATATTTAATTGCAGATTCTGCACATCTCGAAGCAGGTGACGTAATATCGCGAAGCGCCGGACTAGCAAAAACCTAATAGAATGGTCAAGAAGGTTTAATCCTGTAGATTACGGTGTGAGAAACTTTTTTTCCTCAAAATTGTAGTTTTTAAATACATAGAACGCATCGTTTAGAAGTTATTTAACGATATAGATTCAAAATTCTACCGAATGTGTTGCGGGTTGCATTTGGCGTAAATATTTAGTATTGTTCTACAGCGCCGTGTAGTGAAGTTACAAGTAACAGATTTAACAGCACATAAACCTTCTCAGTGAAAAAAAAAAAAAACTTGTAGAAGTGCCAACTTTCATGGAGATTGGTCTCACGGTATCAGATATTAGTTTTTATACATACCAACATCCACTTATATATATATATATATATATATATATATATATATATATATATAAGGCTGATTTAAAATCAGAATAATTTAATCAATTTATTGATGGATTAGTGATTCCGGGTGCGTTAATTGCTGAGATCGTATTCCCGTAAATGCAGTTCATGTTTATGTAGTGGGAGATGGTGATCTTCATCCTCTGGATAGCGAGATCCGGCGCCAATCTATCCGTCTGCCATATTTTTCACAACCAGGTACCTCCCACCAGCGGGGCACCGCCCCAATCAACAGAAGCTCGAATATCTCGACTTGTCTCACGACAGGTGTGGTAGTGTAATGCTTGTAAGTGAAAGTGTATGTAAGTTAGGGATGAGGATAGGACAGGCAAGATGAAGGAAAGATCACGCGCGGTCCATGGTCCGTTTGCCAGGGTACTGCTCCGACATTATCCTGGTGTTGATCGAAGAAACCTCGGAAAATTACCGGTCAGAACAAACTGGCCTTAGAATTCTCCTCCATACAGCAACAGAATTTGACTTATTGAAGTGCTTCGTAGTTTTAAAAATAGTCAAATTTTTATGCGACTCGGAAAATTAGTTTTAACGCCCCACATTGAATATTCACAGGTGCTATCCTATTGTTTTCATATCTAAAGTATAATATTATTTCATGAAACTAATTTGTTGGATATTAGTCATATTGGCGGTATGTGAAACGGAAAGATACACTTCGCATTACTCTCAACTAGTAAGCCTAGTTAACCTTAATGTCATATATTAGAGATACATCGGTAATTAAGCTTAGTTTTATATTGATCAACTTCATATATAATATCTTCCTTGTTTATGCCAAATAATGAATATTCTTTCCTAAAATCTGAGTCGTACTTAACGAAAAAGTTTACATTGTTCAGTAAGTTAAGGGAATTAATTACGATCATTAGTCAATCATTTTCGTGCGGGATTTCTCTTTACTATTCTAATATTATATAGACTCACAACTAACTAATTAGGCAATTATACCACATAAGTTTTATATGAGTTGTAGGATGTGATTTAGTTAAATTCTATTTAGTTTAGTTCTGTATTTATGTACATGGCAACCAGTTTTCGTAATCAAACAGTTTGAGTAATATCACAACTCTTAAGAATATGATTTGAAAAATTGCTTACTCTGAATTAAAATTGTCATCAACAAATAATCCTAGATATGCTACCCTGCTTCTGGACATTATTATTGTTAACATTAACTTGTCTCTAAGGAATATCATTGCTCATGGTACTCTGCTACTGAACAGCATCTAATGAGATAAAGAATTAATCAGCGATTTTCTCATACTTTATTCATTTTAAGGGAATTTTTACAGGTGTCTCAGAATAAACTTTACAAACCTCACATTTCACTCCTTTTTCTGTGTTTCTTTGAACTTCTGATATGCAATATTCTAATGTATATTCATTGTCAAAAAATTATAATTTTTTATCCCTCTACATTTCCTAGAAGCTGATAACCTTTTTATAGGACTGTACAAACCGTCATAAGATTTAGGTGAATCACAATTGATAAACAACTGATATTATGTAGGAAATACAGAAATAATTTGTTAGTGTTGTATTACATTTTTAGTGTTCTGTTCCTACGATAATAGGTTTACTGCATTTCCTAAGTAATTTCCAAAATAAAGGATTGGCATTGCAAAATTCAAATTTTTCAAATGCATTATTGTAATTTATCAATGATCCAAATCCAAATTATCCATTCCAAATTATTATTATTATTATTATTATTATTATTATTATTATTATTATTATTATCCATTCTAAATTATCCATTCCAAATTATTTAATTCATTTAGTATTCCAAATTATGTAATTTTTAAATTCAATGAAAAGGGTTCCTTCGGTTTTGAATGTTTCAAATTTGAAGATCACAGAAGAATATTCATAAACAAAGATGACAGACTAAGAATTGCTATAGACGCTTGTCGAAATCAGATTGAAGTGACACTTTCTTTAAGATACTGCATCTTTCGTCGTTATTCCATTCTGAACCACTGGGAGTCGTGGCTGGGGTAGGACGCGTGGAATTTGTCTGCACGCGAGGAGGATCCAAAGGCTCCTCCATCACGCGATGCTCCCGACGGCATCTTTCAACGCATCACGACCCCCTGGAGAGCGTCGCGGCCATTTTGTAAAGGGCAGACATATCGAGGCTAAAAGCTTCCGTGATAAGAGATGAATTCGGGGATATGGAGGCCGTCACTTATCGTTACACTTTGATAGATGCTGCAAGATCTTTTCATGATACGAATAATTTGTCTTAAACTTTGGAAGCTTCAGACATTTGTTTTTATGGAAAAAGAAGAGAAAAATTTGCTGTGAAGATAGCAAATTTGATAAATCTCTATTAGTAATTTATAGCAACGACAAATAAATTTATTAATATGTAAATTAATAAATAAATGTGACTTCTTTCTATTGCAATCATTTATTTCTAATAGGCAACTCAGGGCAAAATTTATATAATAAAAATAATTTTTGTTGTTAAAATACAAATTATAATGAGTAGTAATAATCAGTGTTTTGTGTTTCCAATTCAGATCTCTAATAAATGGCCCAAACAAGCCCCTATGCACTGCCATCTGCTTATTATCATAATACAGAATGAAGTGAATAATGTGAAGGACTTCAAATGTCGCTGTTTATATTTCATCAACCAATTGAAAAAATCTAAACAAAATAAGGACAAATTGAAACTCACTAACTATTCAGGGATAACAATTTAAAAATAATATTACGCGGGGTATTCTCACAAATGAAAATATACAAATAATCCGGTACTGCATTTTATCATTAGTGGCGGAGAACTAAGGATATCTTACAAATATGTCTTTCTATTTCACGTAGAAATAATATTTATCTACGAACATCTATTGTGAAAATTGAAAAGAGAATACGATAATTAGTAATGAAAGTATTATTTCCTTACAACAGTTTCAATACGAGTTATTCGCAGAATATCATTATTGATCTTTACACACCGATTCATTATTCAGTCAGCATGAATCATTTGCCTCAACCTCAATCACATAAAAAGTTAACATGATAAACACAGAAATAATGTCCTAATCTGACCAGAAAATGTATGTTTTGAATATTAGGTATGTTTCATTTAAAGGCCTATAAAGCTATCCACAATTAAGTGCTTAGCAACGTACTCTAGACCAAACGCATTCTTAATCAATTTATGGAGTTGAACAAATGCGTTTGTGCATAATAATTTCATTAATAGCTACCAATCCACAATTCTCGACTAGTTTATCAGAAAATGAATAGATTAAAAGCAAATTTTCGAAACGAACGTCTGGAATAGGACGCCTGGACGAACGTCTGGAATCCTCAGGCCACATAATATTGGCGAGTCACAGACCTTGAGTGAAGGAGGCTGCTTTGAATGTGTAGGAGAGAGAACTTTGAAGCTGCGAGAAACGCAATAAAGCATTGGTATGCAGAAAGCGGCAGTCCTATCGCTCTCCTTCTCTGGAGTTTTCGATAATAGAAAAATACTTCTAGTCTTCTCAACATTTCTAACTTTAAAATATTTTCAGCATATAGAGACATTTCTCATAAATAAACTAGTGGTGCTACAAATGGCACAGATTTTCCCGTATTAGTTTTCTATTTCCTTGGGCCTTCGCTAGCTATTCGGAATTGCCACAAACTCTTTCTCGCCAGCTACCATCTATCATCGCCAAAAGTACATTTTTTTGTCATTTTCTTAATTTTTCGGTTTCCTATTGATAGAATGGAAATATTTTTAGAATATTAAAGAACACGAAAACCTAGTCATAAATGGCAATTTTCTTTTAAAAATTATGTGCCGTTTAAGACAAAATGGTGTTTTAGCGCTACTGAAAATGCGAAATTTGAAGCTCATTTTCACAGAAAATGATTGAGTTTTCAAAATACTTTATTTGAAGTTATTTGAAACACTTACACTCACAAATATACTCATCTTTACAAATTGCTGGTAATGTGCATATTAAAGATGTGAGAGATCTTTCAAAAAAATTACAATTATGAAATTTTTGAAAAAACAAAAAAATAACTCGAAATAAACTTTACGCTATACTAAAGACTGTAATTAGCACTATCCGTTACAAAAGTTTGAAGAAAAAATTTGCAGCCATATACGACAAAATGGCGTTTGAGCATTTCTGAAAATGCCGAAATTTGAGCTACTTTTCACAGAAAACGGTTGTGTTTCGAGAAACTTTACTGGACATTATTTAAAGCACATGTACTCGTAAATGTAATAATGGGATAATGCTAATATAAATATTATCAACGAGAGAAACATGTGAAAAAATTTACCGTTTTGTAATTTTTGAAAAAACCAACCGATAGGCCAAAATGGATTTTATGTCATCTGACAGAGTACATTTACCACTATCCCTACCAAAAGTTTAAGAAAAAATTTGCATCCTTTTTGAGAAAATCTTGTTTTTGTAATTTTTTAATGTTGCACATATTGCATTCAATATTACACGAAAACTACTAAAATTTTCTGAAACATTTACATGACCTTTATGAAAGAACTCAATATGCAGAACCAATTTCATTTGAAGAAAATATCTCTATCTTCAATTTTGTAGCTGGAGAATGACACCGAAAAAAATTCAAACTTTCACAATTTTCGAAAATTCAGTTATCCGTGAAAATCGGACTTATGCCATGTTAATAAGTGTATTTTACTATATTCATAAAAGAAATTTAAAGAAAAAATTTGTTGCCGTTTTTGAGAAAATTTTGAAAATCCCCGGGGAACTTCATATAAAGTACCCCCAAATTTTGAAGAATCTTTTTCAAAATCTCAAAGCTTTGACTAGAATCAGATCGACCAGGGAATATCCATTTTGGAAGAAATCGTACGTATGGTTTAGGCGCTAGCAGTGTTCATAGACGGACAGACGGACGTTTTCCTTTCAATTGGGTTTTCGGTATCAAGGACCTAGAAAACAGGGTTTCTGGCTACACCACGTGTTAGGGGATTTTTTTCTTAATTTAGCAACTGTTTTTATCCACTTATTCGTTTTCACGGCCGGGCAATCAATTTTTTTCCGCCGAAAATTGGCCATTTTTTCGCGCAGCATTACATAACTTTCCCTATACTACGTGTATCACTCCGTGTATACGTACGTATACGGGAAAGAAAAAAGTGGTTCTAAAAAATTCAAGTTAATCATCTAATTTGTTAACAAAAATTGACTATAATTAGATGACTATCATACTAGCGCCAATAAATGCAGACGAGCTTGTAAATCCTATCACCCATAACTAATTAACGCCAGTACGTACGCGATTTTTACTTTCTCGTTACGAATTAAAGAATGCATAATCCACTTTTGTGGGTCCTTGACACCAAAAAATCGTATTTTGCTCTCTCCGTCCGTCAGAGAAACAGAAATGAGCACTTTTTTTGCTGGCTGAAAATACTTTTTCAGGTTTGATATAGTAGTATAACATTGCAATGCATTTAGAAATAACGAGAGAAAGTATGCGCTGTTATAGCATCTAGCTTCTTTATTTTTTGAATTCATGAATATAAAAATACAAATAACAAAATACAAAACAAAGAAAAATGTGGGAAACAATTTGAGCCGGTCCTGAGAACAGCTGATTTAGGCATTTTAAGGAAAAATTGTCATTATTTGACGGTAATTCTGTGGACTAAATTTAATTAATTTAGTTACACAATTATTACAGAGTGTGAGTCGGTATACGAATAAAATGAGTAGAATAAAATTATCTTGCATTTTGAAAAGCATACCTAAATGTCATTGTCTTTCGAGTTGCGTACGTTATTGGAAACTAACAAGAATATAATCCAAGTAATACTCAATATACGAGGGGCAACCACATTGATTCAGGTCGCACTAGTATTTGTTTTGCATTACCTAGCTATTTTATGTAGTCAAAACATCATTGCTTTGTGCATATGCCAAGGGCTATTTTGCCACTGGCACTCGCACCGCAAAGTAACTCTTTGCGATCAATAATCAATGAAGGTAAGTTCCAATTTCCCTCCCGTAAAGGTTGAACAAATTTTTATCTACAATTATAATTGTAGGAGGGAATCTAAAAAAAGGAACTAGAGATGATAAAACTGCAAGTACTTTTTCGTCCGTATTTTCACGCAAAATTACGCAAAAAGTATTCAAATTTCCGAAAAATATACAGACCTTATTTCAAAATCCATCTTTAAAGAAGATATTTCGTTAAGGGAAAATCTCTTATCGTCATAATTGTAGTTGTAGGAAGACGCAGAAAAATGTTTGAATTTTTGCAATTTTCAAAAAATCGGGTATATCAACAAAAGTGACACCTACACAACTCTCTTAAACGTTCTTTACATCATCCAACAAACATTTTCATTAAAAACAATGGAGCCGTTGTTTTGAATATTTTGAAAATGTCCCAGGGCTTCATTAACAGTGCCTCCCAAAATTATAATATTGGTTTTAGATTCAAGGAGCCGAGAGATTAGCCATATTAAATAGGGAATGTCAATTTTGGAGAAAATCGGCTAAACGGTTTAGCCACTAGCATTGTTCACGGCCGGCCGGACAGTTTTGCCGTCATTAGATTTATCGATATCAAGGACCCCAAAGAAATGAACTCTAAGTACACCACGTGTTAGAAGATTTTTTTCTATTTTCTTTTCTTTTTAGCAACTAAATGTACCTACGTCCGTTACCATGGACTGTAGTAAGAGTTTTTTTTTAAATCCGTTTTTTTTTCGGGCAGCATTGCGCAACTTTCTCTCTATTGCGTAAGCTGTAGCGAAAAAGTAGTCAAGCACAAGTTTCCGTGGCTGGAACCAATACTTAATTGGCTGCTCGGGAAACGCTGCGTCCTAAGCCCAGATGCCAACAACAAATGCATTTCGCTTTGGGGAAGGTCACATAACGGCGGAAAAGTTGGCGTCCGTGCAGGACCCTGATCAGGCAAGTGGATGCAAAAACTTAACTTTTACATTTTCCAAAAATAGAGAGCTTTCCATGAAAATATGACAAGTGGCATTTATTTAACCTTTCATTTCTTCTAAAATATATATACCAAACGGTTTGGAGCCTTTTCGAGGGAAGTTTAAAATACAGTAAGGGTTGCATGTAAAGAACCCCGAAAAATTAACATTAAATTGACAAAGCCTCTAGTACGGAGATATCGACTGGATAATATCCATTTTGGTGATATACCAGTGAATAATGTAGAGGTGAGTTTTGACCAGTGGGAGTGAGGAAAGGGGAAACTCAGCATCACGTTTAAACAAATTTTAATCGATAAAAAGTACATCACTTGAATCTTCGACGCTTGTGAAACAATATTTTTTAATGGCCATTGACCTTCTTTATTTTCTTTCTCAATGTTTGAATAAATTTTTAAAAATTTCATGAACACGGGGAAATTACACATTTAACACTTATCTGCCTTACTCGGTTGAATCAGCTTCACAAATAATCGATTGTTCACTATAGTCTATTTTCAATTTTTTTACCAAGCCGTTGCTATGTTAACTGAACATTTTTCTGCAAGAAGAGCGAAGACAGCTAATGATCTAAACTGTGTCACTGAGCCAAGAAATCTTTAACTCAATTTTCTAAAACTTCACGCAAGTTAGTGCAATTCTCAATATCATGGCAGCGCATATGTCCTCACGGGTTATTTTCGGGGCAGCAGATATGGGTCTTGCCCTATACAGAAAAGTCTCACAACTGCTCAGTCTCGTTCTCTCTAGAATCCATGGCCCTTGTAAGACAAAGCCTATTTTATACGTACGCGCGTCGGATTACTGCACCACAGGTCAGTTCATAGCCTTTTCTTTGATTCATATGTATAATTAATGCCATTTTGTTTGTTTCTGTACGGCTATTGGCAGACGGGCATAAACTTTATTGCCATATCACATGTTACGTCTGATTGCTCGCATTATATTGATTTTACGTGGGCTTTGTGCGACGATGTTCAGACAGGCAGTAATATACTCTCTGGTGTAGACTAGACAGACACGTAGGGATATGATTGATCTGTGGACTGCTCATAGTTACTGTCACTAATTGTGCAAACAGTGAATCGATGAAGTAAAAAAGCGTGATGTCAAAAATTAGAAAATATTTAACATTTTTCCCGAAAAATATCGAAAATATTATTGTAGCAAGAATTTAAAGAAGATAATTTGAGCGTTTTCGAAAATTAAAAAAAATGCGTTAAGTCAGGCAAAAATTATTAGTTCTTTCAAAAGATTGTTTAAGGCATGTTTTTAGAAATTCAATTTTTTTAAACATTTTATTTAAGAAAACTAGTGGTGCTAAAATAACACATACTTTCTCGCATTATTGACGGTTAAGCAAAATAAGTACTACTACATGAACCTGCAAAACTATTTCCCATCAGCCAAACTTTCTTCTACGGACCGAGATTCAAACTTAAGTCCCTGGAGTAATTCCATCATGCGTTTTACCGCTACACCACGCAATCATTTGGCCGTACTCGCATTAGCCGAAAAATATTACTACTCTCTTCCATTTTTTCTAACTAGTGCAGGTTTCGAAAATGGAACCAGCACCATTTACTTTACCGTTATTTGCTACATACGTCAAAAAAAGTAAATATTTGAAGCCGATTATTAGAAAATAATTGTTTAAAAATTGCCCAAATTTCTCACAAAATTACTACTATGTATTTTTGTAAAATTAAACAAAATTCTAATTCGAACATAGCGCTATTTAAAGATTGATTTTGGAGAACATCTTTCATTAAAGGAAATGTTTCTATTTTAGGTATTGTAGTTGTAGGAAACGCCGAATTTTTTTTTTCAAATTCAAAAATTTTGGTATTTATGCGAAAATTGAATTTTTGAATTATCACTGATTGCAACGAAAGTGAGACCTTCGTCACTCTTATACGCGTTCTTTGCTCTATCTGAGAACAAAGTTAAATTAAGCCAATGGTGCTACAGAATGGCACAGACATTCCCGTAGTTTCTTGGATTTGGGCTAGTTATTTGAAATTGCCACATACTGCTGCCAGCTGCCGTCTGTCGCCGTCCAAAGTACATTTTTTTGACATTTTCTCAATTCTTCGATTTCCTAATGGTAGAACGGAAATATTAATTTTAGAAAATTAAAAAACCCAAAAACCTCGTCCTAAATGGCAATTTTCGTTTTAAAGAGTGTAGCTGTTTTTAAGAAAATGGCGTTTAAGTGCTACTAAAAATGCGAAATGTGAAACTCATTTTCAGATAAAATTGTTGATATTTCAGAAAGTTTCAGTTGAAGTCATTTGAAAAACTTACACTAACATGTAGAATAATGTTTACAAATTGGTGGTAATGGGCATATTAAAGATGAGAGAAATCTTTCAAAAAATTACATTTGCGTGATTTTTGAAAAACTCAAAAAAATATCAAAATGAACTTCACGTCATATTAAAGAGTGCAATTAGCGCTATCCGTTCGAAAAGATGGAAGAAAAATTTGGAGCCATTTATGAGAAAATGACCATTTATGAGAAAAGTGTGTTTGAGCGTTTCTGAAAATGTGGAAATTTAGGTAGTTTTCAGAGAAAACGGTTAAGTTTTCAAGTAACTTTACTTGACATTATTTAAAGCACATGTATCCATTAATATTATGTCAACAAATCGCCGCTAAGTAAATATTACTGACGTGAGAGACAAGTCAAAAATATATTTTTGCAATTTTTGAAAAAAAGAAACAAAAGAATAGCAATATGGAGTTTATGCCATCTGATAGAGTACATTTAGCACTATCCCTACCAAAAGTTTAAAGAAAAAATTTGGAGCCGTTTTTGAGAAAATCTTGTTTTTGAATTCTTCTAAATTGCACATATTGCTTGCAAGAAAAAATTTGGACCCGCTTTTGAGAAAATTTTGAAAATGTCCGGGGGCTTCATGTAAAGTACCCCCAAAAATTAATGAATGTTTACCAAAATCTCAGAGCTTTGACTCAGATGTGGACAGGGGCTGCTTTAATTTGGAAAAAATTGTGTGAATAGTTTCGGTGCTAGTGTTGGTGACATACTCCGGACAGACGGACGGACAGACAGATGGACGGATGGACGGGCATTTTGCTTGCAATTGGTTTTTCGGTATCAAGGACTTACAAAACAGGGATTCTGGCTGCACCACGTATTAGGAGTTTTTTCGTAATTTAGCAACTGAATTTATCCATTTTTGTTATCACGGCTCGTAAACGAATTTTTTTCTGCCGAAAATCCGCCATTTTTTCGCGCCACATTACATAACTTTCCCTATACTACGTATATCACTCGCGCGGTATATATTACGAGTAAGTATACGAGAAAGTAAAAATGCAGAGCCATTTTTGAGAAAATTTTTAAAATGTTAAGACTTGATGTAATGTATCACCAAAATACCCGTTTCATACTAAGCGGATTTAGATCGTTTAAATCGAAAGGAGAAAATCACTTTTGAAGAATATCATGTGAACTGTTGTGGATTAGCGTCGACCACACAGATGAAGAGACAGGTAGAAAGTTTCGCCGTATCTAGGAGCCATAAAATCAATTTTGACTGTAGAACGAGTTAATGTAATTTATTTCATATAGCAACAAGATATAACCACCTTTTCGTCACAAGGGTCAGACAATATGAGATTTTTGACGAAAAATTGCTGATTTTTGCCTCGGGATTACAATACGTAGACTTAGAAAAAGGAGATAGTTAAAAGACTTCCATCTTTTTCTTCTTCTCCTTCTTCTTTATGTACCATATTTCTACGTAAATTGAAGAACTTCATTTCATTTGTATTTACAAAAATATTGTTTTGATTTTTCTGTACCGCCCAGATACGTCCTGTATAGAAATTTTCTTTAGTGAACTACAAAATTAAAGTTCCTTTGATAAATATGCTCTTTGACACTCCAAATTTGTGTCAATTTTATAGAAAATGTTCCACTTAAGTGTCTTGCGACTATCTTATATTTATAATTCAGTGTACAATATTTGAGTGAACATGTTACATGAATTGCGTTCACTTTAGACATCTTTTTTTCTGTAAGTTTTTAATTCGTTATATAAGAATGTTAATCATTTTGAAACCTAAAATTATAAATCATTATTAATAGTATTCAGTATAGCGTCGTGTATTATGCAACAGATTCCTATTGATAATTCAATAACCATTGACTACTACAGTGTGTTTGCTTCCAGTCAAATTTAAAATGTTGATATATCTGTAAACTTGTTTCAAATTATGTCAATTATTTTTCTATGTTTGTTGTAATTTTATGATGCCTGTCAATCAAAATTATTTTGACATTATTACAGGTAAGAAGAAAAAGAAGCATTTAGAGGGAGAGAATAAAAGCCAATATATTAAAGCGGATTTTGATATGTGGGACAGCCTTCCGGGACTGAAGAAAGCTCAGCAGTTGAGGCAAAAGCGTAAAGAATGGAGTGAGAGGAAAGTGAGAAGGCTATATCCTGGTTGGAATTTGAAAATAATAGAGCATTTAAGAAGTGTTAATAAGGAACTGAAACATTTAAATTATCCTCTGAATTTCCGATGTGTTAACGCACTCTGCCGTATACTGGGTGACAGGCTGAATACAGAAGAGCAAAAGAAGAAATTTTTCGCTAAAGTGGATAGTAAAGCGGAAGGAGTTCTTTCTTTGAATACGCTAACCTATTATTTGTATAATCTTAATCAAAGTACTGAAGAAGGGCTAAAGGGTCTTGCAAAAGCAACTGTTGATCATGTGAATGCTGCCGTGCGTTTGACCGAAATGCCTTTTGGAGAACGCCTTGAATTCGGGGTTTATTAGGTATTACGCAATTTAATTCTGGTAGACTGTAATGCACAGAAACGCTGGAGGATGCTCTTCATTGTTTAAAATGTCATTTTTCCCCAAAGTGAATTGAACCTGAAAAACAATTTCATTAATAGAAAAAGATAACATGAAAAACGTTTTTAACGTAGCAATCTCAATCATCTTTTAAAAATCTCCGACGATCACTTTCTATATAGAAGGATCGAAGAGTTTCAATACTAGATAATTTGATTACTAATATTTAATTTAAATGGTAAATTACACCCGGCTTTGATCTAATTACTGTTTGTCTTTCATTGTAATAACATTGAGGCAAATAGGTTTCAGTTCTCAATGAGATTTCTTCTTTTATTGCCGTTTTAGTCCTTTCCAGTTTCGTACAGTTTGCAATGAAGAAATAAAATTTCAAGTATTGGCGTTCCTCCAACTCTCAATTTGATATTAGTTCAGTATACTCTTTTAAGGATTTTATTACCATCTTCAAATATTTGTAAGTTTGAATAAAGGTTGTATTAATATATTTGCGAATGTAAAACATGCTAGGTTGTAAAGAATAGAATTAAATATAAATTAATTTGTCATTTCACTGTGAACTAAATTACATTTTCAAGTTATGAAAACAATAAAGGCATTTTTGTATATCTTTATTACTATCTGTAATTGACTCTCATCATTAACGTTTATGACGTTCCACTAAGTGCTTATCTCTTAGTGAAAATATACTAAAAGAAAATGTATTACCCAAAGATATTTTCAACTACTTGCTAAGAAACATTGATTTTACTGTGAAATAAAGTTGTTAGCTCTTAACAAATTGTGATAAATATTTTTTGCAATAATATTTTTTCTTTAAAATAAGTTATCAGAAGTAAACTGAAAACTGCTTTTACTTAGTTATTTTTATATACTTCGTTAAGTATTTTTTTTTTAAGAAGAAAACTTATAGAATTTTGTTATGAGACATTGATTACTCCCTACGTTTTGAAATTTTAATTTGTTCATGCTTTACTTTCTCCACAGCTTTCTCTTAATATTCATAATTTACACCGGCTTATGGGTTTTTAAGAATCATTGATGTCACTGCAGTTCCTCTGGACGGAAGGTGCTAATGTTCGAGTTCGACGGTGACAGGTTTTTGACAATAGCTACAAAGGCAGGTAGAATTGTCCTTTGTCTGAAGGAGAATGTGGCCGGTGGTAGTATTCTGTGGTTTGTCCGCTAAATACTAAGCGAATGGTGGAGCAGTACCCTACCAAATAGGCAGCGGACCGCGCGCGATCTTTCCTTCTTCTTCCTCGTCCTATTCTTAACCATTACGTACACTCTCACATTTAGATGCACTACACTACCACGTCGGTGGACCAGACGGGAGCTTAGAGCTTATCTCGGCTGGGACGGTGCCTCGCTGGTGGGAAATACTTGGTTTGGAAAACCCCACTGGCTCATGGTAGTGTCGGGGTCGGATCTAACGGGGGAAGGTCACCTCTCCCTCCCGAGGAAAAAAAATCTGACGGGATTAATGACCATAGAAGTTGACGCGTCTGAAATCACCAATCAATCTATGCTTGAAGATCCATGGAATGGTTTCTGAAGAGAAGCATAGCTAATTAAAAGTGCTTCATACGTATTAATCCAATGTTCAATGACTTCATACGTATTAATCCAATTCTCATCTCTTCGTATAGTTTTCCCTTATATTCTTTAGTATAATTTTTACTTTATTGATTTTTGATTGATAATTACTCTGGATAATGTGATTGTCATAATTTACAATTGTTTATATTTCGTGATACACACGACGCATCGACCATTTAAAACGGGGAAAAACCTTCACTAATCGCAAGTTTTAACTACGAACGATTTAAAATGATGAAAATAAAGCATAGTTTATCATCTATTGTAAGATGCTATCGTTGTTCACATACATTTCTCAACCTCTTACCCCTCAGCGATTTCACTTTAGGACATTAAATGCTGACGTAATTATGAAACGGAATTAAATATTTTCTTTTGCAACTAAAAGCACCTCGCAAATACATTTTAGTTATCAATCTAATTCACTTTAAATACAGTCACTAAGGATGCAGCAAACTCCAAGGACTAATATTCCACACTAATAGTCTTTCAATATTTCACATATAATAGTACATTATGAAACGATGATGTAATGATGGGTATTAATACACGAGTGTGAAATTACGATACGAGCGAGGAACGAGCGAGTATCGTAAACTTCACAAGAGTGTATTAATACCCATTACATCGAGTTTCATACGGTACTTTTTCTACGACTTATGGTAACTTTAATAAGTTAAACTTCTCCACTGAATCGTTTCGTGGCAGTCGACATGCAAGATTCAGCCAAGGCCACCTAGCGATCACCTCACTACCCTACAACCGCAGGTGGCTGTGTTTTACCAGAGCGCCGGCGAGTGACTACAAAAGTTGCGGCAATAATATTCCGATGTCCTTATTTTCGCATTTTCTCTCATTTCTGGAAACGTTAGCACCATCAGAAAGAACCACCATTCACTAAATATTTTAAACTAAATAATTGGCCGGTTTTTAAGGACAACCACACAGCAGCATATGACGCATAATGCAAAATGACTTGCGACTTGAATAACGCAAAATGACTTGCGTTCAGATCTTAACCTCACTGAAAGTCTCTTCAATAACTACCACTGCGCTAGTCAAATAAGATCAAAGTGAAATTACGATCCAATTTATTTTTAATAATATTTCACGTAAAAATTATTACTAATAAAATAAATTAAAACTGAGAAGCTTAATATAATATTAAATGCAATTTTAATATACACACTCGAACGAAACATTTACTGCAAGGATTCTCACTGATTAATGAAGTGACAATACTTGGTTTCTAAGCGTCTCTGTGATTGGTCAAGAACCTGTATCATAATGAAAATTGTATCGAAATGACCATCATTATGCAACTGGTTGCAGCCATCCAAAGACAATGGGAGTAGAAAAACATCTTTCTTGTCACGAATTGGCCATCATAGTACCACAGTTTAATATAACAGTTGCGAAGCTCCCTATAATTTTTTTCGTCCGGTGCGACCTCAGCGCTCCCAGTGGCGAGCAAGTGGAAGCACCAGTTTGTTGAGGTGCGGCATATACATTTGCATGCAGTTAACACGTGGTTTACTTGATGGTATGTGATAGCAATGCAATTATGATGCAGTGAGTTGAATCGATTGAAAATTATTTATTTTCCGTTCTTAGCGGATATTTCAAAGCGAATTTGCAATAAACTGATTCAAAGGTTTTCTTGTTTATGTTATATATTGATTAATGTATATTTTTTGTACTTTAGGCGGTGCAATAATTTTGGATGTTAAGAAACATTATATGTCAGCTAATAAATACCATGTAAATCTTGATTTACCCTATTTATTTATATTATGATTACTTCATTTTTAATTTATTATCATATTAAAAAATCTCTTAAGGACTGGTTCACCTAAGGAGATAAGAAAAACCACCCCTTGTTCTGACAGGAGGCCCAGCTCTTTTAGATATTCAATGGCTTTTATCATCATCATATTAAAATTATAATTATTTTAAAATATTATTGCAATATCTAGGTGTAAGACCCCCATCTCAATAAGGTTTTTCGTGCAGTTTTCTTTGATTAATAAAGCAAATGTTGAGATGGTCACTCGTTCATTTTCTGCACAGTAAGTGGGATTTTATCCTTCCTCTTTGAGAGTAATGCATTTGTATTTTATGATAAACTTGAAATGAGTGTTTTATTATGTATACACCAAATATTTTCAGAAGTTATGCACATGTCTACGCGATGTTTTAAAAGTGTTCTAAAATGTTAAGCATTAAAATTATGAATTACTAGACAGTCCCCTGTTATCTCGTATACCCTTAAAGACAGACGCCTCTTGCTGGCCACCAGGAGTGCCAGTGTCAAACGGATGAATTCTCCTCCCATTAGAGCTTCGCAACTGTTATACTAAACTGTGATAGTACCATGGGAACGCGCCACTTGTACTCACCGAGGCCCATTCATATTCTCTTGGGGGCAAGAGTACTTGATATTTCTGGGGTGGGATCAGCATACATGCCGAACCATTTTTACACCCGAGGGTCTTTAGCTCTGGGGGAATGAAGTATGAGGTAATGATGGTGAGTGAACAATAACAAACATACAGTCACAGGCACACACATATAGAACCATGCCCGAGGTTGGGTTCAAACTCACGATCCTTCGATCCGACACCGCTACGGCGCTACTACTTTATCGATCTCGGCTATCCGGACCGGCATCTAAACAACTTTATTTGTATTTACGTCTATTTACCACTTTATGCATAGTGGCGGTGTTAAGAAACTTAATTTCATATTGCATAATAGAGTTCCTTTCTTCTCGAAAACTGATCATGTAAATAAATAGCCGGGTAACCGTTACTCACTAGTACTCAATCAAGTTATCTTAGACATACATTTATATTACCCGCTACAAACGAATGTTCCACTTCCTCTAATTTCTTCTCGCGTTTGTTTATAAACGAAATGAAAAGCGGAGCCATATTATACTGTAATAATGAAGGTAAAATAACGCAAAACCCAATTCACCACATATAAACACTGTAGGTGAGTAAGAGCCGTTCTTACCGCGAGCAGAAACACTCCGTATCCATCCATTAAGCCGCTTTCCAAACGTCCTCAACCCGTCCGTGTGCAGAATAATACCGTGGTAAATTAGCAAACAGGAGCGCCAACGGCAATTCTCTCGCCCTCAAAAGCCCAATACTCGGGAGCGAGTCCGTGACCGTGTGTTTCGATTTCGCAGGCCGCTTTGTGTCCACATGCCTGTCCCGCCTCTTCCGTCACCGCCTGATGCTCATAGGGTTTGGTCACTCGCTGGAGTACTCTCACATACATTCCCGCCTCAAACATTACAGAGTGTAGTTGCTCAATTTCACAAATATCTAATTTGAGGTGAGTTAATTACATTTACACGGAAACAAGTGTCATTAACTTTTGTTAAGACAGTTTGAGATTTTTAAATACTCGGTCCAAACCTCCATGAAAAGCTAAGTAAAAGGGAAGATGTACAGCATGAAATCCTGCAGTTTATCCAACTGCTTAAAAACTTTATCGATAATATGGGATGTGTTCATGATCATGAAGCAATTTCCTGGGTTCGATTTCCTGTCGGAAAAAAACTGAATCATCTCCAGCTTTCTAATAAAAACAATTGCCTCGGTTTCTATAGCTAAGGAACGAAAGAAAAGTTAGTACTTAGCCAAGAAGGATTGCGTTATGCTCGATAACAGGTCTCGTTTACCGGAAATATGGTAAATAAATGAAAACACTGATCTCAGACCTGGGAGTACTCGCTAGCTTGCAAACGTCGATCCTACAATACCAAATATATGGATACATATATAAGTGCATGTATATTATTTCGTGTGTTTAAAAAAATTAGTTTATGCATTTACCAATTCGCAAATGTGGTATTTTGGCCAGACCTTTCTAGGCACGCTAGAGACGATTAATGGCACGGCACGCTAGAGACTGAGAAAGTGGGTGGGGTGGAGCTGAACGATTGGAACGGGGAAGGCGCGGACGGAATAGCCGGGACTGTAAAATAGATGATAAATACTCTACGCCGGGTAATCATTTAGTAGTAATAATAATATTAATGGACGAAAATGTGTAAAAATAATCTATATTAATAATTTCACTTACGTAAATACTCACTCAAGGATACGCCCATGAATTGACACAAAAAGTAGCCGCCTTTGGTCATCTGAGAAGTGCCAATAGTTTCTTGAAATACTGAGGAATACAGGAAAAGTCGGAAAACAAACAGTTTCGATTTTGATTGAAAAATTAAAATATTTGTGTTAATCTGCAATTTCTAAATTCTGATGTTACTACTCACACCCGCGGCATCGTTGCTTACGACACAGCTGGCATCATGCGCAGAGGGACAACGAAGCTTCAATATTCACGAGTGCCATTTCGCGATCAGCCACTTGTTGGTGCTTCAGAACCCCATTGTTTGATGATTCCGGGCGCGTCAACTGCTGAGGTCATTAGTCCTGTAAGTGTAGAACGTGTGTTTTCCTCAAGAGATGGCGGTGTTCGTCCCCCGCTGGATGGTGTGATCCGGCGCCAGGTATGTCTCACCAGCGGGGTACTGCTCCAGCCGGGACAAGCTCTAAGTTCCCGACTGGTCTCCCGGCATGTGTGGTAATGTAGTGCACGTAAGTGGGTATGTGTGTAAGGGGCGAGGACAAGGAATGGCAACGAAAGGTCGCGCGCGGTCCGTGGCTTGTTTGTTAGGGTACCCATCCGGCATTCAGTTGGTACTGATCGGAGAAGCCACGGAAAACTACCGATCAGAGCAGCCGGCTTCTAGAATTCCCGACGAAGGACCTTCCGGTCCTCGAATCTAGAACGTTCCGTTCAGAGGCACTGCGGTGACATCAGTCAATGCCCTGAGACAACTGTCCCGGTAATTAAGGATCCCACACTCCACACACTCGACAGCATCTTTTTTTGCAGCTGCAGGTCACAAGTTCATACTTGTATTATTTGTGACCTGCAGAAATAAACAGAATTCTATTTCTGTGTACCCAGATATCTTGAAGAACCCTCCACTTGACCAATGTGGAAATTCGCTTTGGCACAATTCGCGTGAGTGCGTTTCGCCGAATCGCGCCCCCGTGGACCGGTGCGGCCGGCGGCGCGGCGGGAGGGCCGCTCGGCAGGAGAAGTTGGAGTGCCGCCACGCTGCACGCTCGCCCCCACGTGCGGACTCGAGAGCGAGCGCAAATGCGGAATCTGCTCTGGAGAGCTTGTTTACGCTCTGTATCAAAGTGCTGAGTGCTGTTCTCTATAGTTAATGGGCTTCGGAGAACAACTCCAGGGAAGAAGCAATACGACGAATGAAAATAAATACATTAACGTCATATGGCTATTTTGGGACATCGATCAAGTTTGAATAAACTTTTTAATGAGGAAAAATATATGTATGCATATGTCAGAATTCACTAACTTACGAGCTTCTACATGGTATTTGAATTAAGACGATGGAGTAAGTTTCAATTTACTGAATGAAGTGTATAAAATGAATATTACGAAAAAAGAAAACGTATTTTTACGTACAATGAAAATAAACAATTATTTCCTTGTAACGATAATTATTCAATTATAACTTGTTCTATTTACCAAAGAATGTTTTGAGTTTTATGTCCTAATACAAAACATGAATGGAAAATCCCCTGTGAACGAATTTGCTAATAGATTCAACCCGTGGGTGGAGATTCTAATTTAATGTTAATGACAATTTTACATTAATTATTTTATACAAAAATCAAAATACTCATAATAAATTTAGTTGAAAATTTGTTATGATAATATTTTATTTAGTACGTAACAAAAATATGAATTATCTCTACTTGACGGAACAAAAGGAACCATACATTTATTTCACGTTCTTTGCCCATGCTTCCATTAAAAATTTCGTTACTTACAGCCTAATAAATGAACTTTCTTAAATCATTTTCCCTCTTAAAATGAATAAAAAATATTCATAATTTTTAGATTTCATTAATTAACACTCGATACTGCAAAATGACAAACTGTTTCTATTGAGTTAAATTCGCAACACGAAGTCGTTAGGAAGTAACCGCATTGTGTGGGGAAACGGAAGCTTCTGGGTGTAATCTGCTGAATACCAAATTAGCAAACAGCCTGGCGGCGGCTGCGACGGCGGCGGAGGCCATGGACTCGGGAAGCTCCGAAGGCTTCCGAGGGAACGTCCGTCCCCAGCCTAATTTACAGCCTTCTCGCATACAGGCGACCCGCGGAGGGTAACAGCCCCGTTCTTCCCCGCCCCGCCCCGCCTTGCTCCACCCTGCCCCGCGCCGCTCTTCTCGGCCCTCCACTCCGTCCCGTTCCACTTGACGCCTTCTTTGCCCTACACCTTTTCGTTCCATTCCTTTCAACACCATCCCTCTCCACCCCATTCTACATCATCCCTCTCCCCCCATCCACCATTCCTCTCCAACCCATCCAACACCATACCTCTCCACCCCTTTCTATACCATCCCTCTCCATCCCATCGTATACCATCCCTCTTCACCCCATCCTACACCACCCCTCACCATACCGTTCATTCCCACTTCAACCGCCTCCGTCACATGATCCTTCTTGATCAGGTTGCCCCGTCTGAGTCGGCCACGTTTCTCCCTAATTTACACTTCCCCGCCCATCTCTGCCTCGACAATCCTACCCATTTCACCTCCCTCGCTCTCTTTCACTTCGTCCCTTTCTTCTTCGCCCTGTGTGCCTCCGTTGGGTCTCTTTCAACACCACCCTTTTCCGCCCCGCCATTACTTCTTCCCAACAAACCTCCTCGCCTGCGCCACCCAACCGACCTCACCCCTCCCCACCTCACCCTGCCTTACCCTTTACAGATTTTGCAATTAACATCACTCTCTGTATTCTGCTATGTCGACAATTCACCTTAAAATAGGAGTGCTGTGATCGAAATCCTGTCTCATTTTCCTTCCTGTTACTTCTACTTTTTCCTTGCTTTCTCCTTCTTTACTTAACCACTTGTCCTCTGTTTTCTCCACCCTTGGCTTGGGCTCGGCAGCGCCTCTGTCCTTTCGGCATTAACACTTGAATTCCACTCTGCTTGTAAGGTCGCAACATTTCTAGTGAGTCGTTCCCATTTCATTGTGTCTCCTGTCTCGATGCTACTTGGTCCCAGTTGCCGCTTCGTGCCACTGCACATAACTTCTTCTCGCCCTCCCCGCCCCTTCCCGAGCTCGACCTCTCTTACTCCACTCCACGTTTTGACCCATTCACTCGTCTCACACAACTTGTCTCACCGTTTATCATGGTAAATTTATTTAATGTTTTTTATTACTACACTCCATCATGCACTACTTTGTTTCCAAAACATCGTTATCTCGCACAACATCACTCCCCTCAGTCTCTTGCTTCACTCTCGTTTGAGAATAGCGGTGCTTCTCTTCCTAACCGTGCTTCAATTCTACCCCTTCGTTTATTCATCCCAACTTTCCCTTACCTCTCGCTCGATCCGATTCTCGCTGTACCTACACCCCTGCCCAGCCATCACCCTCTTCCCCACGGCCGGCTTGCTTCATCTCTCCACAACCCCTACACTATCACTCAGCCGTCTCGTCCAGGGCCCGCGTCTTCCTGGCGCTGCTTGTTGGCCTTCTTGCCCTGTGCTTTTGCGCGTTTCCTGTGGCCACCGCGCGCAGTCGCAACCTGCTCTCCTCCCGCTTCTATTCGCTTTGCCGGCCCCGCTTCACGACGGAAAAGCGGTGGCGGTGGCGGCGGCGGCGGCGGCCGAGGCGGCGCTGGCGCCAGCAGACGCCTCCGAAGCTCCTACATTCCCATTAGCTCTTCCCGCCCGTGAAAACGCACGCTCGTATATCTGCGTCTGTGAATGCGTGTATTATACAGCTCTCGACTAGCAACGGGCCGGGCCGCGCCGGCTCCCGGCTTGCGCCGCGCCGCGCCGCGCCGCGCCACGCCGCGCCGCGCGGTGCCTCGACCCAGTTTCCGCGCGCCTCTGCCCGTCGCGCTCGCGCAGCCCCCTTACCCTCGCGCCTATAATCTCGCATCTGCTTTTCCCTGCGCGGTGACCCACTTGGGCTCTCGGCGAGATCGTCGCCTTCCGGTTCATCGCTTCCAAAATCTTGTGTTTCTCTCTATCTGTGTAATTTACCGACGTTTTGTTAGAAATGTCTGTGTTCCCCCTTTGGTAATTTTTCGTTCTTCGTGTCTGTTCCTTTCATTATGTCTTGTTTTGTTGCGGTTGTGTCTTCTTGCATTGCGACTGTGATCTTTCCTTCTGTTTGAAGTAACTCGTTCTTCTCTGCTCAAAGAAGTTATCATCATTCGAATTAGTGCGTATATAAATAGTTGTATGCTTTCATAATTTGATATTATTTTTCACAAACCTTTTTCAACCACTTCCGAAGTATTCTCTTTAATTTGCACTGTTTTTTAAAATCATTTATACAATACACATTGATATTACTTTTACCTTCTTGTATACGTACGTAAATAGCGCATAATATATGTAGTTTAGAGAAAGTTTTATAATGCTTTGCGGGCCTTTCGATATAGAGATTTAAACGAAATTACATACGTTATAGGATCCCTTGGTACTGAAACGTGTTTTTTTTTCAAAACGCCCATCTGGTATATTTGTTCATCCGTACATCTGTCTATGAACAACACCAACATTTAAACCATATGTAGGATTTTTCTCAAAATGAATATTCCCCTGTCGATCTGGCCCGACTCAAGCTCTGCAATTTTGAAAAACATTCTTTAAATTCTGGGGTATTTTACGTGGAGTGCGTGGGTTATTTTCAAAATTTTCTCAAGTGTCTTCACCAGACGTGATGGCTCAGTGCATCAACTGATGTCACTGCAGTCCCTCTAATCGGGAGATCCTAGGTTCGAGTTCCGACGGCGGCACGATTTTCGACACTATCTTGTTAGCTAGTTCGAATTCAGTCGCTTTCTGGAGGAGAATTCCAGTGGCCGGCTGCTTTTATTGGTAGTTTTCCGTGGTTTCTCCGATGAACACCAGGAGAATGCCAGAGCAGTACCTTAACAAACGGGCCATGGGCGCGATCTTTCCTTCCTCTGCCTTGTCCTATCCCCTTACACACTTACACTAACTTGCACTACACTACCACACATGCCGAGAGACCGGTCGGGAGCTTAGAGCTTGTTCCGGCTGGGGCGGTGTACCACTGATGGGAGATACCTGGTTGAGGAAGAACCTCGCTAGTCGACAGTAGGTCGACGACGGATCTCGCCATCCAGTGGGGAAAGATCACCGCCACTACCCGATGAAAAACACGCATTACACTTATGGGACTAATGACCCCTGTAGGTGACGCGTTCGGAATCACGAACAATCAATCAAATGTTTTCAATTTTTTTCTTTAAATTTTTCTTTGAACCACTAGTTAATATAATTACAAAACTTCACAATTGTATGACATAACGACAATGCGAGACAAACTGAGAGTTTATATTGAATTACAATGGGTCATTCCACGCAAAATCGGACGAATTTGAAGGAAAATTGACCTCGATGTCTGATATCTTTCTGATTAGTTTTTTACAGGTTCATGAAAACAAACTATACAACACGTGTTTTTTAGTTTTGCTCAAATATTTATATTTTCGTCATTTTATTTCTTTAAATTTTCCGTAACTTCATACGCACTGACGTGTATAATATTTTGTATCTCAAAATCGTTTTAAAATTTAGGTTTTGAGTTCCTCTTAAATCAAAGCTTATATCTGTACCTTTCATGAAATTTATCTTATTGTTTATAAAATTTTATTTTTTAATGTTAATTTTTTGTTTATAAATGTTTATTTATAAAATTATTAATTTTACCACGAATTAAAAATCTGAAAAAAAACGAAAAGAAAGTTCATACTTTCTTCTAAAGGACTGCGAAGTTTCAAAATGGCTTCTGTTAAAATAACTTTTTGAGAATTTTTTAAAATCTTTCCTCGTTCACAGCGTCGCGAGAACCTCATGCGCCCGTCGTTGTATGTGCCGCTATCGAATGAAACGCTGGGGGGAACAAGTTTCACAACAGGAAAATAAGTGTAAATGTTCACTGAACAATGAGTTTTAAAGTTATTGTTAATATTCCAAAACATATAAAATATGAAGTATCAGATTTACGTCTTTTTAAGTTTCTCTTTATATAATTTTTTTTCTTTTTCATTAAAACTAATATTAATATAACAAAAGATTTAAATACTCTGGCAACCGTCTCGCTAAAAATGAATTAAGACCGGTTTCGAATCGCAGAAAGATGGCTAGGCTTAGCGCTTTTATAAGGCGTGAGTAGCTATCCAAACATGAAAGAAAATTCGGGACATCCTACTGAAACCAACATACTTAAGCAGAGGGAATCATAGTTTCCAAATTCGTACAAGAATGCTACGATCTGATACCGAGAAATTCTCCTTCGGAAATCGCGCAACAAATGACTGGACCAGTTTACCTCCTAAAGCATTTGGAATTGGTCGTAAAAGTGTAAATACATTTAGAAAAATATATATAAGCTCTATCTGCGCACCTGCGTGGTTTTTTCATTCTTATGTTAACATGTCTTAATGTAACAATATTCGTTTTATGTACATTATAATATTTCTTAGAAATCTACCGCCTGGTGTCAAACCCTAAGTTGATAAAAAAATATCTATATTAGCTTTGTGTTCAGTGTGCTTTCAACAAATTATGTCTTCAACACATGTATTTTATAAAAAATAGTAATGTTTTATCACACAAGTATACTTGGAAATATACGGTTTCCATCACTGTAAATTTGTCAAAATATTAAAAATTCTATCCATCCCACGCTCTATAGAAAACATTTTACAATGCTTCTTGTCATGCATCAATAATTCCGAAAAATGGATTGTTTGTTGAAAAGTCTTTTTTTCCCGAAGCAAAATCACATTTAACACGTATACTTTGAATTTTTATGCAAGAGTTTGTTTTCAGAAACTGTCTTTTGAATGAGAAGTGAACACACCGCTACACATTACGCAACAACACATCATCCTGCTCTCCATTTGTTTACGAGACAATTGGGCGTGGTGTAGTCGATCTAACCAGTTTAAATGCAAAGTAGGTTTACGCAAATAAAATAAGTTTTCTTGTTCGGTCGTTTCATAGTACGTCATTAAATTACTCGTATGCATAACTTTCCAAATACAAAATGTGAAGGACCAGAACCCCGGGAGAGTAATTCCACTAATGCTTACATGCACGAGTTGCGCGCATCGACCATTCAACTTCACGAAACTTCATTCATTGTTCGCATTTATATACACAAACGTACTGTATGCTCGCGAAAGTCCGGGCAGATTCTCAACTGCTTCGTTTGGACGAAATCTCAAACAATTAAACATCGAAATATATCACTTTTCTAAGAATATTTCCCCAATAATTAAATACACGTGCAAGATAATTGTATTTCAATGAAAATGAATTTTGTTCACATTATAAGCTTTTCAGTAGTGTTTTTACAAAACATAATTAGTAAAAAATGCAATGCAAAATATTGGGAACGTTTCTAGAAAATACAAGTGTGCCAGTTCAAGCGGAAAGAAACAGCGCCATCATTGTCTCCGAACAACTTTTTTTGATGCACTTTTTAAGAAACCTCATTACGAAGATATAGGTAATTATTTCGTGGTAACATCCTTCATTATTATTTTAACCGAATGTCCTCCGCCCTTTATTCCTAAATGCGTTTAAGTTTGAATGTCGGCGCTGCTGTCCCATGCTCTGACTCAAGGTAGCGGATCGTAGCAATCTCTTCAAATACCTTGTTATAGATACTAAGGAAAATTTCAGGAATGTACGGCGATCTCTCAAGTTATCGTATTGAAGTAAGCGCAGTAAATTTTTGATTCTGCAAATTTAGAAAAAAATGAAAATAGAATGGTATTACTGCGTTTACGTCACATTTCAGGGCCTCCAATTTTTTTTAATCTGAAGATTGTTTTGAAGAGAGTTGGGCAAAAGGCTTGTCAAAAAATTATTAAACTAAGAATTTAATTGGACAGGCCCACAGCTATGAACATGACGACCGTTCCTTGCCCTATGTTTTGATACTTCTGTTCCTGATCCTATGCGTCGCACTGTTCATTGACCTGCGAGGTCTCCTGATTTAGAACCCTTGAAGTTTTTCTCTGCAGCTACGAAACTTCTTAAAACAGAAAGAATTAGTGCAGTGTAATGCAGACGACATTACAGCACATGTATATGATTTTGTGACAAATATAAATGAAGTTGTGCTTCTAGACGTTCAGAAAAGTATCGCTGTTTGCTTACTGACGTGCACTTACGGATAATTGAATGTCACTTCGCTCATATTAGAACATAACTTTCTCAAGGCAAATGTGAAGACAATTTTTATTGACTGATAACTATACAGGAAAAAAATTATATTTCTACGTTGTTGATGCGAATACCAAGTGTTCATTTAAGCAAAGAGCTCCGCTTTCAATCTGTAATGGTCAATCAATGCATAGAGAAGTCATGTAATTGGCAATTAAGTGTTATTTGTTTTTCGTTTTACTTTCTCACTGCAACTTTCGTAGTGTAGAGAAAGTATTGTAATTCTAGAGTGAAAACGGTGAATTTTCAACAAAAAAACTCTTATTGCCGGATCCTGGTTTTTAGGGGGTATGTATTGTGACCATCCATTTTCCCTCCGAAAGCTCAGGAAAACGTGGCACATTTATCGCCCGCACGAAGAGCTTCATTACTCATAACGCGCGCCGCACTAACAGAAGAGAGCTGATTAGTTCTCAAAAGTATCACAAGAGTTCACTAAAATCGCTTGGCTAGGGTAGCAGCGAGCTAGAAGGCATTTCCCATTCCTTTTCGAAGCGAGTCGTCTAGCTGTGAGGTTGTACGTACGGAACGAATCAACGTGAACGCCATCAATCCAGACGAAGAGAAGGCATCTGAGCTCTTCAAAGACAAAAGGAAGAGGTAATTAATTCTTTGAATTAGTACGAAAAGAATTACTATTTAAGAATTAATTAACAAGAGGTTTAAGAACAGTGGGAAGAGGGGAAAGGAGCCCTGTTATTTATAACTGATTAGAATCTAACACGAGGTTGTTATATCCTTCTTTTCCAGCTCAATTTTTCTTTTAGTCTTGATTCTTATTATATGCTCTTGAATTCTACTGGACATAATTGGAGAATACTAGCGGCATATAGTTGGAAGATTTACGTCGGCAAAAGACGAGTATTTGACCACACCGTTGTCCCAGAGGGACTGCAGAGAACGTCATCCTTTGATAACGGTACTCAATTCAGCGGAGCGAGCAGCGAAGGGGAAGCGCACAGCAGCAAGGTCACCGTTGTCGCCACTGCTCAAGGTTCAGAAAACGGCGTGTTGAAAAAGGATTTCAAAATAGTTTCTTTTACAAACATTCTAGTGCCCAGAACATGTTTAGTGGAGCAGATAAAGTAATTCTGTGCAAATCGAGGAGAGGATGTACTATTCAGTTTGTTAGAGGAGAGAGATTTTTTTAGAACTGATAGAATCAATCTTTCTTTGTCCTTATTCTCTGGAAAAAATTAGAAACAGTAAAACTTGATTTTTATGTCACATAAAAGAGAACATAATTGGTACCAAAAAGTGGGTAAAGGCCTAGTAAACTTTCTTTTCATTTGTTGAAAAAGACACTGTAAATTTGTAAAGTAGCAAAGAAGAGGACGTATAGATATAAGAAAGTTTTTTTGTGTGTATTCTATTTACAGCAAGTGACAGTGTATTTTTTATGTTTTCTATGCATTTATGAGTGTATGAGATTTATATGCCACACATTTTCATCTCAAGATTGTAGTAAGGTTTTTAAGAAATCTGTGTTGTAATCTGAATGATTTGCGAGACCGTAGTGTAGAGAACCCACGTCCCTGATCCCATCATTTCCATTTTTTTATATGGCCCACCGTCATTCCGACCGAGCTACCCAACCATCCTAGGGAGATTACTAAAAATCCCTCTCCCTTATCCAAAGACGGTGGAGGTCGCAGTATACAACAAGGTACTTTATGTTTTAATGATGTACGTGGTTTGCCGTTTCCTTTCATATCGAAATCTGAAAGTGAACGTATCATTGCTTTCGAAACAAAATCTCTAGCGGAGTCTAGTATCGATAGACTACGTTCCCGGCTTAGGTGGCTCACCAATTGATGTCACTGCAGTGCCTATCACTGGGAGCTCCTAAGATTAGAGACCTGTCGGTGGCAGGATTTTTGACGCTAGCTAGATAGCTATAAGCAAAATAATACAGTTATAATAGGTGAAGTTCAGTCGCTGTCTTGATAATTCTAGTGGCCGGCTGATCTTTAGTTTTCCGGGCTTTCTCAGATCAACACTAGGCGAATGTCGGCTCAGTTATAGAGCACAAAATATATTAAAACTAGTTGAACCCGTGCGATTACATCGCACCGCAGTAAGTGGTATAGGAACGTTAGGACAGAAAATACTGCATATCCACAACAATACATTAGTTTCGTATTTACCAAGATCTTTAAGACCGGTAAATATTCACAGTACAGTTTTCGTGCAGATTGGACGATCTATGCCTACAAACTTTTGAGCATGGTCATAATTTTTCATGCTGAAACCGTAGATTGACTCAACGTCTCTACCGGGAAAATAGTTCACTAACGGATTTACTAACCCACGCGATGGTAATCGTCCATTTCGATTTTTTGGTTATGTGTGTCAAAGTGCAATTGTGTCAAGTGATATGATAAACTACCTCTTTCGCCATTCCTCCCTTCGTATTTTTCTCCTCTATAATCCTCATGGTTAATTAATACTTTATAAAGATCATAGCAAGAACGCACACACAGAAATACTACCAATGAAAATACTCAAACGGCGTGATTCAATTGTTCGCAGTAGACCCCAGCAGAATCTCGTGGCAAATTCGTACAGAATTTATTCAGGCCAAGTATGCCTTTGGCTTTTATACTTCTAGTTTGAGATCCTAAAGAATACGGAATACGGAAGCTATTTGAGAATACGAACGGAAACTATACTGTGTTACAGAATTAATATATTTGATTTACTCTTGTTGTGCACGACAAAGACGCTACGACTTTTAGAACACATCCTATATTAGAGGTCTAAAAAGTAATATTATTTCTCAAGGTAAATTATAACGAACTAACAAATGATTAATGAAATATCAAGTGTAGAGAAAATACCAAACAATTAAACTCACTGTGATTGTTTTCTGAAAATTTCGTCATGATCTTAAAACCCGCCCAAAACCGCACGTTTTGATGCACTTCCGCCCATTGGGCGATATTCTGCGAAGTCAATTTTTGTTTCGTGAAAGAGACAGAGCCGTTTTTCAGCGCAAAAGCGGAAATCCGCCCAATCTGAGAACCCTGTGCCGAAAACGCGGTACCTCTAGCAACGCTGTTCTGATACCTCGCAAACAAAAATAATAGCGACGCGCCCCGAGAAACACACTAGGCAACATCGACCAACTTTCGTAAACTCAAAATTTAATGTTTCTCCATTTAACTGTATCATTTATACGAACGTAATGAAAGTATAATTAAAAACGATAAAATGTAATTTAAAACCTTAATTTTTTATTTTCTTTTATAATAATTTCATTCTCATGTATAATAATTTCATTCTCTAGTGCTACCACTGTTACTATTAATTGGTATTACGATTATTGAATTATGATATAGGCTACGTATTATAGCTATTGCTATCTAATTAATAATTAATTTTGGGTCGCGTTCCGACACCGAAAATTCTATAAATCAAACACTGATAGTTTTTACCATCTAAGTACTTTCAACTAACAACTTACAGAACAACCTCACAAATAATTCAGCTTGCAACAAAATAAAATAACATACACCTCACCTCTATTTCACCAATATTATTATTATTATTATCATCATCATCAAATCAATATCATTAACCAAAATGCTTATCAAGAAATTTTACCTAGCAATTCAAAATAACAAATGTTTACTAACTTCCCGTCGTCCAATTATGATTAGTAATATCAAACAAACAAACAGTATACACATTACATACATAACATACACATTACATACACAAACGAAAAGTATACACATTACATACATAACAGTAAAATTTCAGTAATGACATTAAACATCACAGTTATTAAGATAAAATAAGTATTTGTTATCCATGTATGAGTAAAGATTTTGAAATGAAATATTTTTTCTTGGTAATTTTCTACATCTCTACGTCCGTGCTAGATAATCGCACGGGTTCAGCTAGTATATAAAGAAGTTCATTAAATACATACAATTGGTAATAATTGTAATATCATTGGTATTAACAAATGCAGATCAGGCAAGAACTCGGCCGAGCTTTGAAAATGTATTGCTTTGCATCTTGCACTACCACTTCCCGCCAATTTGCCAAGATGCGCATGACGCCGTCTTCCCGTTTCCATTCTACCCGCGCATTTCAAACAACACAAATTTCATAGGTTTTTATTAATAAAGGAAATCTGCTATCTATTCAATATATAATTTCTTCCACTTCTAATTTTTTTTCTCTTTTTTTGGTACCTCGTTTGTTTAAAACCGTTCACTGAGACGCGAATAGGAGGGACAACAAAATCAGCCTTTTTACAGAAATAATATATACTAGCGTACCCGTGCGAGAACTCTCGCATGTTAAATCCCACCCTTTCCCTATCCATTTGTCTATCTGTTCAATAAAGGAGAGGAACTACTAATGTACTTACAGATTATCAAACAAAATAACAATGCAGTTGATGTTTCAAACAAATTTTCAATAAAAGTTTATTCAACATTATAGACAGATGTTCTTGGAACAATTCATACTTCTTTAAAAACAACATTTCAAGAGATTTTTCAATCTTCCTTGACAGATAGCCTTTCACTTTCCATGATAGTCAAATAATTGAAAAGGTTTTTACTCTTGAGAAAGCCAAGTAAAGTAGTGCGAAAATACCGGATCGGGCAAAAACAGACCTACTCATTGCAATATTATTTAACTTTCCTTGATTTGTTATGAAGAACCGAGTGGGTTTTGGAGAGTCAGGGTGCCAGCTTGCTGGGGTGAGAAAATTGAAAAATTATTTGTATACTAAAAAGTATTGAATTATTTTCTGCGTCCTTACGTACCTCAAGAAAAACAATTCCTAGCCAAAAAATAATCAAAGTAATATTTTCACCTTTGAGTACTAAATACCATTTGTAAGCATTAGAAACAATTAAGTAGGCATTAGTAAGCCCATTTCGGTACATGGGAATGTTGCTCAAACTATGTTTGCATTTTTAATATCTTAACGAACCGACACCTTGAGTTTAATATCAAACGATGTTTTATTTACAATATGAGTTTGCAGTTGGGCGTTGGTGTACATACTTCCAGATACCGCCAACATTTAAATCGTGCGTTTGGACTGCAATCGTTGGCAGTTGTCGGGTGATTTGCATTATTTTTTCTATAATTTTAAATTTAGTTGTTTTTTAATTGATTCACATAGTATTGTAGGCTAGCGCTTTTTGATTTTAGTTTTCCATTTATTTCAATCTATTTTACTTTAGCTACTTCAAATTTTTGTTCTTTGTGTTGTGGCATAGCACAAGTTTTCCCCCACTACCTCTGCGTACCCGTGCGAGAACTCTCGCATGTTAGACCCCACACTCCTCCCTATCCTTCTATTTTCATTCTAAGAGGGAAAGGAGTTAACGAAACGTGTTTATTTGTATCTATACTACTTACTACTATCTATACTACTATACTTTTATTTGTATCTATAAAGGTAGCTTGCAACGTACTAACACAATTACAAATAAAAATAAACAACAATGCAATTAATGTGTAAAAGTAATTTTCAATAATTATTTATTCAATATCATAAAGAATTTGCTTGGAACAATTCCCAACACTTACTTAAAGACATTTGAAGTAATTATTCAATATTCTTTGTCAATTAGGTTTTAGTTTTTCGTGATAGAAACAAAAATATTAGCTTTTTACTTTTGAGAAAGCTACGTGTCTGAACCCGTCGACTTGAAAATTTCATCGAATGATAACGAAAATATTGGTACAGGTAAAACCCAAACACAGTCTTCACTCTTCACTGAACACCCACATTCTTCCACAATTAAGTATACAACACTTATAGACCATGAAAAAACGTTAATTGAATAGTTTCACTACACGTATAAGAAACAATCTTCATAGGTATAGGTATCAAGCAACTATAATATCCACAGACTTTTGATAATGTAGGCAGGATACTGATGGGACGGTAATCAACAGGTGTCATAGGATTTGCGCTTTTAGGGAGAGGATGGACCAGTGCTGTCTTCCAGGTCGAGGGAAATTCGCCGCTCATTAGCGAGAAATTAATAATGTCGACTATTGCGGGGAGTGCTACGTCCGCTCCGAGCTTCAGCAACTTTGCGTTGATTCCGTCGGAGCCGGATGCGTTTGATTTTAAACTCAAAATTATTTTGGTGACATCGGTTGGTGTTACAAACGCAAAGTAGAAAGTATCTTTAATACTAATCTCTCTGCTTCGCAGCGTGGATAAAGTTTGAGATTTAAGGAACTGATTAATTGGCTGCGCAAACTTAACAAAAGCTTGATTCAGCGAATCAAGTGACACATTTATTGCTGTTGAATTTCGAATATTTCCAATACCTAAAGTGCGCAAATTTTTCCAGAACAATTAAGAATCACAGTTATTTTGAAAAATAGAATGATAATATTTAATTTTGGCATTTCTCAGCATTTGGGTGACACGATTTCTAAGTTTTTTATACGTAGCATGATTGTTGTTGTTCTTTGTTTTCCGAAAAACTTTATACGCAGTGTCCATGTCGTGCATAAGTTGCCGAATTTCACCGGATATCCACGGGGCTGCGGGACGTGTCACGCGTGACGTCTTTTGTGGTATATGCCTGTTTATAAGACCATTAAACATTTCCGTGAATACTGCTACTTTACCATTGAGTGAGGCTTCATTTTGTACAAGATTCCAAGGGACAGAAAGTCCATCGGAAACGAAGGAATTTGTATCAAAGTTCTTGTAATCTCGATATTTTATTATTTTTGGTGCGTATTTGGGACACTTTAGATTATATGATATGTAGATAAGATCGTGTTTTGATTTTCCGGGAATAGAAAATTGTCCATGAGAACGCGCTCTAGCTGGATTTGACACTACGATATAATCTATGCATGTTTCAGTATCTCTTGTGATGTGCGTAGCCTTTAGGGGAAGAATCGTTAGGTTCATATTACGAAAAAAACGCGCAAAGTTATCGGATGAGTTAGATTTTTTCAATAAATTACAATTGAAGTCACCCATTAAAATAATGTCCTCGTATTTAGCGACACAGGAAGCGAGTAAGTCGTCTAGTTCATCAATGTTGCCTGATTTAGGAGGAGAATACACTACCGCCAGGAGACACTTTTTCCCTGCAAGAATAACTTCAGCAATTGAATATAAGGTGAAATGATCTTTATGATTTGCTGAAGAGAAAATCACTTTGCATTTAATGTCATCACGTAAATAGATACCGACACCACCGCCGTGAGCAGCCACGGTGGATTTTCTATCAGATCTCCAAAGACGGTATCCAGAGACTTTGACGGTTTGAGAATTTAAAGATTTTTTAGCCATGTTTCGCTAATGAGTAGTGCGTGAAATTTATGCTTCATTACAATTTCCTGAATCTCAGAGTGATGGCAAAGAAGAGATTGTGCATTTAAATGCGGGACGTAAAAACAGTTCCTAGAAATAAACGGTGCATTGTCTACAGCAGCCGGGGCTGGCAGGGAAGGGGAGTGGGCACATGCAGGTAGCGAAGGCTGTGGGGTGGGAAGGACACTTTGCATTGAGATACATGGGAAATTCCTAAAACGGCCGCCGACTGCCTATGACACAGACGGGTGAAAGAGATGACTTAATGAGAGGTGAATAGAAATAAACAAAGGGTACAAGTAAGAGAGAGAGAGAAAGAGAGAGAGAGAGAGTATTGGGGAAAGATGAGAGTAGAAAGAAGCTTAGAGGGGGAGGGGGAAATGAAAGGTCCTTGGAGATTCCAAGTAAAGGCGTGTTAAGCTGTGGGGCTGGGGGTGGGGGGCGCTCCTACTTGGCGGAAATCGCCTGCAAGTCGGCAGTTGTCTGCGCGCGGGCTTTCCCGCTACCTGTTTTGACGACTATTGTACCGTCTTCCGTCCAGACGCTCCGCAAGCCAAAACGATCTATGGCCGCTCTCAGAACCTCCAAACGGGATCTTGTGAGGTCTTCCCGTATGGTGACACCACTGCCCTTAAGTTTTCTTTTCTCCTGAAAGACTTCGCGGCGCTTCCTGTAACTAATAAATTTGACAATTAGCGGTCTGGTTCTTCCTGCGATCTTGGGTCCCACTCTGTGACATCTATCAATGTCATTCCGGCTCAAATTGACACTTATCTGATTTGCTACATCAAGCGCAAGTTGATCTGGATCTTCATTTTCTTTCTCCTTCACTCCGAAGATCCGCAAGGAATTCCGCCGCGTGTACATTTCAAGCTGATCTGTTCTCGCGTCGAGTTCAGCCTTCAGGTTTTTTATCTCTCTGTCTCGGGTCTTCAATTTCCCTGCGCAAATTATTAATTAAGTCTGTGTTAAATTTCATGCTCTCCTCCAACTGCTTGGCAACCATTCCAGTAAGGATCGTGGCCAAGGAGTTGAGGAAGGCAGGGCATTTAACCACTTCCTGCACGATTGTACTAATTTCACCCTGTAAGTTGGATTGGTTACTCTTAGTAGTTCCTCTGGTATTCGAAGCCATGCTGACAGGTGAATAAGAAAGAGAGAAAAACTACCTAGATTAAATTAATTAAGAGTAAGCAGGAGTAAGCCGAAATTAAAAGTGAGATTTACAGAATATTATAGGGAAATTTGAAGTGACGTTAGAGGAGATAGAAGTGAAAGAATGAGTAAATTTAATAAAGTAAGGGATAGTTTTAAAGTTTTACTTGTAGCGAGGTGCAGATTCAGCTGGAAATGCTATATGAAGTAGATGGAGAGTAAAGAGATAAAAGTAGAAAGAAAACTAGGAAATTGAAATACAAGAATTTTTAGGAAAACGATTTAACAGAGAACACCAGGAAAGCGATAAAAGAAGAAATGCAATACTTATCTTCGAGTTCCTACGCTGCGACGACTGGACCCGTACTGTACACTGTGCCGTTGACCACCTGCAGAAAACTACCTGCGCCTAAGCTGGGAGCGCTCCGGGACGATGTTCACTCGACGAGGGACATCCACAGACTGACGAGGGACATCCACACACTTTTTTAGTTTGGGGAAAAGTTTAAGTTCCTAAACTTTTCCTAGATTTAATCTGATCCTATCCACGTTTATGATTCATTTTTTCTTCTTTTTTTATTTACCTAATTTTAATAACCGAATAGATTCGTTTTCTCTTTCTTTCAAGACTTGAATTCCTTACTGGATGTTTTTCGCTTGTATGCTGACGAGTTTTCCTCCCATTCTGTTCTTTAGGGTAATTCAAAAATATGTACGCAATTTCAGCTTCTTCAAACGCTCTCTCAATTAGTAGTACTTAATAACATGCCACTGTGTTAAACAAGCTCCTAATTTTTTTCTGTAACTAACTTCGAGTTAAAAAATAGTTTATCAAAATTTAAGTTAAATCTCGAAGTGCTTCACTCTGATATATTTGTGACTAATTTTTAATATCTCCCTAACGTAAAGTTAATAAACTTAAACACACAAATGTTGTTTGTTGTTGAGTGCGTTTCCTGTTCTATCAACGTCTTCCTCCCTCGCTCTCACTCCTGCTTCCCATGTGAGAAACCCTTCTTCTAAATTGCGTACGTATTTCTCATTGAATGGTCTCCTTTTATCATAAAATAAACTGTAATAAAATTTTTTGAAAGTGGTCAGGCGGAAGAGCAGGCTAAATAGCCTGAGCCTCGCCACCAATAAAGACATTTATTTATTTATAATAGTACTTCTAGTTGTTGCTGGAGAGCAAATCTTGAATTAATGATTGTGCAAATAAACCTCGTCAGACTGCACAAACTACGGTGTTAACAGAAAGCGTAAATAAAGATTGTCGAATCTAAGCCTTCTAAGCGTGTCGCCACAAAAATTGCTACCAGCAGGAAGGACTGAAATATTGAGGTGGCCTTGATAGTATTAAAGCGTGGAAACGAAAAGTTAGTTGAATGCATCGTAGAATGTCTCATCTTGTAGATTATGGTGTGGAAAAGTTTCTTTGAGGCTCTTGGCCTCAAAATTTTACTTTTTAAGGCTCTAAAACGCTTTGTTTTTGAGTTATTTGCCAATATAGGTTGACATGTGATGCGGGTTGCATTTTACACGAATATTCGATGCATTTTTTTTAAAGAAATCATCCATAATTTTAAAGTCAAAATGAAATTCGTCAAGTCTCCGTGAAATTCTCTTCCTTTAGATATTTCATGTATAAAGATTGGTTGCGTGTGAGAGCCGGAACCCAAAGGTATACTACTGAAATAATACAGGAGACGATGATGCGCACTGGGCTGCGCAGAAGGCCTGGCAGGGTATCACCATCTCTCGCGCCCATGTGACATGCTTTTAGGACAGCCAGGTGGCATCTACATGAACACCTGTCTCGTATTAAATGATTTCTTTTCATAAGTATCTAACACACTTCATTCTAGCGCCTTTTTATCAATTAATACGCAACCCTAAAAATGTTGCTTACAGCAGAAAAGTGAATTCTACTCTATTTGCTAGTACATGCAAATTCCGATGCCTTCGGGATTTGACACCTGCGTTATGCAGTTTCAAAGCCAGCTATATGCAGCTGCTGCTGCTATTACGTTCCCGTGTACGTACGTATACATGGAGTGATATACGTAGTATAGGGAAAGTTATGTAATGCTGCGCGAAAAAATGGCCAATTTTCGGCGGAAAAAAATTCATTGCCGGGCCGTGAAAACGAATAAGTGGATAAAACTAGTTGCTAAATTAAGAAAAAAACTCCCCTAACGCGTGGTTTAGTCAGAAACCCTGTTTTCTAGGTCCTTGATACCGAAAACCCAATTGAAAGGGAAACGTCCGTCTGTCCGTCCGTCCGTCTGTCCGTCTGTGAACACTGATAGCGCCTAAACCATACGTACGATTTTTTCCAAAATGGATATTCCCTAGTCGATCTGATTCTAGTCGAAGCTTTGAGATTTTGAAAATGATTCTTCAAAATTTGGGAGTAATTTATATGAAGCCCCCCGCCCCGACGGCGACAAATTTTTTCTTTAAATTTTTTGTATGAATAGAGTAAAATACACTTATTAACATGGAGTATGTCAGATTTTCACAGATAACTCTGAATTTTCGAATTTTTTGAAAGTTTGAAATTTTTTCGGCGCGTTTCTCCAGCTACAAAATTGAAGATAGAGATTTTTTCTTCAATAAAATTTGTTCTGCATATTGAGTTCTTTCACAAAGGTCATGTAAATGCTTCTGAAAATTTTAGTAGTTTTCGAGCAATATTGCATGCAATATTTGCAACATTAAAAAATTACAAAAACAAGATTTTCTCAAAAACGATGCAAATTTTTTCTTTAAGCTTTTGGTGGGGATAGTGGTAAATTTACTCTATCAGATGAGATAAAAGCCATACTGGTCTATTGGTTGTTTTTTTTCAAAAATTACAAAAATGTAAATTTTTTTACTTGTCTTTCACGTCATTAATATTAACATAATCGGCGATTTTTTCACATTATTATATTTACGCGTATATTCGCTTTAAATAATGTCAAGTAAAGTCTCTCGAAAACACGACCGTTTTCTGTGAAAAGTAGCTCAAATTTCGGCATTTTTAGAAATGCTCAAACGCCATTTTCTCCTATATGGTTGCAAATTTTTTCCTGAAGCTTTTGTAATGGATAGTGCTAATTACACCCTTTAGTATAGCGTAAAGTTTATTTTGAGATAATTTTTTGTTTTTTCAAAAATTACATAATTGTACTTTTTTGAAAGATCTCTCACATCTTTAATATTCACATTACGACCAATTAGTAAACATTATTATATTTGTGAGTGTTAAGTGCTTCAAATAACTTGCAATAAAGTATTTTGAAAACTCAAACATTTTCTGTGAAAATGAGCTTCAAATTTCGCATTTTCAGTAGCGCTAAAACACCATTTTCTCTTAAACGGCACATAATTTTTAAAAGAAAATTGCCGTATAGGACTAGATTTTTGTGTTCTTTAATATTCTAAAATTAATATTTCCGTCCTATCAATAGGAAACCGAAAAATTAGGAAACTACAAAAAAAATGTACTTTTGGCGGTGATAGATGACAGCTGGCAAGAAAGAGTTTGTGGCAATTCCGAATAGCTAGCGAAGGCCCAAGGAAATAGAAAAGTAATACGGGAAAGTCTGTGCCATTCTGTAGCACCACTAGTTGTCTATCTTGTCACACGCAATTGTGCACAAAAGTTTTAGGAGTTTCAGAGGCAATCAATTGAAATTTAAAATGGGATACAAGTGTACAAAAAAGAATCAGATTGTCAAAAATGTTAAAGACAAATTGAACAATTTTGATCAGGATAATATAGTATACCAAATATCTTGTATGGATTGTCAACGCAAGTTTATAGGTCAAACAAAGGGAAATTTGGAAAAAAAATTAATGAGCACAAAACGATATTAAAGAACTTCCAAGCAAACACAATTCATTGACTAAACATAGAATTGAACTTGACCACAAATTTGATTTTGAATATATACATATTATTGACCGTAGAAGTAGAATGTATCCTAGAATGATTTCAGAGTACTTACATATACAAATAAATGACATAATGACCACAAAATTTGAAAGAAGTCAAATTTCTAGTATTTATAACAATGCGCTACATAAAATTATAGGAAAAATATAAATAATTTGGAACAAAGCACAAAAAATTAATGTTATAGATAGATAGATATATTTTGTTTCTCATTTGACTTCAAAAATTTAAATTCAAATTCAAAAATTTAAAGTTTAAATTAAAAAATTCAAATATCTACCAGTTGTCCCCTTTCCCATTCTTCTATTCAGTTTGGCCTCTGACATCATTGAGAGTGGTGATGTAACTTTTTTTGCAAGCTGTTTTAGTTATTAAAAATACCAATGAATTTAAGAATCAATGGTTAAGGTGAGTTCATTTGTACCTGGTACACCATTATTAAATTTACAAGAAATTCTATTATTACCTCAGTTGTAACTAAATATATAAGTATTTCTGTGTTTAGTCAGACACCTGAAGAAGAGGAAAAGTGTTCTTCGAAAAGTCGTGAGAAATAAAATTCCAAATTTACAATAGATGGCCTTTTATTAACCTTTTGATCATCAAAATATATAAGACTGTCTTACAAAATTGGACAAAAAATATAAAAACTGACTGCGTTTAAGGTCAGCGGTCAGGGTCTCTTTTAGTATCTTATAAAACATGCACGGAGATAAATGTTTAGTTTATACAATTAATCATGTAATAGATTCAACTAAACAGTACAGTATATTTTCGTAGAACAAAGTGCTTAGTCACGTTCACGAAACTTCTGTTTAGTTAAACACACTAAGCACATATAGTGCTGTTCACTAACAGGTCGTACCCTGTGACGAATGGCATCTAATGGAGAAAACTAAACAAATCGTTGGTTTGAGTAATACATTGAGTAATATTTACTAAACAGTGCAGTGAAAATTACTAAAGAGAAACGTGAAAGGTAATACTTTCTTTTTGCCCCTCCAAGGAGATAGCAACTGGGGTTCCGCAGCAGTCACCCATCCTACAGTACTTTGTACTCGTACTTTCCTAACCTCGATTACCTGACAGATCCTAGCCAAACAGAACAGTCACGGACGTATGCTGCCGTCTTTAGGATACCGACGGTATTTCTACCATTAGTTTAGAGAATATAACACAATCATTGAAAACCAACAAAATATTAAACACGCCATTTATGTAGCGTATAATACTGTATACAGCGTTGAATACTCTCACATAAGACGGGTTCTATAACCATTCGAATCGGTCAGGTTGCTGAGAACGCGCACTTACTAAACAGTATTTAGTGAACAGTGCTTACCAAATTAGTAAGTGTGACGACATGAAACGTAGATCTCACCAAATTATTTTATCTCCGAAACAAGAATAGTACCATTGACATGTCTCTTTGTTCATTCACTCACGATTATGAATTGTTTGATTTACTAAACTAAGGTAAACCATGTTTAGTGAATCTTACTACACGAATAATTGTATTTACTATACGATCGCTTACTAAACGTATTTAGTACATGCTACTACAACATTTTTCTCAGTGTGACTTTTTAAAAGTAATAAATAGGCTCAGACTGCTACTGGTGGCTTGCTGCAGTTGAACGCGCGGAAATGGTTAGAGCAGGGATGTTAAGGTCTCCTACTGGTGGCAGTGCTACGCCTCGAGGCACCGTGCCATGCCACGAGCTTCTCTGCGCCACTAACGTCGGGAGAGGAAACTATTAGTAAACCGGCCGTTTTACAATATTGATTGCGTTGTCTCTTGCGGCGGGTTTATGAACTGCGTGGAGGGGCGGTTTACTCGTGGCGCTCGTGCCACGAACTCCCGCTCGTGACGTCGACCTTGACAACACTGGTCCAGAGCGAGCCACTTTCCTATCCGTTTATTAAGACGGGGTGGCAAAGCGAGTTGCGGTGAACACAGCTGGCTCGCAGATAAGCCCTGAGCCATGGCGCGCCACGTGGATCGTCAGCATGAGCAGCCGTTTTCTAAAGGAGGCAGCTCTTTTCTAGCGCGGGTGGGATTGAAGTTAAAGAATTCTCATCATCTCGTTTGCCGTGCGTATACACAAAGCAGGTTTCAAGTCGCCGATAACATTGTTAATACTGGCAACGAAGCATTTAATGTGGTACGCGATCTAATGAAAATATCTGAGAAATGGAGGAAAAATTATTTTTTTAATAGGTAATTATAACACATTGATACATAATTTCAATTCTTTTAACTTTGTAGCTAGGCTGAAGGCCTTTAAGCCATTACAATACCTACATCCTACCGCATTCTAACCTTTCGAATTCTGGCATTCACCCCTAATGGTCTCTTCATCGCATCAAAGCCGCGGAAAGGAGACCATAAGGTACGGCTGAGGAAAAAAACCCTGAAGGGGGAAAAACCTGCCGTCAGAAGACGAGTACATGCTAAACTACTAGTTTTTTTCTAAACCATTTATTTATTTCCTAGTGTGGGCATCTTCTCCATCCAGTCTTTGGCCTCCTCAGCCTCTGAAATCAAACACCGCCACAGAAGATCGCCCGCACCACCACCTCTCCGAACAATTTACTACTAATTAACTTAATTATCGCTTACTGATTAATTTAATCATTACTGACTAACTTACTAATTAATATTAATGATTAGAATTATTGATTACCTTACTAGTTAACTTAATTGTCTCTTGCTTATTGAATTAATTATTTTATCTCCAGTCTAGGCTCCGCTCGTACTACTAACCAGTGCTGTTTTCCCACTCCCTGATTACCGTTTCCCTGATAGTTCGAACCTTTCCTAAAAATGTTCCTAATTCTTTCATTAAGTGAGATCTATTATCAGCTAATATGTTTTGAGCGAGTGTTATGTTTCTAAATTGGAAGCAATAGTTCCCCCTTCCCATCCATTTTTCTCTCCAAGTTTCTGTAGCGCAGCAATTTAATAGGATGTGGATCCAATCTTCATCGCACAGTACACAGATTCCATTGTCATTCGAATCCTTCATTCTACGTTGCATCAACCCCCTACCCTAAAGAAAGCGTATCCCCCTCTTACATCCCTTTTAAGTGTGTGTACGTCACTTTCGCATCCCCATACAGGACTCGTGTGAATTTGTACCACGAACGAACATTTTTCTGCCGATGTTGTCAGAATATCTTGCCTTTTAATATCCGAAAGTCGATCTGAAATTAACCGTTCTATTTCCCGTGTCCCCCTATTCTCAACCATTTCAGGAGAAACGTCTCCCAGACCTGCGCATTCTAGTACCCGACCAATACCGTTAATCGTTTTCCTGTAATTGCGCTCTAAAGCACCTGCGAAAAAGCGTGTCAGACTCTTCACTTGCTAATCTAATCCAAAGCTTAATGGCTTTAATTTTTAAATCTTTCCAAATTCCTACACTACCTACCTCTCTTAAGACGCCGACATTTGCTGCGAATCTAGAGACTCCGAGAATTAATTTATAATAGTCTGTTTCGATGCTTTCTAATCTGTCTATTCTATCTACTCCCCAGATTTCCGCCCCGTAATTCATTGCTGGGAGCACTAGTGATTTAAACATTGTGTCGCACACCTTTAAAGGCAATTCCGGTACTCTACGCATTATGCAACAGATTTCTTTGAGAGCAATTCTTCCTTTACTATGAGTCGCAACTATGTGTTTATTCCATCCCCCATTCATAGAGAATTTTGCACCAAGATTAGTAAAAGTTTTAACACGGTCGAGTTAAAAATGTGGAACGCTTCACGATTTTGCGTGTCATCCTTGCGCAGGGGCCATGCTAATCTTTTCTGTTCGTTCCAATTTTCTAATCGTTCCAATTTTAGTATATGTACGGCCGAAGCAGGAAAAATGAGAGGAAAAATGAAAACAACGATTCATATAAGTGATTGTCATCTTGATGTTCTGTGACGTCAAAAGACACTACTCGCCTGTTTCAAACAGACTCTTAAAGAGAAGGAAGTTCTCGGCGTGGTGGTGAGCACACAATGTTCCAACGATTACAAAAATTTGGATAATTATTAGATATTTAGAGTTTGGGAATAGTAATTTACGATGCCAGGGCGGGAAGTGTTACATGTTGGATATTTCTAGCCGAGACTGGAATTTCAAAACGAGTACTAATATAACATTCCCATCCGTTTGTCGTAATACGTTTTAGTTTATACTATATGCCATTTTGTCTATTCTGGAATAAGAAACAGGATTTTATTAGCGGTGCCTGCATGTTTAGGGAGGATATAGAAAGATCTGGTTAAACCAATGAGGAATAGTAGGCACTGGATCTCATGGTTTAGTTGAAAACAATATTCAAGCAATTCATTAATTGAGCCAGCGAGGAGGCTTTGTCGAATAGACAAGCTCCCAACAGACGGCTCCGTCTATTTATCAATAGTTAAAATAATTGTAACCTGTTACCTGTCCTCAAGAAAGTAATAATATTTACCTTATTTTAATCTATAAAGTGTTTCTGTATCTACTACATGTACATTTTTTCAATATTAATTAATTTATTTATATATAATCGCTGTTGTTTTAGTATGGAAAGTAATTTCAGTTCGGTGAAGTAGTACTTTACACACTGTTTACGAGGTGGGAAAAGACAAAATAGAATCTAGAATGAAATAAATATAAATGTTGATATGATTATAATTGAAAATTTTTGATACTCTAACAATATGACTTATTAAAAACATAATACATAGTACTAAATATACGGGAGTATCAAAAGAAATATTAAAAGCGGATAAAGGAATGTAAGGAGGTAGGAGAAGATAACGTTTTGGCAGGGAACGTAAGGTCAAGAATCTTATATGATGTAGTTCCACACGTGAGAGTTGCGCCTGATTGGTAGGCATCCCATCATGCGTTGATGTTTTGCAGGTACTCTAAATATTCTCGCTAGCGTCGGAACGGATACCAGCCAAACGCCATTCGAAGATCAGAAGCCTTCTAATCAGGGTCAAATGTCACAAGTGTAACATTTGACTGTACTGACATCGTGTAGAGGATAGTACAATATCAGACTCTTTATCACAAATACTATAATTCCGCTTAAAATTCCATACTAAATATCATTATTATTAATTTCAGAAGTAGAATTGACACACAATTAGCATCACTTTATTTATATTACATAACTTAATAAACATATCTCCTGACTCAACAATTCTTACAATACATACACTCTCTTCCAATTTTTTCTGTAATATTTTTGATTCTGACTCTTTAACCATTGTATTGCTATTACTCAGTCGCCTGGCACGCGAAACTCATCTTCAGATTGAATTTCTTATTATATTAATGTTTCCAAACACACCAAACCCTTCCACCAGTCAAGAGCTTACAGTTTGCCCCGGCTTGGGCGGTTCTGGCTGATAGGAAATACCTGGTTGGGAAAACCCCGCTAGCCGGCGGTAGGTCGGCGCCCGATCTCGCCATCCAATGAGAGAAAATCACCGTCTCCCCCCAAGACGACGACGACGACGACGACGACGACGACGACGAAAAACACATGCACTACACTTACAGGACAAATTACTGTATAAGTTCACATGCCTGGAGTCACAAAGAAATCAATCAAACCAAGTAACCATAACAGAAATAATACATCGTTTCCAGAGCCATTGTATTTTACTCTACATTTTCTATACGTCTTCTCATCAAGAGCACTGGTAATAAAGAAAAATCCTAGAATCTTGTTTTATGCATATACTGTTACATTTTCATGTAATGTGGAGAAGAAATAGATTACTACTTTTACCTATTTAACTTTGATCCCAGTTCTTGGAAGACTTGGTCAGTAGGCAAGGACGCGTTGGACTGCCTGCATATGTGGAAAAGAGCGAGAGACAGGAAGGAGGGGAATAGAAAGCCCGGGCGATGCCCAGGGAGTCTCCGGTCAAAGAAACCCTGAACACAGCTCTTTGGACAGGCGTGTCGTAGTGGACCGAGTTCAGAACCCACAAATCTACTCCACATCACCGCCATTCTATTGAGGTCGGCCAGGCTTTCTAGTATCTGCCCAAGGAAGCGTAGTTGGTGATGTGGATAGCGCACACTTCCCCTCATCCCGTGCGTCACGCTTGAGCACAACGGCGGCTCCGCTCGGCGGTTAACGCTATCACCTCCTGCAAGGGGCGCCCCGCGCAGCGCTGCTAAGGGCCCGGCGATGTACACGCCTCCGCGTTGTGCGTGGCATTTATTGAAACGGAGCGCCGCGCTCGCTTTCACCTCTCTAGAGATTATCGTGCATTACTGTGCGTAATTAAGTGGGTCGATTGTGTGGAGCTTTGTTGATGCATACATACGAGAGTAATGTAGAGCACTTTACGGGAGATTATGGTCGACAGTGAATGGTAATACACAAGAGCTGCGTCCAAGATGGTTAGAGAAAGGGCTAACGAGGGTAAATTGCGGATAAACAACATAAAGTAAACCTCCGCTTTAATGTAAGCAAAATGGTATAAATTGAGCTTACTGTGAGATGACAAATTTTCTGAAATATGTGGGTAGGAAATGCATTTTCTTGAACACCTAATTCTGAATGAATTGTTTTAAAACCAAGACCAATCACACAAATAGTCAATAAAATTAACGATTTTCTCAATAAGATAATGAACTCGAATTCTTGTTTCGATTATTTGTTCGTGTTGTTTGAAATCAAATATAGAGCAGTTTCTTGGAAGTTCCTTAGCCCAGACTTTTACTTACATTGTTTCCCGTAGCTTGGTTCCCGAATGAATTAAAAGTAGTTAAGGTGAATAAAAAGTATCAATTTATTGAAAAGGCATGTATTCCTCTGATGGCAAAGGAGACTATTCTATGTCAAAATACAAATCCCGAAATAGAAGTAACCCAACCCGATTTTTATGCTTGTCTAAGAATGTAATGTCCAGCCGAAATGATATTTTGTTGTATGAAATTTGTTATTTATGCTGGATTTTTTGTTGTTTCATAATCATTTACAACAAGAGAGGTTTAATAAATTTCGTTACTTAAGAAAATTAGTACAAAATATATTTGTGCAAATGACTTCGGTTTCCGGGAAAGGGGCTGAACTCCCAGAAGCCCCCAACCCCTTCAGTGCTTCAGTGCAAAATGGTCTTCTTACTTAAACGTCATTAGATTCATTATTAACGTGGAGTGAGCGTGCGCTGAGTTTAAGGGCGTAAGCAATTCTGCCAAAACGTCCCGGGGGATCGTTTCGGGGTAAAGCCATGTCGTTTAGCGGCGGTCTCCAGAGAGTGATGAGCGAATCCTCTTATCGTTTGACGATCATTATGTGTCACGCTATCGTTGGCATTTATACGAGCTACCAGTGTAGAATGCATTTCGATACAATCTGTTGCCATTTTATATCGATTTACCAGCCTGCAGTTTTGCAGCACCTGCAATTAGGACTGTTCTGAATAGGATTAAATCCAAATAACTTATATCAATTTGTTTTTACTTAAAATTTATAAGTTAGAAAAAGGTAAATGGACTATAGTAATTATTATTACCTAAATTCTAAAGTTAGAAAAATTTGCAATTGACCTTACAAGAATTTGTTTTATAATTAAACAGACTCCTGAAGAAGAAGAAGAAGAAGAAGAAGAAGAAGAAGAAGAAAAGTGCTTCTCGAAACGTTGAGATAGTAATGATTCAGAAAGTTAAAAAAAACATTAAAAATAAATTTTCAAATTTAAATTATGGTATAATATGATTTTATTAATCTTTTGGTTTTCAAAAGTATAGTTTTCGACTGTCTAAATCAAACTGGACAAAGAAATCTGATTGTAAACTTAAACAGTCAGAAGATAGTGGAAAATTAAGTTCAAATAGTTCGATATTTTTCTTAAACAACATATGAATCTGGGAACGCTTCTAAAAAGGTTTGTTGCAAAATGACAAAGGCTTTCAACCCTTAAAGTCTATAATTATCTATTTTTAATTTAAGATTTTTACTCTATTATTTCTACAAATTCGTTACAAAACTCGCCATAATGCAGGGATCAACAGTGAAAGAAACAGACGAAATCCTGTGACTTGAGAGTTGAGATTTACTGAAAATATTTAAAAGATATGTCGAAGAGAAAAAGAAGTAATAAACCTTTAATATTAAGCATATTTATGATGAATGAGATTCGAAGATGAGATGACCAGGCGAACAACGCACAAGATGGAGAGATGCCTTAAAGAAAGGGCTCGTGAATAGCTTGTCAAGAGGTGTAAAATAATGTGAATAAACTTGCCCATAAAGCCATTACATGTCGGTAAAGACAACAGCTTAGGTAAGTGACGAGCGAATTAAACGGTCAATGGTAATTGAGAAAAGTAAGACAGATAATGGTGTATGGTGAACAATGGTGTGTAATATCTAAAATTTAAAGATGTGACAATTATTAAAATATTGAATCACTAGCTATATATCCTACTTGCAAGAAGACTTTTTTCCTAAACGGAATATTTGTAAGCTAAAATAATAATAATAATAATAATAATAATAATAATAATGATACATTTGTACAGTAGAAATTCAGTGCAAGTTCGATCATAGTTTAATACACAAGAGAAAATTATTGGCCTTTATTATTTCGGACAGCACATACCAATAATTTGGTAAACAGAAAACTAATTTTTCTTCATTTTTATTGAAGATCACTACATTTACAGCAACATTTCAGGAATTCATTTTATTCCCATCACGCATTACATATGTTTTAAGAGTACACAGCCTAAGAAATCATCAATGACTTGCCTTCAATTGCACAAAATGAATCAGAAGGACTTCAAAAGTATTGAGTCAGAATAAAACATAGTGCACAGGTAATAACATACATCAGAGTACACATAATACATTTCTTTACATCAATAAAAATAATAAATGGTATCATCCAAAATTAAATTTAATTTGTGTTAAATAGCAACAGAAATCCTTATAAATTCACTTTCTTTTATTATCAGAGTTGAGATTTATATGGAGTAGCAAGTACATATACTGATAAAAAAACGTTCAAAATATTATCTAACCAGTTTCATAAATAGAAATTCACCATTACAACTTGATACATGGAGCAATACCAGTATAATTACAACCTTTACATAAAAATATACAAGAGGTTAGTATTCTACATGTTGGTTATAAAATTCACATGAAAACCATAAATGAGAAGTTGAAATTGATAGAAGAAACATTATTGTTGACTACCCCTAACTGAATTAGAATAGGACGGCAAAGGGTAGTTAATGGTTCCACAATACATTAATTAAAGAGAAGAGAAACTTATAAAACCTTAGGTGATTGGAAAAAGTCTTTGAAAACAGCAAGATAAGAGATATTATGGACAGATATCCACCAGCTATCAAAAGCATGTACACAGAAACAAAATACAAGACATAATAAAAAAAACTGCCAAAATAATTTTATATTAATAATGGCATTAGTTAAGGATGCAGCCTATCTCCTACTATTTATACTATATAAATATGGATGACACTCTTACAAAGATAAATTCAGGAAAAAAGTCTTAAATTAGGGCATAAATATTACCCTTGATATATTTGTTTCTTGTCAATCATTAATAATAATTCCAGAAACAGAAGATTTTAAGAAATTCAAGTACATTCTACAATTTTAAAATCTCCTCTTCCAAAATGCAATAATGACTTTCAGGAGAACGTATCCAATTTGGTGTTCATTATTTTAGAAAACAACAATGGAACAGGTATACAGTTTTAACTGTGTAAGTTGCCCAACACATGTGTGGGGTAACCAATAAAACATTAACAAATAAAATAAGGAAGAACATGCACCTAAAAACTACAAAAGTATGTCCCACCTCTACATATGGAAGTGAGATACAAACCCTTCAGAAAAAGGATTGGAGTCAGTTTTAGGCTGCTGAAATGCAGATTCTAACAAGAGTGAAGAAATGTAGGTGAGAAGATAAAAACAATACATTCCCATCACGAAAGAATTTAACATTTTGTCATTGCAATAATGAACAGTATAGAACCTATTACCAAGAGAATGTTGATAAAATGAATGATATCCGATATCCAAAGGCTACATCTTACACTCCAAGGTGAAGAGATGTGGAAACACACTGGAGCAGTGGAAAGATACTGAAAAGAAGCCTAAATTGAATTGTAATTTTCCTCACACAAGAGCAAGGGACAGTTTAACTAGTGAATTTCTGTAGCTTCAGTTTGCCTCCTTTATCGCCAAGTTTCGAATTGTAAGATTTCTTTCTTTTTGCTCCAAACTTTTTAGCTAATTCCTTTCAAGTATGTCTTTCATTTAAAACTTTGTGATGATTATTAATAAAAATATTACTCAATACATTTATAGATTTCTTTATTACTTTCATTAGGGTAACACCACATGTGCACTCTTTATCAATATCATTGATACTACTCTCATAAATTTGAACACCTAATGTTATTACTGCATTTCGCTGGTTTTTTAATTTCAAAAATTCTTTTTAAAAAAGTGTGGCTTATTAAGGTGTGGAATAAAGCATAAATTGTTGCAACTAATGTAATCATGAAAGATGAAGGACATTTCAACCCGCCTCTATTCAGTTCTTTAAAATACTCAAACATTTCTTTTTCACAATCCAAATGCATTTCCTCTTGCGATTGCAACATGTGGTGACATTCATCACAGATTCCTTGTTTATCTAACACTACAAGAACTTTCTTACTTGTATAGCTGGCAATACAAACAAGAATCTTTTGAGTTTCAGGAGAAATTGAAACATTTGGTACTTCATCTATTGCACTTTCCAGACATTCTAAATTATCTTCAGCTAAAGATTTACTACTTTCCGTCACAGTCAGAGCAAAATCATTTAATTTTATTTCACCAAATTTAGGAGATTTTAATTTTAATAAGCTAATGACCTTCATTTTTCATTCTGCTTCTAGTACCTGTTCTGCAGAGATATTGTAGCCACAGTCACTTAGTCTTCTGTAAGAGCTAAACCTGCCTTCTAACAGTCATTCTAAAATTTTGCAGTGAGAATATAGGACCATCCATAGGTATTAAATATATATTTACATAAGGCAACCATTGACTTCAGTGTGTGGGTCACAGTAACATGAGTGTCATCAGAAAGTTTTCCTTCCATACTTGATAGATGTCAAACAACCAGGTACACCCGCAAATCTTCAAGGAACACAAGTTTGGAATCATTAGCCCCATAAATTGGAGCTGCATCAATGTTTCTTTGGTAATTTCCCTTCATGAGATGTTTTACATTGCAAATAGTCCACCACTTAATGATTAATTTTAAAAAGTCTATTGTTCCTTCACTAATAAAAATTCCTTGATTTTTCAGTGTTTCTAGGGCAACTACATTCTTATAATTAAAAATATTTACTGCCAAGGAAACATTTTGACGTTCAATAAGAGTGGGATATAGAGCTTTTCTATTCAAAGTAGGTGCTAACTTTAACACCATATTTTGCTCCGACTTAAATATGTTCCTCAAATCAGAAAATTTGTCTTCAGAGGTTAGATACTGACACAATGTTACACTTTCATTTTTATCTGTAGGTGTATTTACAGCTGAAAAGACCTGTTCAACACTAGGTATTGAAAACGTTGATTTCCAAAAATTCAGCCAGTTGTTACGGATTGATTTTAGAAGGTGCACAGAATCAAACAGAAGAAATATTTGATTAGATGGATTTGTGGGGTTTGGCACACACGTTTTCAGACTACCTCCACATAGGAGTTCAAACATTTTTCTGTTAACACGGTGGTTATCAGAAACTAAACAAACAACATGAAATTCAAGATCATTCATAACAGTTAGTATTTCAATGGTAAAGTCATACAACGTGTTTGACTGGAGGTTTTTTACAGGGAATAAACCAACTACATCCTTGTATTGTGTATGTAATGATGATAACATAAATACTTGCATGGTTCCTGCTGAAACTACATCTGCAGTATTTTCTGCCATTCCCAAAACCTTTCCCGCAGAATAAGTAATTTTAGAATTCAGATAAATTTCTAATATTACAGACACAACTTTATCTTCATTCTGAATCAGTTTGCTTTTTTGTGCAAAAATGCTTTTTGTGATGGGCTAATGCCGTATCAGGTACGTATGATGAGGCAAAGTCAAAACATTTGTCTCCCTTAAAGCTTTATACGCACCAGGAAATGAAAATGATAGGGTTGCAGCCCAAATTATCATTTCATTTGAATACCTATTTCGCCTCTTCAGGGACAACGTTAACTGCTCCAAAGAAAATTTTATTTTGCACAGCTTTCATCATCAAACATACTTGATTCTAAAGCCTCTGTCAAAAAATTTATTAAAATTTTAATCCTCTCATCAACATTCAATGTCTCTTCGTTATAACTTTGAAGATGACTCACCAAATTTTCAAATTTTGTCCACCTGTCACATTTTAAAGATAGTCCATCTTCTGTTTGAAGAATCCATTTGAAATTGACAGTGGACAACTCTGTGTTCTTAAAAAAATTTACTTCTAAGGAACTTGTCAGCTTAAAACTAAGTGTTATAGATGGAATGTCTGTGGCAATCTCATCCCTTAATTTAAAAAACAAAATATAGTCATCATTCACTGATAACATGAATGGTTTAACATTCCTCATCACCACTTCAGTTCTAAAACTATCGAAACTCGAGATAATGTCGTTTTCACACCACTTCAAGAAATTTTGCTCGTCTCTCGCTACTACTTTTTGTGATCTTACAGCAGGGTCTTGTCTGTCTGTAGGGGCACTCACACTGTGGTACGAAGGTTGGTTGGGGAATATCGTTGGGTAGGCATCTTCCTTAAGTTTCGGTTTTTTTCGAGGAACAACAATTGTATCACCACCTACCACAGGAAATATATCCTCTCTAAGAACCAATTTATCTTCAAAATGTTTCACACACACAAATGAATTTTCCGTTACAACGTAAGAGTCACGGTGAATGTATTTCAACCATTTTTCGCGCAGTTTTTTATCTTTCGGAAACTGAAATGTAGAAGTGTCTGAAGCCTTGTAGTTCGATCTACATCCCGGCACACAACACGAGCGACCCATATTTCAGTTTTGTGAAGGTTACTTTTCTGAAGATCACAGAAAATATACTAAATAACAATTACGATTAAGACACAACCTTCACTTTCATAGAGAAGCACACAATCCACTAATGACACACGTAATCATATACTCTCTGCACATATAACCACATGGAACGCACGTGAAACAGTCGCTATCACCCAACCGGTGCCGGCGCCACTTTGCCTGGTATCGATACCTACATGAAGGTCTGAGAATTGAAGAAGGTCTTGTTTAAGTCGAACCAGAAACGCATTGGCAGAAGGGGTGGGAGATCTGCCGAGAATACATGGTCAGGACGCGAGGTTATAAAGTGTGATACAGGATTTAATGTAGATTACCAATGTTACATACTATAATATAAATATGGAAAGAACCATAAATAAATAAGGTGAGCGCAGGTACCATCTCTATATTTAAGTTCAGGACAATAAATGTTAGAGAAAGATAAATCATTTTCGGGAACGAAATCAGAAGATTATCCAGAATACAAATAAAAATGACCGAGATAGGGGAATTTCCGTGCAAGAAATAAATATTAATAAAAACTACATAATTGTAAAGAAAATAATACAGGGAATGTTGGGAGTAAATAGCCAATGGAAGTAAAATAGATGAGAACAAATTAACTTTGTACTCAGGAAGAATAAATAAAAGAAGTAGGCCTACCAATTTTTGTGACCGAGAAGAAGATAGTCGAATGACCGTGTATTACTGAGAATTAGGTGTAGAACGAATATGACCATCCTACTCTGAAAAGTACTAAGATGGTAGCGCATGTAGGCGCGATATTAATTTCAGTTTAACTCCTGTATTAAGTGAAATCAGTGTTTGAATAGTAGCAAATTAACAAGTAGGTACAACAGTACGAACAAGTAGTCAGAAGTGTTTGAAATGAATTTTGGACAATTCTAACATTAAATTTAGAAATTGGAAGTGGATCGTGAGAGATGCAAGATGGTCGTAAGATGATAATAAAATTGTATTATCTTTTACGACTGTGAAGCTTGCAGTTATCGACGAAAGGAAAGTGATTGACATTATTTCATGGTAATTGTAGGAATGTCATTTAGATTTAAACAAGCATTACAATTAGTAAGAAACAAATGAAGAGATAACAATGGCCATGCATGGTATGTTAGCATCTTATACTTTCCTACATTTTCTAATTGTGTGAATGAATGTATGCTGTTTGAAATTCAAGAGTAGTTATTAATGTTATATTTGTTTATGTTAGTGTATGTGTTCCCAGAAGCGTCGAGAATCGGAGTTACAACAATGGGATAAGTGTTTGTGAATCGTTCGTTCCATGATAATCAAAGAGCTCACAAAAAGTGTGAAAGATGAGAAGGAATAATTATGTTTCTGAACGATATTATGTTTTATTTCAAAGTATCTTATTAAATTATAGATCCTAAATAGGAATTCCACAACCTAAAATCCCGGATAGTTGTGGCCAGCTAATGTGACAACTTTTGAAAAATGCCATTGTCGAATGAGAAAATGTATTCATACTCGATTTAAATTACTTTCGTTTCATTTTGTGTTGGCACATGCCGATGCCAACCTTCACACAATTATCCTATATATATATATATATATATATATATATATATATATATATATATATATATATATATATATATTACTGGGTAGGGATATTTTTTAAAATTTAACTTTGCAATGAAAAAATGACTACTTCCGTAGATTCCGCCAACATTCAAGCCATTCATGTGGATTGTGCTCTGTCAGTTTGCTCTTGTTGCTATAGCGATTCGCATATTGCGGTTTGCTATTTTTTATAAATCTGCATTTAGTTATTTCGTTTGTTTATGTATTAATTTAGTTCTATGCGTTTTTAATTTTATTTATTATTTTTCAATTATTTTCATCACTAATCATACTGGAGTTAGTCGAGATAGTTTTAGTGGTGAAGGTTAGTTTTTTCGATTTTGTATTTTTTGTGTAAAATTAATTTTATTATATTTATTACTAATTTTTCTAAACCCAATTTATTAATCATTTAAAATAATGCATAGGGCATGCAATTACATCTGGGTCTTTTCTTAGTATTTTGTCTTTAAGGTTAAAGTGAATTCAAAGTTCTCTTCAAACGGGAATTGTAAATTTATTTTGTGGAATGTTGAAGAAAACTGTGGAAGAAGGGGTATTTTACTCAGAGGAATCACAATTGTAAGCGCAAGTCAATAACACTATTCTGATATCACAAATGGAAAATATTATTACAGGTAAGATAGAGCCTAATTATTTTTTTCCTAAATATTATCTTACAAAACTGACAGGTATAATTTTCATAATTAAAATAGTTATTGGTGTATTTATTGTCTATAACTATTAATTACACCATGTAACAAAAACTTTTTGTTCGTTTAGTGAATTTTATGCTTGTTCTGGATGAATTAGGTCACAAATAAATTACACAGAATATTCCTACTTTTATGTAATCGTTTCTTTGCTTTTTATGCCCAATTATATGAAATTAATAGATTAAAATTATATTAGCTAAGAATACTTTGTCCATGAGATGAATAAACGGTTCAACTTTATTTATTTATTTGTCAAAAAAAACAGTAAAAACTGTATATGACGTGTGGGGAAAGAAATTTATCTGCGCACATTTTCTTGAGGACCAGAATTAAAACGAAAAAGTGAATTTAGAAAATAATTATTGTAGAAAAGTAAAAATATTTGAAAAACGTTTGTTCCCGAGTTATAGAAAATCAATTTAAACGGTAAATGAACTAAAAGCAAAAGGAGTGCTCAACAAAACTTGCGCATAGTGAAGCTACATTTACGTCCAGAAGCAAAACAAGGCGCCATCTCAGCATTTGCTCAATGGATCAGGGAAACTGGACAAAAACCTGATCGAGATGGGGGTCATTGACCCGGAAGCTGAAGTACATTACTTGTTACAAGCGCATTAAATATTTTTTTAAATGTATACAATGCAAACGTAAACTAATTCATTAGATATCTTTGTTTTGTTACAATAAACATTATTTTTCTTTTCTTGTTTTTTGTGTGTGCTATCTGTTTCATATTCTCATAATTGATTAATAATGGCATATTCCCGTTGTTGTAAGCGTAATCCAGGCTTCTTTTTGTGTGAGAGGCATCTTCCTGGGATCGAAAGTAGTAAAGCATAGAATAAAGGATGCTAACATCTGCTTAGCATATATATATATATATATATATCATAAGACTAAGAAAAGAATTGGGGACATGTTATATGTGGATGTTGCAGATCAACTCTCGAGGCCTAGTATAGAGGAGAAAACAGAAAAATGAAAATTTTTGAACCTAGAATTTGGCAAGAACCAACAGATCACCTCTTCAACTGTTATTTCTGTTACCTCCCTTCCGTATTAAGCGTGGACTCATCAAGCAATTTGTAAAGGCATTAGATACAACATCAGATGCAATGAAGTACCTTCAGAATGTGTTGCCCAAACTATTAGAAGCTAAGATAAAGGAAGGCATTTTTGTTGGCCCCAAGTGAAAAATTTACTTCATGATGACACATTCATTAGCAATCTTCTAGCAGTTAGAAGAAAGGCCTGGAATCGGAGATGTGAATGGTTTCTTAGGTAACAATAGTGGACAATCACAGGGTTTATTTATTTATTTCGCAAAAAACAGTAAAAACTGTATATGACGTGTGGGGAAAGAAATTTATCTGCGCACATTTACTGCGCAAATTTATCTGCGCACATAATTACTTTAGAAAAATCAAAATATTTGAAAAATGTTTTTTCCCGAGTTATAGAAAATCAATTTCAATTGTAAATGAACTACACGCAAAAGGAGTGCTCAACAAAACGTGCGCACAGTGAAGCTACATTTACGTCCAGAAGCAAAACAAGGGGCCATCTCAGCATTTGCTCTATGGATCAGGGAAAATGGACAAAAACCTGATCGAGATGGGGGTTGTGATATAAGGTGGCAGGGATGTGATTGAAGAACTACAAATCAATGGGGTGCAGAATGTCTCTAAAGTTACATGTACGCCACTGGCATCTGGATGTTTTCAAGCCTGATATGGGTGCATATTAAGAGAAACAGGACGAAAGGGTCCATCAGGACTTACATTTGTTTGAAAAAAGGTACCAGGCAATGCATAGTGATTGTCTGGGGAATGATTAGAGAATGATGTAACGTACAATTTAGGAAGACAGAATATTTTTAAGCCCACTGTTCATGATATATAAACAATTTCATTTACTTTAACAATTTTGTCATATATATTTACTGCTTTTACATTTTCACAAACATTATATTTAAGAATTTCTTTTGTTTTTTTGTGGGTAAATGTAAACGAACATTCATTGTTTCAAATATATGTATTTTCCTAAAATTAAGAAAAAGGATGTCATTTCCCTAAAAACAATTTCCCGTGGGCAAAATTGATACATAGTGTTTTGAAACACACTGTATCACAAACAACAACAAAATTAACTTAAAATTTTGTTACATGGTGTCATCATTAGTTATGCATTAATAGTAATAAATCCAATTTTCTTTTTTCAACAACAGGTGGGTGTGAAGTCAATTGAAAGATTTATCAACAGACATAAAAAGCAAGAAGCTCTGTTCACCCTAGAAGGACTCATCCAGCTTCAATATTGACAATTTTATGAACGATGAAATTTCCAATAAAATACATTGTAATTTGGGTGCAGAATCATTTAAAGATTTTAATTACTTTGTTATTATAGAATTTTATTCATCTATACAATAATCGCCGTATTTGAAGTATTTTATGTGAAGTAACATGAATTATATATTATGTAGGTCTTGGTATTTATATAAGAAACCTGTTCTTCAGAGATTGTGGGTGATGATACATTCAATTTTCAAGACTCTCAAACCTTGAAGCGTATAATAAACTAGTGGTGCTTCCAACTCACATACTTTCTCGCTCTGCTTCTATACGGTCCTTATTGCTATTCCACTACTTCACAAACAAGCAAAAGTGTATTATACCAGCAAACCTTTTCGGTACCGAGACCCGACAACCGAAACTCAAATTCAACGAACCGGCACTTATACCACTACGCAACACCAACACCGCCTCTGTCAAACAGAGCCATGAAGGAATAGAACCGTACTATAAAATGGTAAATGCATGATTAAGAAACAATTGATACAATAATAATACGCTTTACAAATACAAGAAGAGAAGTAAAAAATTGTTAAAAGGTAAAAATTTGAACAAATATATATACACACATTTCCAGGACATTTATCACAATTACTTATATTTTAGTCAAAACGTAATTCTATCGATTTTATCATTAGGAGCCGGTAATATTCAACATGCGAAAAACATGTCTTTCAAACATGACCAAGAAAGACAGCGATAAACAGCATTACGAAGTATTCGTAAGGCTAGAAAGTAATAACAATTTCGGAACCGTTAGGGATTGTAAGTTTATCGCATGCCTTCTGGTTATATTGTATTACAATTTAACGTTAAAATGCTCATAATTTTACTTAAATTGATTCATACAGATATATATTAGACAACGATTAATTTGACATGACATACGCTTCAGAAATACAATAACAGAGTTGAAAATTTGTTTGAAAGACGCGGTTAGGAAAAACACACAAGTCCTGTCTATTTACCTGCATTGTTTATATTCGTGAGTAGAAGTACTTCAAATGATGTTCAATAAAGTAACCACACTCTTCAATGTTTTTTCCTGCAACATCACATTCATCAAATTAAAATCCCCCTCGGGGGATCGAACTCGGCACCTTCCTTATTGAAGATCTCAACCCGAAGGTGCATTAACCAACCGCGCTACGGGACCGAGAGGCGGACCACCTGCTTATATTTTAGTCAAAACCTACTCGTATCAGTTCTATCATTAGAAGGCTGGTAATTGTCAACATGCGAAAAACATGTCTTTCAAAAAACACGACCAAGAAAGGCAGCGGTGAACGGCTTACTTCACATAATTTATCCAATGATCGGCATTTGGAAAATAACTACAGCGAGAAAGTATGTGCCATTCTATAGCACCACTAGTTTATTTATATATTTACCGTCCCTTATTACACACGTGCCGAAATTTTGAAGAAAAAATTTGGAGCGGTTTTTGAGAAATTTTTTTTTGTAAATTTGAATCGCAATTTACGCAAAAACTACTCGTTTTTCCAAAAAAATGGTACATGACCTTATTTGAAGTGCTAACTTTGTACAACCGACTTTGTCTGAGGCGAAAATCTCTATCTTCAATTTTGCAGTTTTTCAACTTTTTTTGCAATTTTCGAAAAATTGGGACTATCAACGAAAATAATACCTACGTCGTTCCCTTCAACGTTCTTCGCTCTATTCAACAACAAAATATAATCAAAAAATTTGGAGCCATTTTCTTTTAATTTAGAAAATCTCAAAATGGGCTTCATGTAAAGTATCCTCAAATACTAAGATATCGGTTTCAAATTCAAGAGGCATTGAGACGAGTAAAAGCCATCGGGGAATATCAATTTTGAAGAAAATCGGCCGAACGATTTAGGCGCTAGCGTTGACCACAGACGGACGTTTTGTCGTCCATCGATTTTGAAGTATGAAGAAGCAACAAATCATGGATTTTGACTACGGAATCACGAGATAGAGGATTTTTTTTCTAAATTTAGCAACAGGTTTTATCCCCTTTTTTGTCACCAGACCCATGCTATAAGAGATTTTCTGGCGAAAATTCCCCGTTTTCCGCCGCACGATTACATAACTTTCTCTTCTTACGAAGTATTCGTAAGGCGAGAAAGTAAAAAGATTGGTTTTATTTGTGGTAAGGAAGACAGTTATACCCTTGTGAATGAGAGTGAAACAATAATTTTTAAAAGAGAGTACTTCCTAGGGAATTATATTAAGAACAAAGTCCAGCACACCAAATATTGTAGTTTTTTAATGAATCATGGTAAAATTTGTGAATGGCAATTTCTTATATTTTTTCTGGAACATTAATATTGTTTCATTTTTTTGTAGCTGTTTGTAACCGTTTGTTGCTAAACTTTTCAACATAACTTGTAACTTGGTTTTGGGCATGTGGCACCACATTTCTCTCCTCAAATCCCACGCGCATTTCGAAATTTTCTTTGACATAATAAACTAATTTTAATAATGAACATAACCATTGTCTTACCTTGAGCTTTTTTACAATCCCCATCTGCACTACAAGAATGTAAGTGGGGTAATAAATATATTAATATTTTACTACTTGGATGCTTTTTGGGAATAATTTGGCATGAATTGTAAAACTGGAGTATGTGGAGCATTGGGAAAATTGTAGTACACTGGAAACTAGAGTATAATATGATCATTCTGATTCGAATTATTTAGCAAGTTAATGAGGTTTTACCAGGTTTTACTGCAAAATGACTGCATAATCAGGGAATAGTTAATGGTATTGTAGTCACAATAACTGATAATACAAGAGTGCAATATCATTGTGCAACTTTATACACTATTTACTGTACCATTTATTTTGTCAGTATACTACATTCCTGTTTCAATAAATAACTTTAAAAAAAATCAGTTCTATTTTTTACTATAACTATCCCTGTAACATGTACCACACCCCGTTTTAATACAGAAGAAATAGGGGTTGAACCAGGGTTTAGGGTGGCACGGTTCCTTTGGTTCACTGATCCGGTTCAGTAGAGAGGAATCGACTCAATGAACCGAATCCTTGTTTACTGCTTGCGTTCAACATGGTGACGTAATAAATGTATTTAAAAGCACATTCTATTTCACAAGCGCGTGCTACTTGAACATTCTTTACTACTTAAACCACACATTTTTTGTTATTAAAAAGAGCCACTCGTCTAATTAGTTAACCAAATGCTACTTATTACATTTTTAAATGATCTATAAGCCACAGAATATAAATGGAAAATGTATAACTCACGTATTCGTTGGAATTATTATAGATTTACTTTAATTTTTTAAAATAAAATCTTGTAAAAGACCTAACAATTCAATTTTATCAAACATGCAAACAAATAACAATAACAAATGGAATACATCTTGTAATATCTGGAACAAAAAATGTAATTTTAAAATTTTACGAATAGTAATAACTCACTTCTAAATGCGATTTAAAATTAATTAATGGGTGTTAAATAACAATAAAAAATCTTAAGAAAACTATGATGTTAACGCAATAAATATAATTATTTGAAATAAATTCTATGTCAAAACTCACACTACTTAAACTTTTGGTACCCCCCAAACTCCCCATTTTATCTCTTCAAAACATATCGAGACAGTAAACTTCGTTATGTTAACACCATAAATAGAAATATTTAAATTAAATTCTATTTCGCAAACTCGTACTACTTAGACTTTTGTTAGTGGGGGGCTGTCGCCCCCCAAACACCCCATTTTAATACTAATAAACCAACTCGTCTGTTTTTTAAACCAATTCTACTTAATATGTTAAAGCGATATTTAAAAAAAGTCCACTCACATAATCGTTGAAATTATTCAATTTTAATAGTATTACCACTACCATAGTAATACTGAAAATTAGTGTAGTGTGTCGGCACGAATTTCACCCTAATAACACGAAAAAACGTGAAGTTTGTTTCTGAAAAAATACGTACTTTTACGAATTGAATCTTAAAAAATTAATAAGAAATAAAAAAAATAACTTGTTAAGCTAATAAAATGAAGACAAATATTTAAAATCAATTCTATTTCACAAACACATGCTACTTACACGCTTATTATCACCTTTCAAATCCTCCATTTTAATACTAAAAACAACTCGTCTATTTTTAAAGCAAATACTACATAATATGTTACAGAAATCATAAATAATTCCTGCATTTACACCTTCCATCACGGTAGACACACAAAATCTATTAAAAGATGTATTGAAACACGTAATCCCACGACCACAAATGCTTTGCGTAATTGAATCGCATTCAAGAATAAAGTAATGTAACGAAAAACCCCTCTCTCACTTGTACTGATATCGATCACGCCCACTAAACAGGCGCCAATGCAACGAAAAAACCCCCTTTCCTATTTACTAAAACGCCCTACGAACTGGGCACTAATGTAATGAAAATCTCCCCTCTCAACTCCTATTGTTGATCACGAAAAACTTCCTTGCTGATCACCTGTAATATCTACAATGCACACCACTGTGCCCCCCCTTTTTACTATCCGGAGTTTTCCTGTTTACATAAATTTATCAGGGCGGGCCGTGATTTGTTCTCTACAGAACACAAGCGCCACGCCAATGCAGGGACCAGGATCAGCTAGCTATGTGATAAAAACACCGGTTACGTAACATCAAAACGAGAACTCAAAATCTCGTTTGTTTATTTTCTTTTAACCAACAGAAACATTAATACCCTCATAAAAGAATCAATACCACACAACATCAACAAAACACGATATCATAAAAATCACAAAAATCAATAAACATATTATACCCAAATGTTATTACGAAATAATGAGCTCAATACTGTGGCCACACCCATTACATTGCAATCCCCCCAAAATGTTTCCAGTTTTGGCTTTGTAAACCATTTATTCTTCCCAAGAGCAAAGAAATCAAAGTCATTGACTTCACTGGAGTGTTGCAAAACAAAAAAAATATTCCACTTCCCTTGCGTTGTTAACCAAGCGGCGACCAGGTCCACACACACACGATCTCACGCCGTCATGCGTAAGAACTCTGCTCCACTGCTGCCTGCTAGCGCCGAATTACCAGTGCCCCGCAAATTGGCACTGACCACGGCGACGATATGCAAAGACGCGCTCGAGTCTGCTGCACCTCGGCACACCTCGTTCGGCGACACCCGCTTCGATTTTTCAATGGTCGAAGTAACACCAGTTCCAAACATTAGTGGAAAAACTTTCAAAATTCACAAAACTCAAAATTAGGATCGCGCGTGACATAGCTTTATATATTACCACTAAAATAGTTCACATCACACGGCATACAGTTCCGCCACCTTGCGAATACAAGTCCGAAGGAGCAACACCTTCTCGAAATTTTATAAGTTCGCGTGTTAAAATAATATCACGAGTGACGCGGAGTACAACTCGCCACGAAGTTATTCACTCCTCTCACAGTTTATAATAGTTCACTAGTACGAGTCCAGAAGAGAACACTTCATCAAAAATTACAAATCCAAATTTTTTAAAATTATTCTTGCAACAAGCGACGCGGATTCTGCCTCTCGCTACCAAGCTATTCCCTCGTCCCTCTCCCATTGTTGTCCTAAAGCATTTATAGCTTTTTTCCGAACAAAACAATAGCGCCTCTACTGTCTTCTGCTTTATAACTTATAAAAATAGTTTATTATTAATTTCTAACACTTCCTGGATTGTCTTATTATATTGTAAAATTCCCAATTAAAATTTCGTATCCATTCCACTTCTTAGACATCACTTTTCTCGCTTCATTTTGTTAAAAGAATGCTTTTTCGTGCGTCTCATGCCTACAAACATCGCTCGTTTATTTCTCAATTAACTCATGTAACATAATGTTTATCTATTAATGTTCGGCGTCCTAAAATTGTGTCACCACGTTTATAATTTGGCCCGTATTCCACGGAATACTTTGGTATATGCCAAATCTCGGTAGACACACTAGTTTTCGTTTAATTTATTAATATATCCAAACTTTTCTGAAGGGACGTCACGACCATTGTTGTTTTAGTTCTGTAACATGTTAAAATCAATGTCATGATCACAAAACTCGCGATATTATGCGTTTCTGTGACCCGATTTAGCTGAAACAAACTTTATTGTGTTCCTTATAATTTTGTGCGTTGACTAGTAACATGCAACCATTAATTAACCACGGCGTTCACATGCTCGCCTGAAATACTCGTTTTCTCTTAGATCACCTTCACTTGTTTTTCTATATTCCGCTCTGGAAGTTTCTACATAAAGTTCTATACCCGGTTCATAAACCAATGGTCACTTCATGTTATCTACCTATTTCATTTGTAATAGATGGCTAAACTATTACAGTAAATAATTTTGTTGTTATAGAAACACCTGAATACGATATTACGAGAAGGCTTTTTAAAATCTGAAACCATTTCTATACTAATATTAGAGTTCAAGCAGCAAGCAAAGCAGCATAGAAACAAGGTTTTTCTATTTTTAAAGAAAGTGTTGTGAAGTGTAATTTTCACTGTGAAGTGATATTTTAAAAGTGTCGTGATGAAGAAAAAATTGTTCGTAAATTTGAAATGTATATCTTCATATGGCTTTGACGCCTGGTCATTTCGTGTATATTTATGCTTTGACCCGTTAAAGCTAGTCAATGCCAACATAATTTTTCGCCAGCTCTGAAGTGAACCGTAAGTGAACCGTGGCGGGTGATTCACGAGAGTAAGTGAATCACAAAAGGAACCAAAGGAACCGTGCCACCCTAAACCCTGGTTCAACCGAAATGGGTATAAGTCTGTCACTGGTTAGGATTAGAACAGGCAACTTACTGAACACTACTGAATGAATTTCTTAGTTTTTAAATCATCACTAACTTTTGAAAGATAATTTAATTAAGCAGCTAAATAAAATGATGCATTGCATTAATATTAATATCATTGGACTGTTAAAAAATGAATTAGGTCACAAAAATTACCATTTATATGTAAATTAATAATCTTAAATAATTGTGGTATTTATTTTTTTCAACATAAATTATTACAGATAAATCATGAACAAATTGATAACACTACCATCTCAAAATCATTATTAACACAAGTCAGCAGATAACTTTTAGCACAAGACCACAGATAACTTTTAAATGTATGTTTTTCTTTTGCTCTTTGCGCGTACTTTAACATCACTCTCGCTTGCACTTGCCGATAATGATATCTCTTATTTAGTTTAATTGTTCACCGAGTCAATATTCGTTTCTAGATGAAAATCTTGTTTAATTTTAACGAAAAACGAGACAAATATTATTGTACTGTGAACTCTTCAACCGCGCGAGAAATGAATTACATCAAAGAAAACAAAAGCGAGAGAGTTAATCGGAATGATTGTTTCATAAGTTGGCTATTCCGACAGGAAATCCTTTTAGCTGCCATATTGCGAATCTCTTAGTGTGGCCCAATACACGGCCTAGACTATAGGGAGAGATCTCGCGACTCACGAAATATAAATTTTCTCAGACCATAAGCGCTCACTTCCATACTGTGAAATTACAAAGAATGAGTTGGCAAGGTAAATGAAGTTGACATTGGGCTGCAAATACGATTTATTAATTAAGTTAATAAAAAGGAATGTGGAATCATAGGTCTCAGTATACTTTATATACCTGATAAAATGATGGATTTTATTGAAAAAATATAATTTTAATAATTTACAATGTTTTCTTTGATCTATTGTTTAGATAGAAATAATTATATTTTTCATTTAATTAAATATTTTTACAAATACTCATTAGAAGTCTATTGATTTATTTGTCAAAAAACAGTAAAAACTGTATATGACGTCTTTTCCAGAGAGAACAAATTGAATTTGAAAAAAAACATTTTCCCATCACTTCTCTATTTGTCAATAAATATAGAATACAATTTTTAATTTTTACGTAAACAAGACATATGGTTTTTTCTCTCCTGTCGAATGTTTAGGAATACATACAGGTTCTTTGATTTTTAAGACAACGAAGTGATCGTGTCATCACCCAGTGTCATGTTCCAGTACATACACTAAATCATCTTTATGTTAGAATGAGGTTTTACATCATAGCCGACGTGTGCTACGAAGGCCGGAAAAGGGCCCGAAGTCCCTTCTTCCTCAACGTCAGTGCTGAAAGAGCCGGATGTTACCCCGTCCCAGATGACGTCAGGGCCTTGGGAAGAAAAATGGTCAGCAGCCCCGAGCGTTTCCGAGAAATGGAAAGCATTGGACGACATCGTTCCTTCAGAGAAGGTGTGAATTAAACATGCGATAGATAAGCTTTTCATATCCAGACGTTTCCGTCCAGAGATAAACAGCGATGTCCGGTGCTTCTTATGATAATGTAGGTGTGGCGAGTTTTATTTGAAAATGTCTGTTGGCTTTGAAAACGTTCAGTAAGAACTCAGATTTTATTTCAACATATCAAATGTATTAATATAATAATATATTATAACAATGAATATAGAAAATATATTTACAAGCAAGATACTTTATTTACTTGGTCTTTGAAATTTAATGGAACTCATACGCAATGTTTAAAGTAAGGATTGTTATAAAAATTCTGGACTGTTACTAAAAACGTTATGTCTTGCTCTTTCCAGTGGGAGTTTGAATATATTAGTAAATTCTGTGCAGTAATAATACACTAATAATTATTAGTAGAATCAGCATTGCGTCAAATCCCTAATTGAATTATGAATTCAGTTATTTTGACTACGTTTGCAAAAAAACTTCTTCAATAAAAGCGAAGAAATTCTTCAATAAAATAACCAAGCTAAAAATAAAAGCGATTGTTTTGTAATTTATTTGACCGTTTACGAAATGTTTGAAAGTCAGTCTGACGTTTTGACAACCAAAGACTATCTTCTTATTTACTTTCCTAGTACAGTGAAGGAAGATATCCATTTCTCCATTAAATGCTTTTAATAGATGTTTGTTCGGCAGTTAATCTTACGAGATTGTACTGAAAATTTCCATTGAAGAAAAGTGAAAACAAGTCAAAGTTAGAATTTTATTCATATTAAAACGATTCTTCTAGTTGAAACGCTACTATCCCATTCTATTGAAAACTACATACTTATATACTTACATATTGAAAATTACATACTTATATTTCCAATTCTTTGCCAATTAAGCATGGAGTCCCGCAAGGTTCGATCTTAGGTCCTATTCTCTTTCTGTTATATGTAAACGATATGCCCTCGTCTATTAAAAATGGAAGAACGGTTCTGTTTGCTGATGACACAAATGTTCTTTGCAAAAAAGAAGCAGTAAATAGTACAATTTCAGAAGTTTCAAATTGGTTTAATTATAACAAATTAATTGTTAACGAAAGAAAAACTGTTTCAATGCATTTTTGCATCTCAAATCGGAAATCGCATGTTCCATTGAAAATGAACAATATGCAATTAGCTGATGTTGAGGTAACAAAATTTTTAGGTCTTTCAATTTAGTCAAACCTCAAATGGAATGTACATATAACAGAATTAAACACTAAATTAAGTTCATTATGCTACGCATTCAGAATTCTTTCAAATTCTGTCAGCCTTCATGCAGCTCGTTGCGTTTATTTTGCAAATGTGCATTCCCGCCTGAGATATGGCATAATATTCTGGGGAAGCTCATCCTGTAGTATTCAGACCTTCAGATTGCAAAAGAAAATTATTCGAATAATGAAAAAATGCCTTCCACGTGATTCCTGCAAGCCTCTTTTCATTGAACTGGGAATTTTACCATTGCCTTGTCTATTTATTTACGAATCTGTAATATTTGTGGAAAATGACCTACTTAACGGAGGGAACATATTTTCATGCAATATTGATATTTATAATTACAACACACGCCGTAGAAATGACGTGCATCAAGTGTCAGTATCAACAGCTCAGTACAAGAAATCAACATACAATACATGTACGTTACTTTACCATTGCCAGATGACATAAAACAATTAAAGTCGGTACACAAATTTAAGTTTAAAGTCAAATCTTTTCTGCTGCAAAACTGTTTCTATACAATTAGAGACTATACTGATCGTGAAAAAGAAAAATAATGTTTAATGTAAGAAAACAAAGATATATAATGAATTAGTTTACGTTTGCATTGTATACATTTTCAAAAATATTTCATACGCCTGTAACAAGTAATGTACTTCAGCTTCCGGGTCAATGACCCCCATCTCGATCAGGTTTTTGTCCAGTTTCCCTGATCCATAGAGCAAATGCTGAGATGGCCCCTTGTTTTGCTTCTGGACGTACATGTAGCTTCACTGTGCGTACGTTTTGTTGAGCACTCCTTTTGCTTGTAGTTCATTTACAGTTGAAATTGATTTTCTATAACTCGGGAAAAAACATTTTTCAAATATTTTTATTTTTCTAAAATAATTATTTTCTAAATTCATTTTTTCGTTTTTCGTTTTATTTTTGTTTTTTTTTAATTCTGGCCCTCAAGAAAATGTGCGCCGATAAATCTCTTTCCCCACACGTCATATACAGTTTTACTGTTTTTTGACAAATAAATAAATAAATAAACTATGTAAATTCTATATCTTAGTTGTTGGTTTTGTTCAATTGCAATAACCAATGAATACGATTATTATGGGCGCCAGGAAAACAATTCCAAGTATCTAGAAAATTACGTGTATTTAAATTACACCACTACCTTGCTGGCTCAGTCGTTAGGTTCTCGGTTCGATGATTCGCTTACCTCTATCTGAAAAATTGCCACCGGATCTGCCCTCTGTACAGAGAAGCACGAAATCTTATTCTGAAATTCTTGCACCAATGACGTGCTATGTTGAACAATAATTTTTTTTAATTCGTTTAAAAACGGAACAAAATTTATTTCAAATACTTTCGTTAAATGGATTTTAAGATTTCTATCTATCAATGCAAAATTAACATTATCATTTGGTCATGACCTTTGAGTTAAATTTCTAACGATCGTTAGCATAAAATACCTCGAGCCCTCTTGTCAGTCGTCGGATGGAGTCCGAAGAACCAACCTGGAACTTCCACGTCTTCCGATCTTCGTTCGGCTGCGCCGGACCCGATGTCGTCTACTTCATTCTTCGGCGTTGCTTCTAGTATCTGTCTTCATTTTTCATCTGCAGCTAACCTTGCATCTAGAGTTACTTTTACCTAAAATGCGCAACAGGTGTGCGCTGTTGTCACCGAATCAATTTATAATTATTGCAATGTCGTATCGTCAGTACAACGCGGCGTACCAGCTTATTTGCAAATAAAGTTTTTCTCAATAAGTGATAAATAGTTGCAACAGCATTAATTCAATTAACTTCACGAATCAATCTCCTGACTAATATTGCGTATCGGTATTACGGCACAGCGTTACTATCAGACAAAATCGAAGTTAGATTCCGCGTTCTTATCAGACGATCCGTCCGCCTCCGTGTCTGGATGAAGAGAGAGCTCTTTTCACTACACTGAATATGAAAGTGACATACCGTTTGTTTTTCTCCCACTACTCAAAACAACAATCCCTTGGCAACGGATATGCGCCATGTACTAGTACCGCGAGCTCCGGCGTTTACCGTCGAATGTTTGAACCACCATTTTGTATATCACAATATATATATATATATATATATATATATATAATATTTATATGTATATATATGTATATAGGTAGTTTTTAAGATGAGAAGAATGTTACAAATTCAATGTCTATTTTTTTGAAGTGAACTTTTTTAATGACCAAATTGAGAAAAACATTTGTAGAATCTCTATTTTAAAAATTTGTTTATTGTTAGAAAAAGATTATCTTCTACAATGACATTTACTGATTTTTATATCATGTAGATTTTTTATCAATGGCCATTCGTAAGTAGTGATTTTTCACGACTATAATCCAAATACAATTCCAGAAAATATTGTCGGCTCCTTATTACCGTAACTTTGGAATTGCCCTTTTTCGTGTGGAAAGTTAGATAACGGTCAGTCCTACTGTTCTGGACCAAAACCGCTAAATAACCACTATTTTGACAAAAAATATATTGCAAGGTGCAAACAAGAAAAATACGTTATCATAACCAAAATTCCACCAGAGTTGTTGGAAATTCCTGAAAATGTTTATTAACAAGGTCAAAGTATCCAAATATTAAGTTATCCCTAAAGTAAAGTTACAGTAAACGCCACGAGAATGCCATGCCACCTTGAACAATTCTTCACTCGGCAAGCGTCTATTACCTCAGAGTAACACAAATGTAGGAATTGAGGCGAGACTGCCCATGGTCGCCCACTGCAGTCACCCACGCGACACTCGCTTTTCACTAGACTAGAACCGATTGCGTTCAGCGATTATCCTCCATTCTTCGCACGTCGGGCTGGCTGAAGCAAGATGCCACACCCGTTGCCCCACATAAGCTCTGGCCCATGCCACGCCAAGTGGGCTGTCCATTTGATCATCCCTTCTGTAAATACTCTCTCAGATGTGTGCAATCAATATTCACTACTGCTGTTTTGACTATTCTTCCTATTTATGCAATGTCCGCGCAGTTCGGTTCGGCGGTTACGGTTTTAATGGTGTAACTGTTAGTGTATTGTACTGAGGTACTCAAATTACTTCAGCTGCTCAGAGATGTGCAGAATCTGCAATGAAATGTGAATGAGAGGGACAGAGAGCGGCAGAGACAGACAGAGACAGGGTGAGGGAGGGACGGAGAGACAGGGAGAAAGGGTGATGGGAGGGGAAAGAGGGAGATGAAGGGCAGAACAACGTCTGATGGGTTTTCCTGGTATTACATATACAAGTTGTATGTCGTTTTAATGATTATTATTAGCAGTTACAGTGACTTGATGTGCTTCTTGATTTTATAATTGTTTATTTCTCCTTCATTTTCGCGTTTCTGTACTGCACTTTACAAAATGCATAGTCTAAGACTCATTATCTCTTGTTTTAGTTCTGATTTCTTCGTTACAAAGAAACCTTTAAAGAGTAAAATAAATGAAATGTCTTAGAATTCTACAAAAGTCCAATGAATGCATGCAAATGGAGGCTTTGTCTGCAACACAAAGCCTCCCAAAGCTTCCAAATACGGTAGTGAGTTTGTGCGCCATTGTCATTGTATTTTTGGGGAATCCAGTGCCAGAAATCAGCACAGTGTTATCTTTCATGCCTGGCGTAAAGTGAATTCTCATTTGTTTTGTTTCTGTGTTGTTATCGTAACTACGCCAGTGAATGATGTCCAAACATATCATTAGAACATTTAGCTTATTTATTACCAAATAATTATCAATACCGTGGGAAATAAACGGAGAGTAAATGACCATTCAGTAAATCAATTTATTAAGCAAAATTAACTTCCGTTTCATTATTGACATTCACATCTACAAAAATAATAATGTTGAAAGAGAGCTTTTATGTTGTATGTTGTTTATTATGGCTTTAGTGTGGAAAAATGAGCTTTTATGTGTACTCGGATATTTTGATATGTTATTTTGGTTGATTATAATGAAGTATTGAGCACATTTTTGGAATATGACAAATGCCGTAGAAAAGGAAAATTGATGGAATGAAGTCAGGCCACTGAGGGGCAAGCAATTGCAAATTTACCTTTGAAAGTCTGAAAAATTCGTTTGAGATGGTGAAATATTGACTCTTATAATTTTACCAACAGAATAAGCTATGGCAAAGAGACAATAGAAGGAAGAGAATTTTGAATGATTGGTGTCTCTCTCAACTTCAGATGAATGAACATTAAGCATGTAGCGATCGCCTTCTTTTATATGCTGCAATCCATTTATTCACAAATATAGGTTTTGGAGAGTGTTTGTGAAATTATATGATAGGTACTACGAAATTAATAAAGAATAGATATTCTATTATAAAATGTACACATATTATTCTTAGATACGAGGGCATCATTAGAAAGAAATCAGTTATTATATTATGCTTAGGAAGCAAACCAAAATTATTTGTTAGAATATTGAAATTATTATTTTTAAAGGCGTTTAATCAAATAAGAATTGTAAATTGTAATATATTACGTTAATTGGGATTATGTGACTTTGAATACCATCACAAAAATGTGGAAAAGTTTTGATGTCATATATTTCGTGTCGGACAAAAATCAAATGGGATTCTTTACTCAATTGATTGGCTAAATTTAGCAGCAGTGATACCCCTGTTCCCTGTCTGATTATTTTAATATGTTGATTACTAGTGCACTACCCGAGTGAAGAGGCTCAGTACGTAGCGCGCTGACTTTGCAGGTGGGAGGTCCGGGTTCAATCCCCGGGCCCGTCATTCTGACCGGAGCGTTTTGAGGTTTCCCTCGGTCATAAGGTAAATACTGGGATGGTTTCAAAAGGCCACAATCGACTCCCACCTCTCACGATCAAGTAATAACAATAATAATAATAATAATAATAATAAGCAGAGGCACCGAGAGTCCCTAGATCTACTCTTTAGGTAGCTGGTTGCAACCTGGAGTAGATTATATATTCAGCCGACACATAACATCCTTAGTCGTGATTTAGAGGAATAATAATAATAATAATAATAATAATAATAATATTAATAAACATTGATAATAATAAGTAACATTGAAGAATGTGAAACCATCTCGAACGACAGAATGAAGGAGAGAATTCGTAGGGAGTATTATAGGAGAGTGAGATTGGTCCTGCAGTCCGCTCTGAATTCCAGGAATAAAATATCTGCAATAGGTAGTTTGGCGGTACCTGTAGCCGAATACAGTTTTGGACTAGTGGACTGGACTGAGCAAGAAATTCGCACCATGGATCGAAAAACCAGAAAACTGCTAACAATGCATCATGTTTCCCACCCTCGAGCTGATATACATAGACTTTATGTTTCGCGTAAGGAAGCAGGAAGAAGCCTGGGACAAATTGAAGCCTCCGAATTGAAGTATGTAGTCAGCCATCAAGATGATCCACTAATGAGGCAGGTCATGAAATCTGACATAAGAATGGGAAACAGAGGCATTGTAAGTATAGCACGAAGCATTGCGAACAAGACTATGCAAGACACCCAGAATGACAGAGACAATGAACTTCTGATGCTACTTAACATGAAACTTGAGCACAAAAAATGTTAAAGAAATCGTGGAGAGAAAAACCACTCCACGGACAATATTTGAAACGAATGGACAAGGTGCAGAACAATAAAGATCAATCATTTATGAGGCTTAAAAGGGGAAGAATGAAGCCAGAATCGGAAGCACTTGTAATAGCTGCCCAAGATCACGCCTTGAGAACACGACATTATGATAAAGCGGTTCTCAAAATTTCCCAAGATGCCGCATTTGCCAGGAGCAAGTAGAAACCATTGATCATATTGTCTCAGCTTGTCCAATCCTAGCAAAGATCGAATACCTGAAAAGACATGACAGGGTGTGTAGCTACCTCCACTGGCAGATCTGTACCGCCCTCGAAGTTCCAAACACATGCCCCAAGTGGTACGAACACTCACCGAAACCGGTGACGTCTGTTGGATTGTGTACGATATTGTACGACCAACAAATTCAAACTGATCGCACGATAGCGGCAAACAAACCGGATATAGTTATCCGGGATTTGGCAAAAAAATCGTGTTTACTTATCGATGT
>JAHLJT010009419.1:131817267-131908541 GCA_031308135.1 Acheta domesticus
CTGGGCCGCGTTTCGCCTGAAAACACGGCGCTTATACTCGGGGCGCCCTTGTATTTCGCGCCGTGTAGGTCGCCCTGGCAGTTAGAGCAGTTACGCTCTTCCGCTGGGGGGTTTTGCCCCCAGCGGGCACATGCTCAGCCCCTTGCGCATTGCCACAGAAAACTTGCAGCGCGTGCGGCGCTTGCAGTTCCGTGCCACGTGCCCAAAATCTAAGCATTGTGACACTGCGTTGGGCCCGCGCGGTGGCCGATACACCTCCACGCGCGACGCGGAGCCCACGGATGGAGGTTACCTCCCGCAGCGCCCGGTGGCGCTGCGTGTCCTGCAGCGTCGCGATGATCAGGTGCAGTGGTCTGCCCCGTCGTCCGGGCCGCTGGCTGCAATGCGCTCCAGTTTCCGCACCTGAACCCCGAGATGTTCCAAGTTATATGGAGCGCGTCGAATGAGAGTTCCAGCGGTATGCCCCCCAAAACATACCGCAGGAACTTCTCGTTCCCTGTGGAGTACGTGTGGTACTCCACAGAGCGTTCGTCGAGGGCGGCCAGGACATCCTTGAACCCCCGGTGGCCCTCGCACGGAGCCGTACGGCTTCGCCGGCCACCTCCGCGGTGACCTCGCGTTCGCCGCAGGTCGTCTGCAAGGCCTCCAGTAGGCCAAAAATGTCCGCCACCCCGTAAGACGGAAAAATGGGGGGTGGCGGCGTCGGCGGGAGACGACCGTGAAGCCGTCGTTGTCCTCTTCTTCGCCCTCGCCGTTGGCGCGGGCGGATCGTCCAGCCGGTTGGAGGTGGCGGTGGGCGCCCGCTGAGGCGGGCGTCGGGACGCGCTCGGCGTCGGCGTTGGCGCCCGCTGCGGCGGGCGATGGCGGCGGCGGCGTCGTGGCGCCCGATGTTGCGGCGCCCTGGGTGGCGGCCGACGTAGAGGGGCCCTGCGCCCGCTGGTTGCACTTCTGCTTCTTCCTGCGAACAGGAGTAGCAGCTTTTTTAGCGCATATGCGCTCAACTGATAGAGAGCTGGGGCGCTTAGTAGTGCCCCGTGGCGTCCTGACGTCGGACCTGCCGCGCTCCTCGAACCTATCCCCCGAAGGGGTCAGGTAGGGAGATGACGGCGCCGACATCCCGCTCTCGTTTAAGCCCCTAAAAAGGGCTGTTAAATTAAATTAAAAGCCCTAAAGGGCAAGCTAGGGCTTTTGCTCTTTTAGCCCTAAGAAGGGCTGTTGGCGGCTACGCTTTGCTCTAATTAGCCCTAAAAAGGGCTGTTGTCCCACGGCGGGCGACGATCCAGCGGTGGCGGAGCGCTCTTCGGCTGCGCCCGCTTCCCTCGGCGTCCTCCGTCGGTCTCTCCTGTCGAATGTCTCTGTCATCAACTGACTCGCTGCTCCCGGCGGGGGGAATTTATACCCCCTCGGGGCTGAAAGCTCGCTGGCCAACCCGCCCATAAGGTCGGGAGCGAGTCCCGTGGCGCCGACTGGAGCGTGACGAACCTTGCGACCCTAAGCCGCACGCGCTCTCCCGGGCGGCGAAGGAACCTTGTGGCCGTCTCTCTGCCTCGCTACCTCGTTCTTGTGGCGGTCCCTTTAAAGTGTGCGGGCGACCACCACAATTCGAATCCTTCATTCTACATTGCATCCACCCCCTACCCTAAACCAAGCGTATCCCCCTCTGCATCCCTTTTAAGTGTGTGTACGTCACTTTCGCATCCCCATACAGGACTCGTGTGAATTTGTACCACTAACGAACATTTTTCTGCCGATGTTGTCAGAATATCTTGCCTTTTAATATCCGAAAGTCGATCTGAAATTAACCGTTCTATTTCCCGTGTCCCCCTATTCTCACTATTTCAGGAGAAACGTCTACCAGACCTGCGCGTTCTAGTACCCGACCAATACCGCTGATCGTTTTTCTGTAATTGCGCTCTAAAGCACCTGCGAAAAGCGTGTCAGACTCTTCACTTGCTAATCTAATCCAAAGCTTAACCCTCGAGCGGGCGCGCCTAATTTAGTCACACCAGCGGGCGCGCGTTGCACTGCGTGCAACACCATGATTTTTCTATTTTACATGCATGGCGAGTAAATATCTGATTATATAACTATAGTATAATAATATTTAACACATTTAGAATGAGTGTGTGTTGTAACATTAATAATTTTTTTTATTTCTACGAGTAATACAATTTTAAAAAATCCTTTGCGTAATTACAAATGGTAAACTTACATAACTTCAAAATATGATTTATTCAGTATTAGAACATGTGATGCAGTGATAAATACACTTTGCATGCTGTTTGCAAGTGAATTGTCCACACATTTGACATCTGAGTGTTGTTGTCGTGTTCTTCACCCGGCCGCACTTCACGCATTTGCCGCGTTTTCTGTTTGGTTCTTGCTCTTCTGTGGACTCTTCCTTGCTATACCGGCTCAGAAATGCACGGATGTCCAAAGGAAGTGAAGAAATGTTTGCTCTTCTAACCATATGGTCTTGAAACAGCGAAAATGCCAAATTGTATAAAAATTTTCTGCGGCTTCTTACGCAGTCTTGCATGTTGCTTTTCAAAAGAACGTGTGCATTCACACCTGCAATATCCAAAACTCTGAAGAAAAGAGACATTGGCCACCGTCTAGTAATTCTTGACACGGAATACCAACTGCACATCTGATCCACAGTATCCACTCCTCCTTTTGTAACATTATAATCCATGATGATGCATGGCTTTCTCGTATCACAGTCAATGTCAGGTTTGTCATGCATTGTTGAAAGAAGCACGACCGCTCTACTTTTCTTGGGCACATAAGAAACTAGAGTAAAATCTTTCTGGAATCCAAAAGTAGAGGATTCTACTTCACGTGTTTTGTTTGGTAGAAATTCTGGAGGTATTTCTTTTTTGTTTTTTTTTCAAAGTCCCTAATGTTGTCAAACCAATATCTAACAGCCGTTTTGACAAACAATAGCTTGTGTAGTAATTGTCTGTTGTCACGTTTCTGTTGGTCTTATGTAAATGTGAAACTAGTCTCACAACAATATCATCCGGAGAATTTGACATTTGGTAAGGGCTCCCTTCCTTCTGCTTTCCGCAGTACACTTCTAGGTTCCCAGTATAAAACGTTTGGCACAACATAAGGCATAAATCTTTAGACCGTAGCGTGCAGGTTTGTTTGGAATGTACTGAACAAAACCACACCTTCCTCTGAATGGGTGAAGCATTTCATCCACTGTAACAAATTCACTTAAGCTGTAATTTTTTTTACAGTTTTCTGTGAACTCCTCCAATATTTCTCGAATAGCAGAAAGCTTATCATTTTCTTGCCGAGCATGCCGCGTTTCCTTGTTATCAAATCTGATAGACCGTAAAAGAAACAAAAATCTTTTGTAACTAAAAGCAGCCCTCACAATTTGCATTCCGCTTCCATCTGTTTGCCACAGCTCCTGGACATTAGCATGCTGCCCTTTCTTCGTCCCAATCAAGTAAAGCATGCCAATCACCGCTAATATTTCCGTTCTGTCTGTTTCTTGAGAATCTCTTTCACGAGAATACTGGACTTCAAGTTTCTTGTTTGCAATGTACATGTTTGTATACAATACAATCTTGTCTATTATTCCAAGGTCTATGAACTTGTGAAATGCCGATATTTCATTTAGAGCATCCTTTGCGCACAATTTTGGCCCTGGTAACACTTTCACTATATTTTTAGATCTAACTTTTGAAGTTTTGGTCAGAGGACTCTTATTCCACACGTAACTTTTATCCTTGCCGGTGAAGAAGTCATTTCCGATATGGTAGTTAATAATTTCACTTTCACTGTCGTCAGATAATTCCGAATTACTCAAATGATCATCTTCTTCAATTACTTCTTCATCACCGCTGCCAGAACTCTCATCAAAACATATTTCAACTTCATCATCCGAGAGCTCTTCGAGAATTCGTTGAATATCTTCATCCTTCACATTGCGAGACCTATATAAACGAGGAATATTTGAAATTAAAAAAAAATGCAAATCTCATAATATTATGGTTTCGTGTTATTGGAGTTAGTGCGTGATGTAGGTCTTTATCTATCAGACACGAGTAAAGAATTTGGCAAGTGTACTTACATCATTCACAAAGAGATCTAAACGCTTTTCTCACTTGAATAGGCGAAGAACTTACTATGTCAGCGTCTTTTTGGGAACTGACAACGATGCCACTCATTGCAATATCGCTTGAATGGACGCAATACGATCTGTTGCGAGAAACGTCTGATAGCAGGAAGACGTGCCATGCGAGGGGTTTCAGTATCGCGTTGACTCACTGGACCGGGCGCGCGTGGCACGGAGTGCAACGGAAAGCGTAGGCTGCGACAAAAGGCGCCAGGAAACTGCTATCGTTCGGTTGACAGACATATTACCAACACAGTTCGATGACTAATAATCTGCTGTTGGAATACTTTCCGTCCTCAGCAACGAAATTTTCCGTTAATATTAATGAGAAGCAAAAATGTATGCGTGTTGCACTCCGTGCAACAGCGCGCCCGCTCGAGGGTTAATGGCTTTAATTTTTAAATCTTTCCAAATTCCTACACTACCTACCTCTCTTAAGACGCCGACATTTGTTGCGAATCTAGAGACTCCAAGAATTAATTTATAATAGTCTGTTTCGATGCTTTCTAATCTGTCTATTCTATCTACTCCCCAGATTTCCGCCCCGTAATTCATTACTGGGAGCACTAGTGATTTAAACATTGTGTCGCACACCTTTAAAGGCAATTCCGGTACTCTACGCATTACGCAACCGATTTCTTTGAGAGCAATTCTTCCTTTACTATGAGTCGCAACTATGTGTTTGTTCCATCCCCCGTTCATAGAGAATTTTGCACCAAGATTAGTAAAAGTTTTAACATGGTCGAGTTAAAAATGTGGAACGCTTCACGATTTTGCGTGTCATCCTTGCGCAGGGGCCATGCTAATCTTCTCTGTTCGTTCCAATTTTCTAATCGTTCCAATTTTAGTATATGTACGGCCGAAGCAGGACAAATGACAGGAAAAATGAAAACAACGATTCATATAAGTGATTGTCATCTTGATGTTCTGTGACGTCAAAAGACACTACTCGCCTGTTTCAAACAGACTCTCAAAGAGAAGGAAGTTCTCGGCGTGGTGGTGAGCACACAATGTTCCAATGATTACAAAAATTTGGATAATTATTAGATATTTAGAGTTTGGGAATAGTAATTTACGATGCCAGGGCGGGAAGTGTTACATGTTGGATATTTCTAGCCGAGACTGGAATTTCAAAACGAGTACTAATATAACATTCCCATCCGTTTGTCGTAATACGTTTTAGTTTATACTATATGCCATTTTGTCTATTCTGAAATAAGAAACAGGATTTTATTAGCGGTGCCTGCATGTTTAGGGAGGATATAGAAAGATCTGGTTAAACCAATGAGGAATAGTAGGCACTGGATCTCATGGTTTAGTTGAAAACAATATTCAAGCAATTCATTAATTGAGCCAGCGAGGAGGCTTGTCGAATAGACAAACTCCCAGCAGACGGCTCCGTCTATTTATTAATAGTTAAAATAATTGGAACCTGTTACCTGTCCTCAAGAAAGTAATAATATTTACCTTATTTTAATCTATAAAGTGTTTCTGTATCTACTACATGTACATTTTTTTCAATATTAATTAATTTATTTATATATAATCGCTGTTGTTTTAGTATGGAAAGTAATTTCAGTTCGGTGAAGTAGTACTTTACACACTGTTTACGAGGTGGGAAAAGACAAAATAGAATCTAGAATGAAATAAATATAAATGTTGATATGATTATAATTGAAAATTGTTGATACTCTAACAATATGACTTATTAAAAACATAATACATAGTACTAAATATACGGGAGTATCAAACAAATATTAAAAGCGGATAAAGGAATGTAAGGAGGAAGGAGAAGATAACGTTTTGGCAGGGAACGTAAGGTCAAGAATCTTATATGATGTAGTTCCACACGTGAGAGTTGCGCCTGATTGGTAGGCATCCCATCATGCGTGGATGTTATGCAGGTATTCTAAATATTCTCGCTAGCGTCGGAACGGATACCAGCCAAACGCCATTCGAAGATCAGAAGCCTTCTAATCAGGGTCAAATGTCACAAGTGTAACATTTGACTGTACTGACATCGTGTAGAGGATAGTACAATATCAGACTCTTTATCACAAATACTATAATTCCGCTTAAAATCCCATACTAAATATCATTATTATTAATTCAGAAGTAGAATTGGCACACAATTAGCATCACTTTATTTATATTACATAACTTAATAAACATATCTCCTGACTCAACAATTCTTACAATATATACACTCTCTTCCAATTTTTTCTGTAATATTTTTGATTCTGACTCTTTAACCTTTGTATTGCTATTACTCAGTCGCCTGGCACGCGAAACACATCTTCAGATTGAATTTCTTATTATATTAATGTTTCCAAACACACCAAACCCTTCCACCAGTCAAGAGCTTACAGCTTGCCCGGCTTGGGCGGTTCTGGCTGATAGGAGATACCTGGTTGGGAAAACCCCGCTAGCCGGCGGTAGGTCGGCGCCCGATCTCGCCATCCAATGAGAGAAAATCACCGTCTCCCCCCCCAAGACGACGACGACGACGACGAAAAACACATGCACTACACTTACAGGACAAATTACTGTATAAGTTCACACGCCTGGAGTCACAAAGAAATCAATCAAACCAAGTAAACATAACAGAAATAATACAGCGTTTCCAGAGCCATTGTATTTTACTCTACATTTTCTATACGTCTTCTCATCAAGAGCACTGGTAATAAAGAAAAATCCTAGAATCTTGTTTTATGCATATACTGTTACATTTTCATGTAATGTGGAGAAGAAATAGATTACTACTTTTACCTATTTAACTTTGATCCCAGTTCTTGGAAGACTTGGTCAGTAGGCAAGGACGCGTTGGACTGCCTGCATATGTGGAAAAGAGCGAGAGGCAGGAAGGAGGGGAATAGACAGCCCGGGCGATGCCCAGGGGAGTCTCCGGTCAAAGAAACCCTGAACCCAGCTCTTTGGACAGGCGTGTCGTACTGGACCGAATTCAGAACCCACAGATCTACTCCACATCATCGCCATTCTATTGAGGTCGGCCAGGCTTTCTAGTATCTGCCCAAGGAAGCGTAGTTGGTGATGTGGATAGCGCACACTTCCCCTCATCCCGTGCGTCACGCTTGAGCACAAACGGCGGCTCCGCTCGGCGGTTAACGCTATCACCTCCTGCAAGGGGCGCCCCGCGCAACGCTGGTAAGGGCCCGCGATGTACACGCCTCCGCGTTGCGCGTGGCATTTATTGAAACGGAGCGCCGCGCTCGCTTTCACCTCTCTAGAGATTATCGTGCATTACTGTGCGTAATTAAGTGGGTCGATTGTGCGGAGCTTTGTTGATGCAAACATACGAGAGTAATGTAGAGCACTTTACGGGAGATTATGGTCGACAGTGAATGATAATACACAAGAGCTGCGTCCAAGATGGTTAGAGAAAGGGCTAACGAGGGTAAATTGCGGATAAACAACATAAAGTAAACTTCCGCTTTAATGTAAGCAAAATGGTACAAAATTGAGCTTACTGTGAGATGACAAATTTTCTGAAATATGTGCGTAGGAAATGCATTTTTTTGAACACCTAATTCTGATTGAATTGTTTAAAACCAAGACCAATCACACAAATAGTCAATAAAATTAACGATTTTCTCATAAGATAATGAACTCGAATTCTTGTTTCGATTATTTGTTCATGTTGTTTGAAATCAAATATAGAGCAGTTTCTTGGAAGTTCCTTAGCCCAGACTTTTACTTACATTGTTTCTCGTAGCTTGGTTCCCGAATGGTACACGGGTGAATTAAAAGTAGTTAAGGTGAATAAAAAGTATCAATTTATTGAAAGGCATGTATTCCTCTGATGGCAAAGGAGACTATTCTTTGTCAAAATACAAATCCCGAAATAGAAGTAACCCAACCCGATTTTTATGCTTGTCTAAGAATGTAATGTCCAGCCGAAATGATATTTTGTTGTATAAAATTTGTTATTTATGCTGGATTTTTTGTTGTTTCATAATCATTTACAACAAGAGAGGTTTAATAAATTTCGTTACTTAAGAAAATTAGTACAAAATATATTTGTGCAAATGACTTCGGTTTCCGGGAAAGGGGCTGAACTCCCAGAAGCCCCCAACCCCTTCAGTGCTTCAGTGCAAAATGGTCTTCTTACTTAAACGTCATTAGATTCATTATTAACGTGGAGTGAGCGTGCGCTGAGTTTAAGCGCGTAAGCAATTCTGCCAAAACGTCCCGGGGGATCGTTTCGGGGTAAAGCCATGTCGTTTAGCGGCGGTCTCCAGAGAGTGATGAGCGAATCCTCTTATCGTTTGACGATCATTATGTGTCACGCTATCGTTGGCATTTATACGAGCTACCAGTGTAGAATGCATTTCGATACAATCTGTTGCCATTTTATATCGATTTACCAGCCTGCAGTTTTGCAGCACCTGCAATTAGGGCTGTTCTGAATAGGCTTAAATCCAAATAACTGATATCAATTTGTTTTTACTTAAAATTTATAAGTTAGAAAAAGTTAAATGGACTATAGTAATTATTATTACCTAAATTCTAAAGTTAGAAAAATTTGCAATTGACCTTACAAGAATTTGTTTTATAATTAAACAGACTCCTGAAGAAGAAGAAGAAGAAGAAGAAGAAGAAGAAGAAAAGTGCTTCTCGAAACGTTGAGATAGTAATGATTCGGAAAGTTAAAAAAACATTAAAAATAAATTTTCAAATTTAAATTATGGTATAATATGATTTTATTAAACTTTTGGTTTTCAAAAGTATAGTTTTCGACTGTCTAAATCAAACTGGACAAAGAAATCTGATTGTAAACTTAAACAGTCAGAAGATAGCGGAAAATTAAGTTCAAATAGTTCGATATTTTTCTTAAATTACATATGAATCTGGGAACGCTTCTAAAAAGGTTTGTTGCAAAATGACAAAGGCTTTCAAACCTTAAAGTCTGTAATTATTTATTTTTAATTTAAGATTTTTACTCTATTATTTCTACAAATTCGTTACAAAACTCACCATAATGCAGGGATCAACAGTGAAAGAAACAGACGAAATCCTGTGAGTTGAGAGTTGAGATTTACTGAAAAATATTTAAAAGACATGTCGAAGAGAAAAAGAAGTTAATAAACCTTTAATATTAAGCATATTTATGATGAATGAGATTGGAAGATGAGATGACCAGGCGAACAACGCACAAGATGGAGAGATGCCTTAAAGAAAGGGCTCGTGAATAGCTTGTCAAGAGGTGTAAAATAATGTGAATAAACTTGCCCATAAAGCCATTACATGTCGGTAAAGACAACAGCTTAGGTAAGTGACGAGCGAATTAAACGGACAATGGTAATTGAGAAAAGTAAGACAGATAATGGTGTATGGTGCACAATGGTGTGTAATATCTAAAATTTAAAGATGTGACAACTATTAAAATATTGAATCACTAGCTATATATCCTACTTGCAAGAAGACTTTTTTCCTAAACGGAATATTTGTAAGCTAAAATAATAATAATAATAATAATAATAATAATAATAATAATAATAATAATAATAATAATAATAATAATGATACATTTGTACAGTAGAAATTCAGTGCAAGTTCGATCATAGTTTAATACACAAGAGAAAATGATTGGCCTTTATTATTTCGGACAGCACATACCAATAATTTGGTAAACAGAAAACTAATTTTTCTTCATTTTTATTGAAGATCACTACATTTACAGCAACATTTCAGGAATTCATTTTATTCCCATCACGCATTACATATGTTTTAAGAGTACACAGCCTAAGAAATCATCAATGACTTGCCTTCAATTGCACAAAATGAATCAGAAGCACTTCAAAAAGTATTGAGTCAGAATTAAACATAGTGCACAGGTAATAACATACATCAGAGTACACATAATACATTTCTTTACATCAATAAAATAATAAATGGTATCATCCAAAATTAAATTTAATTTGTGTTAAATATCAACAGAAATCCTTATAAATTCACTTTCTTTTATTATCAGAGTTGAGATTTATATGGAGTAGCAAGTACATATACTTAAAAAAAAAACGTTCAAAATATTATTTAACCAGTTTCATAAAAAGAAATTCACCATTACAACTTGATACATGGAGCAATACCAGTATAATTACAACATAAAAATATACAAGAGGTTAGTATTCTACATTTTGGTTATAAAATTCACATGAATACCATAAATGAGAAGTTGAAATTGATAGTAGAAACATTATTATTGACTACCCCTAACTGAATTAGAATAGGACGGCAAAGGGTAGTTAATGGTTCCACAATACATTAATTAAAGAGAAGAGAAACTTATAAAACCTTAGGTGATTGGAAAAAGCCTTTGAAAACACCAAGATAAGAGATATTATGGACAGATATCCACCAGCTATCAAAAGCATGTACACAGAAAAAAAATACAAGACATAATAAAAAAAACTGCCAAAATAATTTTATATTAATAATGGCATTAGTTAAGGATGCAGCCTATCTCCTACTATTTATACTATATAAATATGGATGACACTCTTACAAAGATAAATTCAGGAAAAAAGTCTTAAATTAGGGCATAAATATTACCCTTGATATATTTGGTTCTTGTCAATCATTAATAATAATTCCAGAAACAGAAGATTTTAAGAAATTCAAGTACATTCTACAATTTTCAAATCTCCTCTTCCAAAATGCAATAATGACTTTCAGGAGAACGTATCCAATTTGGTGTACATTATTTTAGAAAACAACAATGGAACAGGTATACAGTTTTAACTGTGTAAGTTGCCCAACACATGTGTGGGGTAACCAATAAAACATTAACAAATAAAATAAGGAAGAACATGCACCTAAAAATTACAAAAGTATGTCCCACCTCTACATATGGAAGTGAGATACAAACCCTTCAGAAAAAGGATTGGAGTCAGTTTTAGGCTGCTGAAATGCAGATTCTAACAAGAGTGAAGAAATGTAGGTGAGAAGATAAAGCAATACATTCCCATCAGGAAAGAATTTAACATTTTGTCATTGCAATAATGAACAGTATAGAACATATTACCAAGAGAATGTTGATAAAATGAATGATATCCGATATCCAAAGGCTACATCTTACACTCCAAGGTGAAGAGATGTGGAAACACATTGGAGCAGTGGAAAGATACTGAAAAGAAGCCTAAATTGAATTGTAATTTTCCTCACACAAGAGCAAGGGACAGTTTAACTAGTGAATTTCTGTAGCTTCAGTTTGCCTCCTTTATCGCCAAGTTTAGAATTGTAAGATTTCTTTCTTTTTGCTCCAAACTTTTTAGCCAATTCCTTTCAAGTATGTCTTTCATTTAAAACTTTGTGATGATTATTAATAAAAATATTACTCAATACATTTATAGATTTTTTTATTACTTTCATCAGGGTAACACCACATGTGCACTCTTTATCAATATCATTGATACTACTCTCATAAATTTGAATACCTAATGTTATTACTGCATTTCGCTGGTTTTTTAATTTCAAAAATTCTTTTTAAAAAAGTGTGGCTTATTAAGGTGTGGAATAAAGCATAAATTGTTGCAACTAATGTAATCATGAAAGATGAAGGACATTTCAACCCGCCTCTATTCAGTTCTTTAAAATACTCAAACATTTCTTTTTCACAATCCAAATGCATTTCCTCATGCGATTGCAACATGTGGTGACATTCATCACAGATTCCTTGTTTATCTAACACTACAAGAACTTTCTTACTTGTATAGCTGGCAATACAATAAGAATCTTTTGAGTTTCAGGAGAAATTGAAACATTTGGTACTTCATCTATTGCACTTTCCAGACATTCTAAATTATCTTCAGCTAAAGATTTACCACTTTCCGTCACAGTCAGAGCAAAATTATTTAATTTTATTTCACCAAATTTAGGAGATTTTAATTTTAATAAGCTAATGACCTTCATTTTTCATTCTGCTTCTAGTACCTGTTCTGCAGAGATATTGTAGCCACAGCCACTTAGTCTTCTGTAAGAGCTAAACCTGCCTTCTAACAGTCATTCTGAAATTTTGCAGTGAGAATATAGGACCATCCATAGGTATTAAATATATATTTACATAAGGCAACCATTGACTTCAGCGTGTGGGTCATAGTAACATGAGTGTCATCAGAAAGTTTTCCTTCCATACTTGATAGATGTCAAACAACCAGGTAAACCCGCAAATCTTCAAGGAACACAAGTTTGGAATCATTAGCCCCATAAATTGGAGCTGCATCAATGTTTCTTTGGTAATTTCCCTTCATGAGATGTTTTACATTGCAAATAGTCCACCACTTAATGATTAATTTTAAAAAGTCTATTGTTCCTTCACTAATAAAAATTCCTTGATTTTTCAGTGTTTCTAGGGCAACTACATTCTTATAATTAAAAATATTTGCTGCCAAGGAAACATTTTGACGTTCAATAAGAGTGGGATATAGAGCTTTTCTATTCAAAGTAGGTGCTAACTTTAACACCATATTTTGCTCCGACTTAAATATGTTCCTCAAATCAGAAAATTTGTCTTCAGAGGTTAGATACTGACACAATGTTACTCTTTCATTTTTATCTGTAAGTGTATTTACAGCTGAAAAGACCTGTTCAACACTAGGTATTGAAAACGCTGATTTCCAAAAATTCAACCAGTTGTTACGGATTGATTTTAGAAGGTGCACAGAATCAAACAGAAGAAATATTTGATTAGATGGATTTGTGGGGTTTGGCACACACGTTTTCAGACTACCTCCACATAGGAGTTCAAACATTTTTCTGTTAACACGGTGGTTATCAGAAACTAAACAAACAACATGAAATTCAAGATCATTCATAACAGTTAGTATTTCAATGGTAAAGTCATACAACGTGTTTCACTGGAGGTTTTTTACAGGGAATAAACCAACTACATCCTTGTATTGTGTATGTAATGATGATAACATAAATACTTGCATGGTTCCTGCTGAAACTACACCTGCAGCATTTTCTGCCATTCTCAAAACCTTTCCCGCAGAATAAGTAATTTTAGAATTCAGATAAATTTCTAATATTACAGACACAACTTTATCTTCATTCTGAATCAGTTTGCTTTTTTGTGCAAAAATGCTTTTTGTGATGGGCTAATGCCAGTACTGATGGGCCCAATTATACCCAAGAAGTGTTTCAGGTACGTATGATGAGGCAATGTCAAAACATTTGTCTCCCTTAAAGCTTTATACGCACCAGGGAATGAAAATGATAGGGTTGCAGCCCAAATTATCATTTCATTAGAATACCTATTTCGCCTCTTCAGGGACAACGTTAACTGCTCCAAAGAAAATTTTATTTTGCACAGCTTTTCATCATCAAACATACTTGATTCTAAAGCCTCTGTCAAAAAAATTATTAAAATTTTAATCCTCTCATCAACATACAATGTCTCTTCATTATAACTTTGAAGATGACTCACCAAATTTTCAAATTTTGTCCACCTGTCACATTTTAAAGATAGTCCATCTTCTGTTTGAAGAATCCATTTGAAATTGACAGTGGACAACTGTGTGTTCTTAATTTACTTCTAAGGAACTTGTCATCTTAAAACTAAGTGTTATAGATGGAACGTCTGTGGCAATCTCATCCCTTAATTTAAAAAACAAAATATAGTCATCATTCACTGATAACATGAATGGTTTAACATTCCTCTTCACCACTTCAGTTCTAAAACTATCGAAACTCGAGATAATGTCGTTTTCACACCACTTCAAGAAATTTTGCTCGTCTCTCGCTACTACTTTTTGTGATCTTACAGCAGGGTCTTGTCTGTCTGTAGGGGCACTCACACTGTGGTACGAAGGTTGGTTGGGGAATATCGTTGGGTAGGCATCTTCCTTAAGTTTCGGTTTTTTTCGAGGAACAACAATTGTATCACCACCTACCACAGGAAATATATCCTCTCTAAGAACCAATTTATCTTCAAAATGTTTCACACACACAAATGAATTTTCCGTTACAACGTAAGAGTCACGGTGAATGCATTTCAACCATTTTTCGCTCAGTTTTTTATCTTTCGGAAACTGAAATGTAGAAGTGTCTGAAGCCTTGTAGTTCGATCTACATCCCGGCACACAACACGAGCGACCCATATTTCAGTTTTGTGAAGGTTACTTTTCTGAAGATCGCAGAAAATATACTAAATAACAATTACTCACGATTAAGACACAACCTTCCCTTTCATAGAGAAGCACACAATCCACTAATGACACACGTAATCATATACTCTCTGCACATAACCATATGGAACGCACGTGAAACAGTCGCTATCACCCAACCGGTGCCGGCGCCATTTTGCCTGGTATCGATACCTACATGAAGGTCTGAGAATTGAAGAAGGTCTTGTTTAAGTCGAACCAGAAACGCATTGGCAGACGGGGTGGGAGATCTGCCGAGAATACATAGTCAGGACGCTAGGTTATAAAGTGTGATACAGGATTTAATGTAGATTACCAATGTTACATACTATAATATAAATATGGAAAGAACCATAAATAAATAAGGTGAGCGCAGGTACTATCTCTATATTTAAGTTCAGGACAATAAATGTTAGAGAAAGATAAATCATTTCGGGAACGAAATCAGAAGATTATCCAGAATACAAATAAAAATGACCGAGATAGGGGAATTTCCGTGCAAGAAATAAATATTAATAAAAACTACATAATTGTAAAGAAAATAATACAGGGAATGTTGGGAGTAAATAGCCAATGGAAGTAAAATAGATGAGAACAAATGAACTTTGTACTCAGGAAGAATAAATAAAAGAAGTACCAATTTTTGTGACCGAGAAGAAGATAGTCGAATGACCGTGTATTACTGAGAATTAGGTGTAGAACGAATATGACCATCCCACTCTGAAAAGTACTAAGATGGTAGCGCATGTAGGCACGATATTAATTTCAGTTTAACTCCTGTATTAAGTGAAATCAGTGTTTGAATAGTAGCAAATTAACAAGTAGTTACAACAGTTCGAACAAGTGTTTAAAATGAATTTTGGACAATTCTAAACATTAAATTTAGAAATTGGAAGTGGATCGTGAGAGATGCAAGATGGTCGTAAGATGATAATAAAATTGTATTATCTTTTACGACTGTGAAGCTTGCAGTTATCGACGAAAGGAAAGTGATTGACATTATTTCATGGTAATTGTAGGAATGTATCGTATGTCATTTAGATTTAAACAAGCATTACAATTAGTAAGAAACAAATGAAGAGATAACAATGGCCATGCATGGTATGTTAGCATCTTATACTTTCCTACATTTTCTAATTGTGTGAATGAATGTATGCTGTTTGAAATTCAAGAGTAGTTATTAATGTTATATTTGTTTATGTTAGTGTATGTGTTCCCAGAAGCGCCGAGAATCGGAGTTAAAACAATGGGATAAGTGTTTGTGAATCGTTTCATTCCATGATAATCAAAGAGCTCACAAAAAGTGTGAAAGATGAGAAGGAATAATTATGTTTCTGAACGATATTATGTTTTATTTCAAAGTATCTTATTAAATTATAGATCCTAAATAGGAAATCCACAACCTGAAATCCCGGATAGTTGTGGCCACCTAACGTGACAACTTTTGAAAAATGCCATTGTCGGATGAGAAAATGTATTCATACTCGATTTAAATTACTTTCGTTTCATTTTGTGTTGGCACATGCCGTTGCCAACCATCACACAATTATCATATATATATATATATTACTTTACTGGGTAGGGACATTTTTTAAAATTTAACTTTACAATGAAAAAATGACTACTTCCGTAGATTCCGCCAATATTCAAGCCATTCATGTGGATTGTGCTCTGTCAGTTTGCTCTTGCTGCTATAGCGATTCGCATATTGCGGTTTGCTATTTTTCATAAATCTGCATTTAGTTATTTTGTTTGTTTATGTATTAATTTAGTTCAATGCGTTTTTAATTTTATTTATTATTTTTCAATTATTTTCATCACTAATCATACTGGAGTTAGTCGAGATAGTTTTAGTGGTAAAGGTTAGTTTTTTCGATTTTGTATTTTTTGTGTAAAATTAATTTTATTATATTTATTACTAATTTTTCTAAACCCAATTTATTAATCATTTAAAATAATGCGTAGGCATGCAATTACATCTGGGTCTTTTCTTAGTATTTTGTCTTTAAGGTTAAAGTGAATTCAAAGTTATCTTCAAACGGGAATTGTAAATTTATTTTGTGGAATGTTTGAAGAAAACAGTGGAAGAAGGGGTATTGTTACTCAGAGGAATCACAATTGTAAGCGCAAGTCAATAACACTATTCTGATATCACAAATGGAAAATATTATTACAGGTAAGATAGGGCCTAATTATTTTTTTTCCTAAATATTATCTTACAAAACTGACAGGTATAATTTTCATAATTAAAATAGTTATTGGTGTATTTATTGTCTATAACTATTAATTACACCATGTAACAAAAAACTTTTTGTTCGTTTAGTGAATTTATGCTAGTTTTGGGATGAATTAGGTCACAAATAAACTACACAGAATATTCCTACTTTTATATAATCGTTTCTTTGCTTTTTATGCCCAATTATATGAAATTAATAGATTAAAATTATATTAGCTAAGAATACTTTGTCCATGAGATGAATAAACGGTTCAACTTTATTTATTTATTTGTCAAAGAAACAGTAAAAAACTGTATATGACATGTGGGGAAAGAAATTTATCCTGCGCACATTTTCTTGAGGACCAGAATTAAAACGAAAAAGTGAATTTAGAAAATAATTATTTTAGGAAAGTAAAAATATTTGAAAAACGTTTGTTCCCGAGTTATAGAAAATCAATTTAAACGGTAAATGAACTAAAAGCAGAAGGAGTGCTCAACAAAACGTGCGCATAGTGAAGCTACATTTACGTCCAGAAGCAAAACAAGGCGCCATCTCAGCATTTGCTCAATGGATCAGGGAAACTGGACAAAAACCTGATCGAGATGGGGGATATTGACCCGGAAGCTGAAGTACATTACTTGTTACAAGCGTATTAAATATTTTTTTAAATGTATACAATGCAAACGTAAACTAATTCATTAGATATATTTGTTTGTTACAATAAACATTATTTTTCTTTTCTTGTTTTTTGTTTGTGTTATCTGTTTTATATTCTCATAATTGATTAATAATGGCATATTCCCGTTGTTGTAAGCCTAATCCAGACTTCTTTTTGTGTGTGAGGCATCTTCCTGGGATCGAAAGTAGTAAAGCATAGATTAAAGGATGCTAACATCTGCTTAGCATATATATCATAAAGACTAAGAAAAGAATTGGGGACTACATGTTGTATGTGGATGTTGCAGATCAACTCTCGAGGCCTGGTATAGAGGAGAAAAACAGAAAAATGAAATTTGGTGTACCTATAATTTGGCAAGAACCAACAGATCACCTCTTCAACTGTTATTTCTGTTACCTCCCTTCCGTATTAAGCTTGGACTCATCAAGCAATTTGTAAAGGCATTAGATACAACATCAGATTGCAATGAAGTACCTTCAGAATGTGTTGCCCAAACTATACGGTCCTTATTGCTATTCCACTACCTCACAAACAAGCAAAAGTGTATTATACTAGCAAACCTTTTCGGTACCGAGACCCGACAACCGAAACTCAAATTCAACGAACCGGCACTTAAACCACTATGCAACACCAACGCCGCCTCTGTCGAACAGAGCCATGGAAGAATAGATCCGTACTATAAAATGGTAAATGCATGATTAAGAAACAATTGATACAATAGTAATACGCTTTACAAATACAAGAAGAGAAGTAAAAAATTGTTAAAAGGTAAAAATTTCAACAAATATATACACACATTTCCAGGACATTTATCGCAATTACTTATATTTTAGTCAAAACGTAATTCTATCGATTTTATCATTAGGAGCCGGTAATAATCGACATGCGAAAAACATGTCTTTCAAACATGACCAAGAAAGGCAGCGATAAACCGCATTACGAAGTATTCGTAAGGCTAGAAAGTAATAACAATTTCGGAACCGTTAGGGATTGTAAGTTTATCGCATGCCTTCTGGTTATATTGTATTACAATTTAACGTTAAAATGCTCATAATTTTACTTGAATTGATTCATACAGATATATATTAGACAACTGTTAATTTGACATGACATACGCTTCAGAAATCGAATAACAGAGTTGAAAAATAGTTTAAAAGACGCGGTTAGGGAAAACACACACAAGTCCTGTCTATTCATCAAATTAAAATCCCCCTCGGGGGATCGAACTCGGCACCTTCCTTATTCAAGATCTCAACCCGAAGGTGCATTAACCAACCGCGCTACGGGACCGACTTCCGGAACAACTGCGTATATTTCAGTCAAAACGTACTTGTATCAGTTCTATCATTAGGAAACCGGTAATTAACAACATGCGAAAAACATGTCTTTCAAAAAACACGACCAAGAAAGGCAGCGGTGAACGGCTTACTTCACATAATTTATCCAATGATCGGCATTTGGAAAATAACTACTGCGAGAAAGTATGTGCCATTCTATAGCATCACTAGTTTATTTATATATTTACCGTCCCTTATTACACACGTGCAGAAATTTTAAAGAAAAAATTTAGAGCGGTTTTTGAGAAATTTTTTTGTAAATTTGAAACGCAATTTACGCAAAAACTACTCGTTTTTCCAAAAAATGGTACATGACCTTATTTGAAGTGCTAACTTTGTACAACCGACTTTGTCTGAGGTGAAAATCTCTATCTTCAATTTTGCAGTTTTTAAACAGTTTTTTACATTTTTCGAAAAATTGGGCCTCTCAACGAATACCTACGTCGTTTCCTTCAACGCTCTTCGTTCTATTCGACAACAAAATATAATCAAAAAATTTGGAGCCATTTTCTTTTAATTTAGAAAATCTCAAAATGGGCTTCATGTAAAGTATCCTCAAATACTAAGATATCGGTTTCAAATTCAAGAGGCCTTGAGACGAGTAAAAACCATCGGGGAATATCAATTTTGAAGAAAATCGGCCGGACGGTTTAGGCGCTTGCGTTGACCACAGGCGGACAGACGGACGTTTTGCCGTCAATCGATTTTGAAGTATGAAGAAGCAACAAATCATGGATTTTGACTACACCACGAGATAGAGGATATTTTTTTCTAAATTTAGCAACAGGTTTTATCCACTTTTTTGTCACCAGACCCCTGCTATAAGAGTTTTTTCTGGCGAAAATTCCCCGTTTTCCGCCGCACGACTACATAACTTTCTCTTCTTACAAAGTATTCGTAAGGCGAGAAAGTAAACAGATTGGTTTTATTTGTGGAGGAAGATAGTTATGTTCTTGTGAATGAGAGTGAAACAATAATTTTTAAAAGAGAGTACTTCCTAGGGAATTATATTAAGAACAAAGTCCAGCACACTAAATATTGTAGTTTTTTTAATGAATCATGGTAAAATTTGTGAATGGCAATTTCTTATATTTTTTCTGGAACATTAATATTTTTTCAGTTTTTTGTAGCTGTTGGTAACCGTTTGTTGCTAAAATTTTCAACATAACTTGTAACTTGGTTTTGGGCAAGTGGCACCACATTTCTCTCTTCAAATCCCACGCGCATTTCGAAATTTTCTTTGCCATAATATACTAATTTTAATAGTGAAAATAACCATTGTCTTACCTTGAGCTTTTCCACAATCCCCATCAGCACTATAAGAGTGTAAGTGGGGTAATAAATATATTAATATTATACTATTTGGATGCTTTTTGGGAATAATTTGGCATGAATTGTAAAACTGGAGTATGTGGAGCATTGGGAAAATTGGAGTACACTGGAAATTAGAGTATAATATGATCATTCTGATTTGAATTATTTAGCAAGTTAATGAGAGGTTTTACTGCAAAATGACTGCATAATCAGGGAGTAGTTTATGGTATTGTAGTCACAATAACTGAGAATGCATGAGTGCAATATCATTGTGCAACTTAATACACTATTTACTGTGCCATTTATTTTGTCAGTATACTACATTCCTGTTTCAATAAATAACTTTTTTAAAAATTCAAAAGTTCTATTTTTTACTATAACTATCCCTGTAACATGTACCACACCCCGTTTTAATACAGAAGAAATAGGGGTTGAATCAGGGTTTAGGGTGGCACGGTTCCTTTGTTTCACTGATCCGGTTCACTAGAGAGGAATCGACTCAATGAACCGAATCCTTGTTTACTGCTTGCGTTCAACATGGTAACGTAGTAAATGTATTTAAAAGCACATTCTATTTCACAAGCGCGTGCTATTTGAACATTCTTTACTACTTAAACCACATATTTTTTGTTATTAAAAAGAGTCACTCGTCTAATTAGTTAACCAAATGCTACTTATTACATTTTTAAATCATCTATAAGCCACAGAATATAAATTGAAAATGTATAATTCACGTATTCGTTGGAACTATTATAGATTTATTTTAATTTTTTTTAAATAAAATCTTGTAAAAGACCTAACAATTCAATTTTATCAAACATGCAAACAAATAACAATAACAAATCGAGAACATCTTGGAATATCTGGAACAAAAAATGTAATTTTAAAATTTTACAAATAGTAATAACTCACTTCTAAATGCGATTTAAAATTAATTATTGGGTGATAAATAACAATAAAAAATCTTAAGAAAACTATGATGTTAACGCAATAAATATAATTATTTAAAATAAATTCTATGTCAAAACTCATACTACTTAAACTTTTGGTATTGGGGGGCTATCGCTCCCCAAACCCCCATTTTATCTCTTCAAAACGTGTCAAGACAGTAAACTTCGTTATGTTAACACCTTAAATAGAAATATTTAAATTGAATTCTATTTCACAAACTCGTACTACTTAAACTTTTGTTATTGGGGGGCTGTCGCCCCCCAAACCCCCATTTTAATACTAATAAACCAACACGTCTGTTTTTAAACCAATTCTACTTAATATGTTAAAGCGATATTTAAAAAAAAGTCCACTCACATAATCGTTGAAATTATACAATTTTAATAGTATTACCACTACCATAGTAATACTGAAAATTAGTGTAGTGTCTCGGCACGAATTACACCCTTATAACACGAAAAAAACGTAAAGCTTGTTTCTGAAAAAAAATACGTACTTTTTACGAACTGAAGCTTAAAAAATTAAGAAGAAATAAAAAAAATAACTAGTTAAGCTAATAAAATAAATATTTAAAATCAATTCTATTTCACAAACACATGCTACTTACACGTTTATTATCACCTTTCAAATCCTCCATTTTAATACTAAAAACAACTCGTCTATTTTTAAAGCAAATACTACATAATAAAGAAAGAAATCATAAATAATTCCTGCATTTACACCTTCCATCACGGTAGACACACAAAATCTATTAAAAGATGTATTGAAACACGTAATCCCACGAACAAAAATGCTTTGCGTAATTGAATCGCATTCAAGAGTAAAGTAAATAACTTTGTTGTTATAGAAACACCTGAATGTGATATTACGAGAAGGCTTTTTAAAATCTAAAACCATTTCTATACTAATATTAGAGTTCAAGCAGCAAGAAAAGCAGCATAGAAACAAGTTTTTCTATTTTAAAAAAAAGTGTTGTGAAGTGAAATTTTCACTGTGAAGTGATATTTTAAAAGTATCGTGATGAAGAAGAAATTGTTCGTAAATTTGAAATGTATATCTTCATATGGCTTTGACGCCTGGTCATTTCGTGTATATTTATGCTTGGACCCGTTAAAGCTAGTCAATGCCAACATAATTTTTCGCCAGCTCTGAAGTGAACCGTAAGTGAACCGTGGCGGGTGATTCACGAGAGTAAGTGAATCACAAAAGGAACCAAAGGAACCGTGCCACCCTAAACCCTGGTTCAACCGAAATGAGTATAAGTCTGTCACTGGTTAGAACAGGCAACTTACTGAACACTACTGAATAAATTTCTTAGTTTTTAAATCATCACTAACTTTTGAAAGATAATTTAATTAAGCAGCTAAATAAAATGATGCATTGCATTAATATTAATATCATTGGACTGTTAAAAAAATGCATTAGGTCACAAAAATTACCATGTATATGTAAATTAATAATCTTAAATAATTGTGGTATTTATTTTTTTCAACATAAATCGTAAAAGATAAATCATGAACAAATTGATAACACTACCATCTCAACATCATTATTAACACAAGTCAGCAGATAACTTTTAGCACAAGACCACAGATAACTTTTAAATGTATGTTTTTCATTTGCTCTTTGCGCGTACTTAAACATCACTCACGCTTGCACTTGCCAATAATGATAACTCTTATTTAGTTTAACTGTTCACCGAGTTAATATTCGTTACTAGATGAAAATCTTGTTTAATTTTAACGAAAAACGAGACAAACATTATTGTACTGTGAACTCTCCAACCGCGCGAGAAATGAATGGCAACAAAGAAAACAAAAGCGAGAGAGTTGATCGGAATGATTGTTTCATAAGTTAGCCATTCCGACAGGAAATCCTTTTAGCTGCCATATTGCGAATCTCTTAGTGCGGCCCAATACACGGCCTAGACCATAAGCGGTGCTCACTTCCATACTGTGAAATTAAAAAAATGAGTTGGCAAGGTAAATGAAGTTGACATTGGGCTGCAAATACGATTTATTAATTAAGTTAATATTAATTAAGTTAAATCCCCCATCTCGATTAGGTTTTTCGTCCAGTTTCCCTGATCCTGGAGCAAATGCTGAGATAGTCCCTTGTTTTGCTTCTGGACATAAATGTAACTTCATTATATGTGCACGTCTTCTGAATTTCAGTGGGAGATATAGTTATTCAAATTATCGTTTTTCATATTATCGCGGCAAAAAGTATTATTCTTTCATGAAGAACATGAGGGTTCAGGGCAGGAATTTATAGCTAATTTACTTTTGAAAATATATTTTATTATATAGGAGCGAATATTTTGTCAACAAAACTCGAAAAAAAAACTCTCTTTTCTGTATTCAAAATTCGACTAGAATATGGTTTAGGATAGAGACCACAGAATTATGAAAGCGTGCACAAAATTCACTTCTCCCCATAGCTCGTCAAACGCAGTTTTTAACTGTTTTTGACGTAAATAAATAAATAAATAAAATAAATAAAGGAGTGTGGAATCATAGGTCTCAGTATACTTTTTATACTTGATAAATTGATGGATTTTATTTGAGAATAAATATAATTTTAGTAATTTACAATGTTTTCTTTGATCTATTGTTTAGATATAAATAATTATATTTTTCATTTAATTAATATTTTTACAAATACTCATTAGAAGTCTATTGATTTATTTGTCAAAAAACAGTAAAAACTGTATATGACGTCTTTTCCAGAGAGAACAAATTGAATTTGAAAAGAAACATTTTCCCATCATTTCTCTTTTTGTCAATAAATATAGAATACAATTTTTACTTTCCCGTATACGTACGTATACACGAAGTGATACACGTATTATAGGGAAAGTTATGTAATGCTGCGCGAAAAAATGGCCAATTTTTGGCGGAAAAAAATTAATTGCCGGGCCGTGAAAACGAATAAGTGGATAAAACCAGTTGCTAAATTAAGAAAAAAATCCCCTAACACGTGGTGTAGCCAGAAACCCTGTTTTGTAGGTCCTTGATACCGAAAACCCAATTGAAAGGAAAACGTCCATCTGTCCGTCCGTTCGTCTGTCTGTCCGTCTGTGAACACTGCTAGCGCCTAACCCATACGTACGATTTCCTCCAAAATGGATATTCCCCAGTCGATCTGATTCTAGTCAAAGCTTTGTGATTTTGAAAAAGATTCTTTAAAATTTGGGGGTACTTTATATGAAGTCCCCCGGGGATTTTCAACATTTTCTCAAAAATGGCTCCAAATTTTTTCTTTAAATATCTTGTATGAATAGAGGAAAATACACTTTTTAACATGGCATAGGTCCGATTTTCACGTACAGCTCTGAATTTTCGAAAATTGTGAAAGTTTGAATTTTTTCGGCGTCTTTCTCCAACTACAAAATTGAAGATAGAGATTTTTTCTTCAAATAAAATTTGTTCTGCATATTGAGTTATTTAATCAAGGTCATGTAAATGTTTTTCAAAATTTTGGTAGTTATCGTGCAATATTGGGTGCAATATGTGCAATTTTAAAAAATTACAAAAACAAGATTTTCTCAAAAACGGCTCCAAATTTTTTCTTTAAACTTTTGGTAGGGATAGTGATAAATGTACTCTATCAATGACATAAAAGCCATTTTGGTCTATCGGTTGGTTTTTTCAAAAATTACCAAAATGCAAATGTTTTTACTTGTCTCTCACGTCGTTAATATGTACATTATCTGCGATTTTTTCACATTATTATATTTACGAGTACATATGCTTTAAATAATGTCAAGTAAAGTTTCTCGAAAACACTACCGTTTTCTGTGAAAAGTAGTTCAAATTTCGGCATTTTCAGAAATGCTCAAACGCCATTTTCTCGTTTATGGTTGCAATTTTTTTCTTCAAACTTTTGTAACGGATAGTGCTAATTACACTCTTTAGTACAGCGTAAAGTTTATTTTAGGTTGTTTTTTTTTTCAAAAATTATATAAATGTAAATTTTTTGAAAGATCTCTCACATCTTTAATATGCACATTATCCGCAATTTGTAAAGATGATTATATTTGTGAGTGTATATGCTTCAAATAAATTCAAATAAAGTATTTTGAAAATTCAAACATTTTCTGTGAAAATGAGCTTCAAATTTCGCATTTTTAGTAGTGCTAAAACGCCATTTTCTCTTAAACGGCACATAATCTTTAAAAGAAAATTGCCATTTACGGCTAGGTTTTTGTGTTCTTTAATATTCTAAAATTAATGTTTCTGTTCTACCAATAGGAAACCGAAAAATTAAGAAAATGAGAAAAAAATGTACTTTTGGCGATGATAGATGGTAGCTGGCAAGAAAGAATACGTGGCAATTCCGAATAGCTAGCGAAGACCCAGGAAAATAGAAAACTAATACGGGAAAGTCAGTGCCATTCTGTAGCACCACTAGTTAATTTTTACGTAAACAAGACATATGGTTTTTTTTCTCTCCTGTCGAATGTTTAGGAATACATACAGGTTCTTTGATTTTTAAGACAACGAAGTGATCGTGTCATCACCCAGTGTCATGTTACAGTACATACACTAAATCATCTTTATGTTAGAATGAGGTTTTACATCATAGCCGACGTGTGCTACGAAGGCCGGAAAAGGGCCCGAAGTCCCTTCTTCCTCAACGTCAGTGCTGAAAGAGTCGGATGTTACCCCGTCCCAGATGACGTCAGGGCCTTGGGATGAAAAATGGTCAGCAGCCCCGAGCGTTTCCGAGAAATGGAAAGCATTGGACGACATCGTTCCTTCAGAGAAGGTGTGAATTAAACATGCGATAGATAAGCTTTTCATATCCAGACGTTTCCGTCCAGAGATAAACAGCGATGTCCGGTGCTTCTTATGATAATGTAGGTGAGGCGAGTTTTATTTGAAAACGTCTGTTGGCTTTGAAAACGTTCAGTAAGAACTCAGATTTTATTTCAACATACCAATGTATTAATATAATAATATATTATAACAATGAATATAGAAAATATACATATAAGCAAGAATTCTTTATTTACTTGGTCTTTGAAATTTAATGGAACTCATACGCAATGTTTAAAGTAAGGATTGTTATAAAAATTCTGGACTGTTACTAAAAACGTTATGTTCTGCTCTTTCCAGTGGGAGTTTGAATATATTAGTAAATTCTGTGCAGTAATAATACACTAATAATTATTAGTAGAATCAGCATAATTGCCATTACTTCAAATCCCTAATTGAATTATGAATTCATTTATTTTGACTACGTTTGCAAAAAGAAACTTCAATAAAATAACCAAGCTAAAAATAAAAGCAATAGTTTTGTAATTTATTTGACCGTTTACGATATGTTTAAAAGTTAGTCTGACATTTTGACAACCAAAGACTATCTTTTTATTTACGTTCCTTGTACAGTGAAGGAAGATATCCATTTCTCCATTAAATGCTTTTAATAGATGTTTGTTCGGCAGTTAATCTTACGAGATTGTACTGAAAATTTCCATTGAAGAAAAGTGAAAACAAGTCAAAGTTAGAATTTTATTCATATTAAAACGATTCTTCTAGTTGAAACGCTACTATCCCATTCTATTGAAAACTATGTAAATTCTATATCTTAGTTGTTGGTTTTGTTCAATTGCAATAACCAATGAATACTATTATTATGGGCGCCAGGAAAACAATTCCAAGTATCAAGAAAATTACGTGTATTTAAATTCCACCACTACCTCGCTGGCTCAGTCGTTATGTTCTCGGTTCGATGATTCGCTTACCAGTATCTAAAAAATTGCCACCGGATCTGCCCTCTGTACAGAGAAACACGAAATCTTATTCTGAAATTCTTGCACCAATAACGTGCTATGTTGCACAATAATATTTTTTTAAAAATTCGTTTAAAAACGGAACACAATTTATTTCAAATACTTTCGTTAAATGGATTTTAAGATTTCTTTCTATCAATGCAAAATTAACATTATCATTTGGTCATGACCTTTGAATTAAATTTCTAACGATCGTTAGCATAAAATACCTCGTGCGCTCTTGTCAGTCGTCGGATGGAGCCCCAAGAACCAACCTGGAACTTCCACGTCTTCCGACCTTCGTTCGGCTGTGCCGGAACCGATGTCGTCTACTTCATTCTTTGACGTTGCTTCTAGTATCTGTCTTTATTTTTCATCTGCAGCTAACCTAGCATCTAGAGTTACTTTTACCTAAAATGCGCAACAGTTACGCGCCTACCCGCGAACACAAGAAATCGAAAAAAAGGCTCTGCTAACAAATATTTGTAGCCAACTCTATTCACAAACTCATTTGCTCCGCCATGGGACTGCGGACATATTTTATAGTCTCTATCCTGGTTATATTCGATTAAAGTTCTCCACTTAATCACAAGCTGTTGTATAATTATTGCAATGTCGTATCGTCAGTACAACGCGGCCTACCAGCTTATTTGCAAATAAAGTTTTTCTCAATAAATGATAAATAGTTTGCAACAGCATTAATTCAATTAACTTCACGAATCAATCTCCTGACTAATATTGCGTATCGGTATTACGGCACAGCGTTACTATCAGATAAAATCGAAGTTAGATTCCGCGTTCTTATCAGACGATCCGTCCGCCTCCGTGTCTGGATGAAGAGAGAGCTCTTTTCAGCTGCGTCAAGTTGGAACAGCCATGTCAGCTCACCGGAATGAAACATGTCTAATGATTTATTGCTAATTAATTGCCAATTAATTGCCACATTTTCGAATTAATTGCCACGTATCTTCAGGTCGAAAACGGGTGTGAGCTGGCTTGACGCGACGCCAGCACACACATCAGTGAAATTCGGGTCGCAGGTCCACGGAAACACTCAGATAATTTATTGCTAATTAATTGCCAATTAATTGCCAATTGCCGCACCCCGCGCTGGGAGACGTCAAGAAAAGTCGCGCGACTAGTACCGCGAGCTCCGGCGTTTACCGTCGAATGTTTGAACCACCATTTTGTATATCACAATATATATATATATATATATATATATATATATATAATATTTATATGTATATAATATATTTATATATAGGTAGTTTTTAAGATTAGAATAATGTTACAAATTTAATGTCTATTTTTTTGAAGTGAACTTTTTTAATGACCAAATTGAGAAAAACATTTGTACAATCTCTATTTTTAAAATTTATTTCTTGTTAGAAAAATGTTATCTTCTACAATGACATTTACTAATTTTTATATCATGTAGATTTTTTTATCAATGGCCATTCGCAAGTAGTGATTTTTCACGACTATAATCCAAATACAATTCCAGAAAAAATTGTCGGCTCCTTCTTATTACCGTAACTTTGGAATTGACCTTTTCGTGTGGGAAGTAAGATAACGCGCAGTCCTATTGTTCTGGACCAAAACCGCTAAATAACCACTATTTTGACAAAAAAGAAAAATACGTTATCATAACCAAAATTCCACCAGAGTTGTTGGAAATTTCTGAAAATGTTTATTAACAAGGTCAAAGTATCCAAATATTAAGTTATCCCTAAAGTAAAGTTACAGTAAACGCCACGAGAATGCCATGCCACCTTGAGCAATTCTTCACTCGGCAAGCGTCTATTACCTCAGAGTAACACAAATGTAGGAATTGGGGCGAGACTGCCCGTGGTCGCCCTCTGCAGTCACCCACGTGACACTCGCTTTTCACTAGACTAGAACCGATTGCGTCCAGCGATTATCCTCCATTCTTCGCACGTCGGGCTGGCTGAAGCAAGATGCCACACCCGTTGCCCCACATATGCTCTGGGCCATGCCACGCCAAGTGGGCTGTCCATTTGATCATCTCTTCTGTAAATACTCTCTCAGATGTGTGCAATCAAAATTCACTACTGCTGTTTTGACTATTCTTCCTATTTATGCAATGTCCGCGCAGTTCGGTTCGGCGGTTACGGTTTTAATGGTGTAACTGTTAGTGTATTGTACTGAGGTACTCAAGTTACTTCACCTGCTCAGAGATGTGCAGAATCTGCAATGAAATGTGAATGAGAGGGACAGAGAGCGGCAGAGACAGACAGAGACAGGGTGAGGGAGGGACGGAGAGACAGGGAGAAAGGGTGATGGGAGGGGAAAGAGGGAGATGAAGGACAGAACAACGTCTGATGGGTTTTCCTGGTATTACATATACCAGTTGTATGTCGTTTTAATGATTATTATTATTAACAGTTACAGTGACTTGATGTGCTTCTTGATTTTATAATTGTTTATTTCTCCTTCATTTTCGCGTTTCTGTACTGCACTTTACAAAATGCATAGTCTAAGACTCATTACCTCTTATTTTAATTCTGATTTCTTCGTTACAAAGAAACCTTTAAAGAGTAAAATAAATGAAATGTCTTAGAATTCTACAAAAGTCCAATGAATGCATGCAAATGGAGGCTTTGTCTGCAACACATAGCCTCCCAAAGCTTCCAAATACGGTAGTGAGTTTGTGCGCCATTGTCATTGTATTTTTGGGGAATCCAGTGCCAGAAATCAGCACAGTGTTATCTTTCATGCCTGGCGTAAAGTGAATTCTCATTTGTTTTGTTTTTGTGTTGTTATCGTAACTACGCCAGTGAATGATGTCCAAACATATCATTAGAGCATTTAGCTTATTTATTACCAAATAATTATCAATACCGTGGGAAATAAACGAAGAATAAATGCCCATTCAGTAAATCAATTTATTAAGCAAAATTAACTTCCGTTTCATTATTGACATTCACATCTACAAAAATAATAATGTTGAAAGTGAGCTTTTATGTTGTATGTTGTTTATGATGGTTTTAGTGTGGAAAAATGAGCTTTTGATTTGATTATAATGAAGTATTAAGCACATTTTTGGAATATAACAAATGCCGTAGAAAAGGAAAATTGATGGAATGAAGTCACGCCACTGAGGGGCAAGCAATTGCAAATTTACCTTTGAAAGTCTGAAAAATTCGTTTGAGATGGTGAAATATTGACTCTTATAATTTTACCAACAGAATAAGCTATGGCAAAGAGACAATAGAAGGAAGAGAGTTTTGAATGATTGGTGTCTCTCTCAACTTCAGATGAATGAACATTAAGCATGTATTAATCGCCTTCTTTTATATGCTGCAATCCATTTATTCACAAATATAGGTTTTGGAGAGTTTTTGTGAAATTATATGATGGGTACTAGGAAATTAATAAAGAATAGATATTCTATTATAAAATGTACACATATTATTCTTAGATACAAGGGCATCATTTGAAAGAAATCAGTTATTATTTTATGCTTTGGAAGCAAACCAAAATTATTTGTTAGAACATTGAAATTATTATTTTTAAAGGCGTTTGATCAAATAAGAATTGTAAATTGTAATATATTACGTTAATGGGGATCATGTGACTTTGAATACCATCACAAAAATGTGGAAAAGTTTTGATGTCATATATTTCGTGTCGGACAAAAATCGAATGGGATTCTTTACTCAATTGATTGGGTAAATTGAGCAGTAGTGATACCCCTGTTCCCTGTCCGGTCTGTACCCGAGTGAAGAGGCTCAGTACGTAGCGCGCTGACTTTGCAGTTGGGAGGTCTGGGTTTAATCCCCGGGCCCGTCATTCTGACCGGAGCGTTTTGAGGTTTCCCTCGGTCATAAGGTAAATACTGGGATGGTTTCAAAAGGCCACAATCGACTCCCACCTCTCACGATCAAGTCATAAGAACAATACTAATAATAATAATAATAATAATAATGATGATGATAAGCAGAGGCACCGAGAGTCCCTAGATCTACTCTTTAGGTAGCTGGTTGCAACCTGGAGTAGGTTTTATATTCAGCCGACACATAACATCCTTAGTCGTGATTTAGAGGAATAATAATAATAATGATAATAATAATATTAATAATAATAATACCAGATAGCCGACACTCAGCTATGCGGTATTATCACTCTTAGCTGAGGCATCTTCTATATCAACGCACACCTCTAAAGTTCAACAAAAACTATTCAACGTTGAACAAAAATACCTAATTGAAAATGACACAAGCAGGCTACGGGTAATTGAGAAAAAATCCAAGCTTGGGCTCAACGCATTAGACGTTACAAACGGAGAATAGATTTACGTATGCAGAATCGCTTGCGAAGAGACTCTATCGCAATCTGACTCAAAAAGCGAATGGCAATTCTGTCACTCCTTCAAAAGATGACGTCGAAGCATTTTGGACAGGAATCTGGGAGGAGAGCTGATCCTACAATAAAGACGCATCTTGGCTTCAGTCTGAAGTTGATGCAGTCGATGAACTTGTAGAAACAGTGGAAGATATTCACGAATTCTCGGAAGAGGATCTCTTCAAAGCAATTAAGAATATTGCAAACTGTAAAACACCCGGGATTGATGAGATCCAGATTTATTGGATTAAGAAATTAACAGCAATATATTACCATCTACCAAAGGCTGCTATTAAAATTTTAGAAAACCCAAAGGAACTCCCGAAATGGTTCACACACGGCATCACGTATTTGCTACCCAAATTGGGAGACAGCTCTTTGGCGAAGAACTATAGGCCAACCACTTGTCTACCAGTACTGTACTGTGACCATCCGTTTTCCCTCCGAAAGCTCAGGAAAATGTGGCACATTTATCGCTCGTACGAAGAGCATCGGTACTCATAGCGCGCGCCGCACAGACAGAAGAGAGCTACTGATTAGTTCTCATATTTATCACAAGAGTTCACTAGAATCGCTTGGCTAGGGTAACAGCGAGATATACAGCACATCCCGATCCTTTTCGAAGCGTGTCGGCAAGCAGCGAGGTTGAACGGACGTAGCGTGTCAACGTGAACGCCATCAATCCAGACGAAGAAAAGGCATCAGAGCTCTTCAAAGACAAAAGGAAGAGGTAATTAATTCTTTGAATTAGTGCGAAGCGAATTACTATTCAAGGATTAATTAACAAGATGTTTGAAGAACAGTGGGAAGAGGGCAAGGAGCCCTGTTACTTATAATTGATTAGAATCTAAAACGTAGTTTTTATATCCTTCTTTTTCAGCTCTTCATTTTTGTTCTTTGTTCTTTTTATATGCTCTCTGCTTATTATATTGAATTGAATTCTCCTGGATATAATTCGAAAATACTAGCGGCATATCCTTATAACATTTACGTTGGCAAAAGACGAATATTTAACCACACCGTTGGCCCAGAAAGAGTTCAGTAGTAAGGGAGCTTTGGTAACGGTACCCGACCAGAGGAGCGAGCAGAGAAGGGAAACGCCCAGCATCAAGGTCACCGAAGTCGCCATTGCTCGAGTTTCAGAAGACGGCGAACGAAACCCCGTATTGAAAAGGATTTCAAAGTAAGAAAGTTCCTTTTACAAACGTTCTAGTGACCAGAACTCGTTTAACGAAGAAGATAGAGTAATTATGTGTAAACTGAGAAAAAGATTTAATGTACAGCTAGTTATAGAAGAGAGTAATTTTTTTATGACTTACAGAATCAATCTTTCTTTATCCTTATTCTTTGTAAAAATAGAAACAGTAAACACTTAATTTTTGTGTTACATGAAAGAGAATATAAATGGTAACAAAGAATGTGTGAAGGCCTAGTAAAATTTTTATTTGATGAGAAAGACAGTGTAAATTAGTAAAGTAGCAAGGAGAAGGGTGTATAGATTTAAGAATTTTCTTGTGTATTCTATTTTCAGCAATTGACAGCGTATTTTGTGTTTTTCTACGTATTTATGAGTGTCAAGTGTATGAGATTTATATGCCACAAAATTTATCATCTCAAGATTATAGTAAGGTTTTTAAGAAATCTGTGTTTTTATCTGAATGATTCCCGAGACCGTAATGTAGAGAACCCACGTCCTTGATTCCACAAATTTCAATTTTTTTATGTGGCCCACCGTCATCCCGACTGAGCTACCAAACACCCTAGGGAGATTATTAAAAATCCCTCTCCCTTATCCCGAAGACGATGGTGGTCGCAGTACAAAGTTCTAACTGCAGCCATAGCTGACAAAATGTACAGGCATCTAGAGAATCATCTGATACCAGCTAAACAAAAATGATGTCGTAAACGTTCTTATAGTTGTAAGGAAATATTGCTAAATAATGCAAGAAATTCGCATTATGGATCGAAAAAACAGGAAACTGTTAACAATGCATCACCCTCGAGCGGATTTACACATGCTTTATGTGTCACGTAAGGAAGGAGAAAGAGGCCTCAGACAAATTGAGGCCTCCTGGCACAACGCAGTAGTCGGGATGCGAAAGTATGTAGTCAGTCATCAAGATCACACACTAATGAGGCAGGTCATGAAATCTGACCGAAGAATGGGAAACAGAGGCATTGTTAGCGTAGCAAGAGGCATTGCAGAGAAAACTATACAAGACACGCCGAATAACACAGACACTGAACTTCTGATCCTACTAAACATGAAATATGACCCACAAAAAATTTTAAAGAAATCTTGGAGTGACAAACCACTCCATGGACAATATCTAAAAAGAATGGACAAGGTGCACATCAATCATTTAAGTGGCTTAAAAGGGAATAATGAAGCCAGAATCAGAAGCAGTTCTAATAGCTGCTCAAGATCAGGTTTTGAGAACACGTCATCATGATAAATCGGTTCTCGAGATGATAAATGCCGCATTTGCCAGGAACGAGTAGAAACCATTGATCATATCGTCTCGGAATGTCCAATTCCAGCAAAGACAGAATACTTGAAAAGACTCGACAGGGGGTGTAGCTGCCTCCACTTGCAGATTTGTACCGCCCTCGATGTTCCAAACACATGCCCCAAGTGGTACGAACACTCGCCAAAAGCGGTGACATCTACTGGACTATGTGCGATATTGTGCAAACAACAAATTCAAACTGATCGAACGATAGCAGCAAAGAAACCGGATATTGTTATCCGGGGTTTGGAAAAAAATATCTTGTCTATTTGTAAATGTTGCCTTTCCTTGCGATCAAAACGTCGTTACCAAGGAGGCAGAGAAACGTCTTAAATACAAGAGTTTGGAAATCGAGATCAGCCGAATGTGGGGCGTACAAGCACAGGTCGTCCCGATAGTTACCTGAGTTCTGGAATTTGTTCCGAAAAATTTGTATGAGAACTTGTCTAAACTCTCTGTTAATTCAAGAGACTGGGAAGTGCAAGAAATCGCTTTATTTGGAACAGTTCACATTTTGCGCAAAGTATTGTAGAGGCACTGACAGTCACCGGATCTGCTCCTTAGGTAGATGGTTGCAACCTGGAGCAGATTTTATACTCAGCCGAACATAACATCTTTAGTCGTGATATAGAGAAATAATAATAATAATAATAATAATAATATAATAATCACACTCCACCATCAGGGAAAGTAATGGGAAAGTACCCTGATGAAGTCCTCCCAAGAAAACACAATTGGTTTACCTAAGTTCCGGCTACGGAAGAAGAGGACAAAAGAAGTACACTAAGATAATCATAACTTTCTGATATTTACTTTCTCGGCCCTTCTTACGCAGTGTAGTAAAAGTATTGCAATGATGCTTCAATTAAAACGAACAATTTTTGACAGAAAAACTCTTATTGCCGACCCCTGTTACCGAAAAAGTGAACAAATTTTGCCCCTCTACAAGGTGTTCAGAGAGGAAACAACAAAACTTCTTAAGACAATTTTAAACATATTTTGTCTAATAAACTCCTTCGAGGTTTCGAATAGCTGAACAGCAATAAGCACTCAAAAGTTGGTTTAAAAAATGCTTTCTATGCAAAAATTTGCAATTTCATAAGCACATAATCACTTCAGAGTATAAGTTGTTTATTATTTTCAAATTAAATTAATATATTTGTTCACAAAAAAATAACAAAGAAATAAAAAAAGCACTTAGAAGAGGGATTCGTCGCGGCGCATTGTGAGTTGCGGATTGAATCGACTCCAGCACCGGCCTGGAAAGCCGATAGCTCTGAGGTGGCAGGACGGCCCAACCCAGGCATTGGATGGGAATTTTACAGTGAGGGTAAATTGTTTTCTGGCGGTATCCAGATACGAGCCTGTCGGCGTCCTTGGGCGCCGGCGGGGGCTGCGGATGAAGGCTAGCGCTGAAGTGCCCACTCCGGGGAGCAAACCCCCTGGTAGAACAAGAAACAGTGAGATGTTGTAGACCACGCGAGACATATAGTGTGCTTCAATGTCTAGCTACCGCTTCCTATGGCGATGCTTAATCATCAGCATGCTTACATAGTGTGCTAATTCGCTTTACCCTGAGTCCTGTGCAGAACGCTAACATGCCTGGTGATACTTAGTAAATAATGTGCTAACATACCTCGGTCTGTTTCAAGCGCAGCATGCTAATATGTATTCTACCATCACTTGTACTTTATTCCTGTAACACAGTGATCATTGCATATCTTTATCTGCTACGTTCTCCACTTAGCTACATATACATTGATACCTACCTAACAGGGAAATTGCAGTCGTCCATAGTCGTTGTACAACAGTTCCTTGTCCAATATACTAACGTGACTCTACCGTCGGCGCTGCCTCGTATTAGCCGATGTCCATTCTCAATCCATCACTGTGTGATCCGTGTACGTGCTCCGTCTGTCAGTATGGTTAGATCTGGCTCTAGTGCAGGGTTCAATCATCCTTTGCGCTGATTTTTGTACATGGAGATGACATACATTATGCTGATTCTTTCTAGTGTATGGAGCTAAGAATCATTGTGCTAGTCCTTATGCAGTGTACATGACTTCCCCCGACGTCGCTGTTCCGCAGATGTCCGAAGTCTATTGCGATTCACCGCGTTACCCACCTTCCATGTGCGTCAATCCTCCTGCGACAATGTGCTAATGGGCTTTGTCTCGGCTCGTCTGCATTGTGCTAAAAGTTTAGTCTGGCTTTTGTGTAGTGCTAACAAGTTTTGTTTTAGTTCTTTTACATGGAGCTAATATAATCATTAGCTCCGTTCAACTGTAAGAGATCACGCCTTAGCACGCTGTACTAGGGTCAGCACATGTTAGCACAGTGTACAAGATAAGCACAGTATAATATATGTGCTGACCTAGTATAATATATGTGCTGACCCTTGTACAGAATGCTAATGCGTGATCTCTTACATTGTGATAACACAGTATATGATGATATCACTTGATAAATTGTTATTACGGACAGAATTTTGTGCAGTATGCCACAACAAACCTTGTTTTAATGTTTCGTACGATGCTAATATACATTGAGTTGAATCTTGCGTAGCACGCTAACATGTGCTGCCCCTAGTGTGCCAATAGCTGTGATTCTTTTGCAGTGTGCAAACATACCTTTTTCTGTAGGTTAATACGTGCTACGTCTTGTGCGGGTGCTTTACTTGGTCTTATCTTCACGACGGAATATCTCACGGTATTTCGCATTGTTCTCGATCGTGCCGCTGGGAGTCGCATGATCGCCAGCCCTACTCGAATCAGTCGCGATCATGCGCTCCTGCCGGCACGACGGAGAACTACGCGAAATACCGTGAGATATTCCATCCTGAAGACAAGAGCCCACGCGCCAAGAAATAAAACCCCAAGTATAACCCGCCGTGCGATGCCGCGTGTGCGCAGGGTACGCGGCGGCGTCGCTGCTGGCCATCGCGTTCGCCATCCCGTTCGGCGTGCGCGTGCTGGTGCACCGGGAGACCGGGCGGTGGACGTCGCGCGCCCAGGCCTTCTACCACGCGCACCTCGAGCTCTTCCTCGGCAACGCCTGCCTCGGTGAGCACGCTTGCACGCGCGCACGCGCCGCCCTCTCCCCGCGTTCGCGCAGGGCAATTCGGGCAAATGCAAATAATACAGTCTGCAAATAAAGGGTGTACGCATAAAAAAGATGCAAAAACTAAAATCTCTAGTGTGTGCCTTATCTTTTGCTGTCAAGAGAGTAGCACACTCTTTCGTTAAAAGTTGGTTTAGCAATTTAAGAAATGTTACATGTTGCGTATCGCGCGATGGGTGATGAGTAAATATTCAGTTTTGTGTACGTATTCTCATCCACTTTCTGTTGCTTTTAAATGTTAGGGAAACGTAACATGTGACAAATACTACAGAGGTAATAGGTAAACTTCATTTGCATTTATTCAATTGTATATGAAAATGCCCATGACCAAGACAATTTTGCTACTGAACATTCAATTTCACTACTGATCCATCTTCCGTACCTTCAAACAAGTGTCGTTACGGGAGCCATTTTGATAATGTCATTTAAACAATGAAAATAAGACCTTCCGTTTATGATACGAGAGAAATATAATTAAAAGTTTCCCTTTATTACTGTCTCGTGTTCGTACTTACGTAATAAAGAGAGTGTATTGTAATGGTGATTTTTCGACAGACAAATTCGTATTTTGGGGTCTTTATATTGAAAAAGTGAATAAATATTTTTTTAGTAGTTATACATCACATTGTGTTGTCAAGATCCACTTTTTGTAGGTCCTTCATATCTGAAAATTGATTGACAGCAAAACGTCTGTGGTCAACGCGAGTTTGAAACGTATATTTTAAATTTTTGGAATATTCTGCACGAATCTTCAGCAATACTTCCAAATTTTCTTAAAACTGATTCCAAATTATTTCATTGAACTTCTTTTTAGAATAGCGCAAAGGACACATAAAAATGTCACAGGTCTCATTTTCGTTGAAGTGTGAATATTGAAAAATTACAAAAGTTCAAAAAATGTTTGGCGTCTCGTACATCTACAATCCTGAGATACATTTTTTCTTTAACAAAATCTGTTTTTCAAAGATATATATTTAAGTAAGGTGAATAAGCTTTTGAAAACATGAACTGTATGGAAACACATTTGCACGTTCATTGAGTATTATAATATTCCGCAGACGTGCGAGAAATAATGTGAGAAAGTATGTGCTTCTTTAGCTCTATTAATTTCTACAATGAGTGTAGATAAACTGGATCTATTACAAAAATTTGTTATTTTAGTAATTCCTTCAATTCCTTAGTATCTTCTTATGCTTCCTCAGCTTTCTTAAGTATTTTACTCTATTCTGTAAGAATAGAGTAAAATGCACATACAAAGGTGGCATAGGTCAAGGCCGTCTAGAAGAGTATATTAGAAGGCCTGAGCCAATGTGAATGTCACGTGATCTGACGTCACAATCGGTGGCTGAACATTTTTCGTTTCCGTATGTTATCGAGTTAGTATATTCTAGCTAATTAGCCATTGTAAGAAAGTTTAGATGCGAACAAATGTTTTAATAATTCAGTATTAATTGTGTGCACGGTTTCCTGCATAAAAAAATTCCTTCGTCCATTATCTTCGAGGAAGCAAGGTATGTCTACTTCAATATTGTGTGATTTAAGTATGTGGTGCAATTATCAAATATTTTATTTAATATGTTTTGTTGTTGCACTTGGATGTTTGGTTATATTATTATACCCTGCATTTTTTTCAGTGAATACTTGCAAACTATCCTAAAAGGTAGGTGTTTTTAAAATTAGGCAGGAGAAAAATATAAAAAATATAAAGTGAAGTTTACCGTGCTGTTGATCGAATTATGATGGATCGACGGAAGGCGTTTCAACTTTGAAACTTCCAAACAATCCTGCTCTGTGACAGAAGTGTGTGAAAACAAATAGGAAAGATTTTGTCCCCTCAGAGAACTTGTCTGTGTGTGTAAAACACTTCGACTCAAAATTTATTCTCTACCAGAACAAGGCAGTAAGAGGAGATGGTGTCGAGATATATACTAAATGTGAAAGATCTCTCACATTTCTACTTATTCTTCTATCTTAGTGAACAGCCTCAGTACTTGACGAAGACTCACCAAGGGTTTCAGACATTGATATCCGAATATTTGGAATTAAGTTCCTGAAGCATGAAAATCAAAGAAGTTTATTGAAAGGCTTTATGTGAGAGACGGAGATACGATTAATGAAAAACACGGCTTGGGAGTTGTGGACAAATTCTGCTCACTTTAATAGAACTTTGTGTATCTAAACATTTTGTTAAATAAACACTGTAAATTAGGAATGTTCAGTTATAAGTATAGTGGTATCAGGAATATAAGACGCAAGGTCACAAAAATGAGTGCAAAAAAGGAAGACACTAAAGTCAATTTAAAGCGTCCGAAACAATTTTTATGTATTTCCAATGTGATTTGTGTCTTGAATAATCTCATAAAGTTTTACATAATCTGCTGGAGTACTTTCTGAATAAAATATTGCTTTCCTTCCTTCCTCTTCTTATTTTTCAGCAGCTGGAATTTCATTAACTTGCCTATGAATATTTTACTGTTTCTTACAATATAATCAACTATTTTAAATACTAATGCGGCCATCAGAGAAATAACTGATAAATGCATTATTACTTGCTCCATATTAAATTAAAGTAGACAAATTGAAAGAAATAGAGCAGGAAATAAATAAACAGAATTCTCATGAAGGTACTTAATTTCCTATGAATATCAATTATGGCAACAAAATTGTTTCATGAATTATACAAAATCTTATATTATAAATAAGGTAGCATGTACAAAAATTATGTTCGTTTACGTGTACGAAAATTGTACAGTATCGGAATACCTTAATACAAATAACTCTAAAATAAATTCTTATAGCATCAAGAAGGCTGAATGTTTCCTCGTGTTATTTTAAACAAGTTTGGGTTTGGGTTTCCATGCGATTTTAAGAACTAGATCTCTGTTGAAAACTTGGACAGCATGCATTTCCTCCCAGCCACCCTTCGTGACGTCATTCGGCGAAGGAGCAGGCCTTCTATTCTAGACGGCCTTGCATAGGTCCTAATGTCGCGTTTAGTTCTGAATTTTCGAAACTTGCAAAAGTTTGAATTTTATTCGGCGTCTTCCTCCAGCTACAAAATTGCAGATAGAGTTTTTTTTCTTCCAATAAAATTTGTTCTCCGTAGTGAATTCTTCATTAAGATCATGTGCATCATTTTTTAAACTTTTAGTAGTTTTCACGCAATTTTGGGTGCAATATGAGCAATTTTAAAAAATTTCAAAAAAGATTTTCTCAATAACCCTTTTGTTTAAACTTTTGCTCAGGGTAGTGCCTAATGTTCTCTATGAGAAGACATAAACGCCATACTGCTGTATTCTTTTGTTTTTTCAAAAATAACAAAAATGTAATTTATAATTTTGTAATTGTTTCTGAGGTCGTTAATATTTACTTTAGCGTCGACTTGTTCACATTATTATATTTACGAGTACATGTGCTTTAATAATGTCAAATAACGTTTCTCGAAAACTGAACTGTTTTCTGTGAAAACGAGCTCAAAATTCCGCATTTCCAGAAACGCTTAGAAGTAATTTTTTGAAAAATGACTAATTTTTTTCTTCAAACTTTTCGAATGGATAGTGCTAATTGCACTCTTTAGTGTGAAGTTAAGTTTATTTTGGGTGTATTTTTTCGTTTCGAAAATTACACAAGTATAATTTCAATGATCTCTCACACTGTTAATATGCACATTTACATCAATTTGCAAACACTTTGTATTTGTGATTTGATGTATTTCAAATTACTTTTAATAACGTTTTTCGAAAACTCAAAAATGTTCTGTGAAAAAGAGCTTCACATTTTGCATTTACAGTAGCGCTTAAACGTCATTTTCTTATAAACTACTCCAATTTTTTCAAAGACAATCGCCATTTAGGACGAGGTTTTACTGTTCCTTAATATTCTTAAAATAATATCTCTGTTCTACTATTAGGAAAACGAAAAATTTTAAATGTCAAAAAATATACTTTGGGCGGCGCTAAATGGCAGCTGGCAAGAGAATGTGGCAAGTCCGAATAGCTAGCCGAGACCAAAGGAAAGAGAAAACTAACACGGGAAAGTCTGTGCCAGTTTGTTGCACCACTAGTTTTAAAATAATATCCGGAAGATGGCGGCTGTTAGCTTCAATAGAATGTTGGAGACAATCTCAAAAGTTTTGAACAGCTCATTGATACATTCCGCGGAGTATGGTATTAACTTCTTCAATAATGCACTTCTTTAGCTCTGATAGGGTGGGGACTTTTAAACATCTTTTCCTTCAGATATTAAGAAAGAAAGAAGTCAGAAGCGGTCAAATCGGACAGCGCAGGTCGGGTAATTCGGAACCCTCCGGAGGCTGCTTTCTTCATTCCCGCTGAGGCACATTTTCACATAGGTGGGTTTGTTAATAAACAAAATGTTCTCTATTGTGACAGTCCGAAGTATAGTAAATGTTACGAGAGATGTTTTCGAGACGTCTGGTCTCTGTGAGGGGTGATGTGGACTGGCTCATCGCGGTCACCAGATGTGAGCATTTGTGACATTTTTCTTTGAGGATATCTGAAGGAAAACGTTTAAATCGCCCTCACACCCTACCAGAGCTAAGGGAGCAGATTACTGAAGAAGTGAATGCCATACTACCGCGATTTATGTCAACGAGCTATTCAAAATTTCACAGATCGCCTCCAACACTGCGAACGGCCACCATCTTCCGGATATTATTTTGAGAAAGTCATGAATGGAAAGTGGTATGAAATACCAACTTAGAAAATAAAAACTTTTTTCTTTGTATAACCCGATTTCTTTTTTAAACTCCTCAAAAATGCTTAGTTGGTTCTGCCCCACCTTTACACAAGTGCAATGTGTATTGGAACGTTTTACGAACAGCACCCTCCATGGTGTCTGACGAGATAGGTTTCCTAGATGTACTAAGTTAAAGAAGTATGGACTATGACGTAATCCAAGCTTTTCCATGTAAATTCCGCCTAATAAAATTAGTGATTTATTTATTCCCGCATCCAACGCAATGTAAATACTAGTGAATGGCTTTCAAATATTGGCAATGCAGTGATACAAATTACATTTCAATTTCATCACTGGTATTAAATTATGTGTTTTCAGACAATTTTAACGCACATACCCTATAATATCCTACTTCAATGAAAGTGAAATATCTATTAAAATGTTTAAAAACATCAGAAACGTCACATTGCTACGATGCAGTAATAATTTCTGCAATAGATCTTTGCGCTGCCGGTATACCCCATCACGAAGCCTGTAACAACTGCAAACCTCTGCCGCCAACGGACAAGCTGTTTTGCATTCTATTGAGTTACATTGTGTCGAGTTGCTCGGCTGCACTGCGAGCAGTTTTTGAACCCCCCAACTTTATCCATTCACTCACTAACGGTTACTACCACTTATAATCTCTGGTTACTACAAGAGCGCATTTACACCTGACCGTTGCAAAAAGAAACCATTCGCAGTCAATAACTGTTCGCAGATTGCAAAAAGAAAGTATTTAAAATGAAGAGCACAGTCAAAACCTTCTCGGAAAATAAAAGTTGATAATAAAACCAACACATTACAAAATTAAACAACAGCATGTAATTATTAAATTTGAAAAATTAATATTGTTGATTAAGTTTTGCTAGTTAAATATGATACCTAGTAACCAAAAATTCCCGTCACTTTTCACAATCAGATTCTAATACTTGAAACAGTATTGACTATGCCGATTCTGATTCAACTGATGTCAGTTTTATGAAGTTATTATAAAATAAAAGTTTTAAACATAGTTCAGTATACTGTGATAAAAGGCTACAAAGTAAAACTATAATTATTTTATATTTTATTTCCAAGAGCAAATTGAAAATCTTACTTAAAGGGTGTTGTAATTTCCAAATTTCAATTTATATTTCTACTCATAGAAATTACACTAACAATATAACAATGTTAATATATTGTAACAATGCTTTTCTAATATATAGGTAAGATACCATATATTTCCATTACAAGATATCACGAGTTCAGGCTAACAATGCCTCCAAATACATCCTTCACTCTTAATTACATTTTAAATGTAGTAAATTTTCAAACTAAGAGTTGTTTCAAACAATGATTGCAATTTGTATCAATGGAAGTAGTACATTTATATGAATAAGCGTTCATCAGCCGGATCAGAGGGAAAATTAACATATAACTCCTCAGCCGAGAATTAACACAAGACTGCGGCAGTGGAAACTAACGATTTCAGTAGTGTGTGGATATTATCGTTCCTGTATGTTTTGCAAGTGGTTCTTCTTTTAATATCTAGTTCCCACTGGCATTGTTCTCTACAAGTTAGCTATGGGCATTTGGTTATAGATTTCCATTGACCTTTCCAGACTAACTAAATAAATGCAGACAAAAAATGACCCAGGAAGATGCTAAAAGTAAAAAACTTTAAAATAATATAGTAGTCATAGACTTGTTTCAATGAAAGTCGTTTAAACTTTATACACAAATATTATATTTTTAATTGCACACAAGAATTTGCCTTAATCATCTTCAATTGAACATGGCGGCCTCCTACACAAGAACACTTTAGCGCTGCTCTTTCGTGTACAATATTGCCTATTAAGTGATACCCAGTTGTCTCAGAATAAATATTTCAAAGTTTGTACGGAAAGCAAAGTAGTTGAATGTGATAACATTTTGTCAATAAACGTATGGTGGAAAATCTCATACAAAAGAGGCTCATTTGTGGCATTTACCTCTAAAAGGCTCATTTTGCACTGGGATATGACAGGTCACATTTTAACAAATCTCCCGAACACCACTACATGAAGGATTGCTTCTCAATCAGACAAATATTAAATGTGTACCTTCGTTGCAAAATAATCAGACAAAAATCATTTTCGATCCCATGTACTACAATGTTTGTTGTAAATGGACAATAGAGTTCTATGAAACTCGTTTTATGAAAACTAATCAAGCAAAAAGTTATGACTTTCGTCCCGTGTACTAAAATTTCCGTTGTATACGGTCAGATTTTTTATAAAACGAGTTATATGAAACGTACATAAAATGTTTTGTAAAAGGTGAAACAAGTTTGTTGACGGACAAATATTTCGAAAACATTTTTGTCTCACAATCTGTGCACTAACATTAGTTTCGGCCACTCATTTTGCATTACGATTATATTACGATTACGATCGTTGACAAAATACAAGTGATGATACTTTTGATATTGCGCCGATCTACCGTCGACTGGCGGGGTTTTCCCCCTAATCAGATATCGCCCACTAGCGGGGCACCGCCCCAGCCAGGACAAGCTCTAAGCTCTCGACATGTGTGGTAGTGTAGTGAATGTTAGTGTATGTGTGTGTGTGTGTGTGTGTGTGTGTGTGTGAGTGTGTGTAAGGGGTGAGGATAGGACAAGAAAGTGAAAGAAACGATTGCGCGAAGTCGGTGGCCCGTTTGTTTGGGTTCTGCTCCAGCATTCACCTGGTGTTGATCGGAGAAACCACGGAAAACTACCGCTCATAGCGGCTGTCTGGTGGTATTCTCTTGTAGACAGTGACTGAATTCAACTCAGCTGACAATCTAGTGACGAAAATCTTCGGCCGCCGGGACTCTAGCCTAGTACCTTCCGGTCAGAGGCACTGCAGTAACATCAGTTGATGCACCGAGCCACCTCTCCCGGTTTGTTGTTTGAGCTTCGCCGTTCTCTCACCAGTTACGGTGCTCTCGACGCCACTCGTGAATGTCGTCAATGCTCTTTAATTGTTACGTAAAATTATTTGATGAAAATAGCACATGTTCTATTTTATAAACTTTTCAACCAAATTTGACCAAATTTTATAAAATTTACATTTTATGAAACGTTTTATAAAACATTTTTACAGAAAGTATCACCGTGTGAAACAGACAAAAATTCGTAACACGTACCGGGAGAGGTGGCTTAAGGCTTTAACTGATGTCACTGTAGTGCTTCTAACGAGGAAGTCTTATGTTCGAGTCCCGTCGGTGACAGGAATTTTCGATACTATCTTGTCAGGTACGTCGAAATCAGTCGCGGTCTGGAGGAGAATTCTAGCGGCAGGCTGCTCTGATTGTAGTTTTCACCGGTTTCTCCGATCAACACCAGGCGAATGGCACCAGGCCGGAGCAGTACCTTAACAAACGGGCGACGGAGCGCGCGCGATCTTCCTTCCCCTTCCTTGTCCTATCCTCACCCTTTACACAAACACACTAACATGCACCACACTACTGAGAGACTGGTCGCGAGCATAGAGCTTGTCCCGGTTGGGGAAGTGCCTCGTTGGTGGGAGATTCGTGGTTGGGGAAAACCCCGCTAGTCGACGGTAGGTCGGCGCCGGGTCTCGCCATTCAGCAGTGGAAGATCACATCCACCTCCCTATGAAAAAGCATGCCCTACCCTTACTACCTCCCGAGGGGGAAACATGTAGTACACTTACAGAACTAATGACCTTAGCAGTTAACGCGCCCGCAATCACTAATAATCAAGATCGGCCCCGTGGTCGAGATCGCTAAGCCAGTAGTACGTAGTGATCTTCGACCGCAGTTCGAGTTCCGCCTCGGGTCTGGTTGTATGAGTTCATCCCTCCACCCCCTATTACCACCATAGCGTTTCATCCTCATACCATAACGTTACATCCAATAGTGGTCGCTAATGACCTAGTAATTGATGCGACCTTAAATAACAAAAGAAAACAACTAGTAATCAATCTATCAATCAATCAATCAACCAAAACACTCTGTACAAGGAGGCTCGGGGATGTGGGTGTGGCAGGCGTGGGCGTGATGATGCTGCTGGCGCTAACGGTGGAGCGGTACGTGGCGGTGTGCCACCCGGGCCGCACGCGCCCCATCGTGGGCCCGCCGCGCCGCGTGGTGGCGCTCATCCCGCTGCTCACCTTCGCCGCCTACCTGCCGGCCGCCTTCCGCGCGCGCGTCGGCGCCTGTCACCTGCCCCCCGCCGACCCCGGCGACGACCCCAGCGGCCCCGCGCCGGACCCCACCGCGGACCCCGCCGCCGCCGCCGCCGCCGCCGCCGTCGCCAACGCCACGGCCGACGGCGCGGGCGCCGGCGACAGCGTCTACTACAAGGTGAGCGATGCCAGAGAGGGAGCTTTTCAACCTTAAATTGGGATTAACACGTTCAAATTAAGAATTTAGCACAATCAAATTGAGAGAAATTGCATTCCGAATGGTGCTAGACAGAAATTCAAATTAGAAACAATTCAAACGAATTGTAAAAGAAGTACTGAAAAAATTAGCTGATGGAGAATAAGAGGAAGGGGAAGTGGAAGAAAATGAGCAGAATGAAAAGGACAATAGAAGCAAGGGAAAAAGTTTGAATATACTTCTTGTTTTTCAATTACTAAAAAAACTGTAAATATTAAGACGTTTGCATTTTCACCATGTTCTATTTATTCTTGTTTATGTTCAATTATCACATGCTTTGTCTCAATTTGAAAGTGCGTGCCGTCAACTTGATTGCGATTGATCACATTTGAAATTTTATTGGTCCCATTTTGAGGTTGAAAATTAGATATTACGGGCATTCGAATCTTCGAATCCCAAATCTCTGAAAGAAATTTGAAAACTTAAATAATTCAATAACGCGCATTCCTAGATTCAAACTATTTACAACCTTAAATGTCTGTCTCACAATCAGTGATTTACGCAGGTATCTGGAGCTGTGTTGACGTGAACCAAACTGAAACCATGGTCTATAGAGTATAGTCTTACTGGGACGTAATATTTCTTTTCCTTTAAAAGGCATTGATTTGGTGAGAAAATTTGTTTCTACTTGTGATTCAATTGACCATTATTTCCATGTGTCCCTCACATATTTTTATTGTTTGTTCTCCAACCTCTTATATATAATATTCTTGAAGACGGCTCATTTTTCAGAAGGTTTATGGTAGAATTTTAGAAGATGCCACTTCACAGGAATTTTGTCACGGCGAAAAGGTACTAATGAAAATCTTTTGGCACGAAATCAAAAAAATTAAGAGGAAGTAAAAGTTTTAAGACATAAATGAACGGTTCTTGGTGGACTAAAATCAGGTCTGTTGTTGAACTCAACAGAGACTTAAAACAAAGCGGAACAGCAATCAACAGCAATCTCGGTTTTCTGCGGATGCGCGGATGCTCAATAGTGATGCGCAACTCATTACTGCACATGCGCAGCATATCGATATTGTTGACTACTGAACACTACGCTCATCTGGAAGTCCCTATCATCTCCTTCGAGAGTTTTGCCTTCATTGATTTTTTATAATAATGTTTCCTTTTCACATTCTTTTTAGTATTATGAATACCACAATTTTAAGCGTTTCAAAGGTTGAAGATTGGGATATACTTTGATAATCGTTTTAACTATATTTTAGAACCTGAATTTTCACACTGTAAAAAATTAGGATTCAAATGTATAGTGTTTATGCATTCGTAAATTCTATGTTCATGAAAAATTATCACACTGAAAAATCACATCCTCTTTGGGCCAATCCATTTTAAGTGGTCCAGAATTTAATAAATTAGTCGCTCGACCATCTCGAAAAAAGTTCATATTTTGTACATAAATTTCCTTATGTTTTGGCTGTCAAAAACATCTTTCACTTTTTTTTATTGAACCTTGTTTAGAAATGGCGGCCATTTTTGTTTCGCGCCGCGCGCCATTTTTCGTGTTTCCAGACATTTACTCTTTTCTAAAGTACTCAGCTCTAGGTTGCTCTAGCATTCTAGAATAAAAAACCATTCGATCCAGCATACTCTGGCCTGCAAATCGAAAGATTACGTACATATTTTCTATATTTTTATTTGGGAAATATTTGCAACAAAATCTATGGAACGCGAATGAACGAAATTCGATCTTCAGAGAGTAATTTTTCAAAGAAGAAATAGAATCTAAGCCTTAATTTTTTCTGTGCTTTTACACACAACAATATAATTACTTTTTGTAAAATATCATTGGTATTTAACGTACCCCTTGAAAATTACATCCTCTTGAGAATTAAAATTTGGGATTTTTTCCCAATTTTGAGCTGTAATATCTCTGTTGGGGGACCAAATAAAAATCTGATAATTGCACACATGCTAGACCGCTATCATACCAAACTCGGGAAAAATTACAACTTTTAGATTAAACTCGAAGTATTTTTAAAAAAATTGAAAACTTACGAAAAAAGAAGGCTTTATTTCCTCGTTGAAGATACGTTATGCCAAGTAGTAATCACATTATTTGAAAGCTATTTTAAACGAAAATTTACCTTGATTTAAAATAATTAATTGTATTTAATAATTAATAAACATAAAGAGGCCTAATATATAATTTTCAATATTACGTATAGTTTACTCTAAAACAAACTAACAACTTGAAATTACGTCCGTAATTGAAAATATGGTTATCTTGATTTTGAAAGTTGCACCGCTTCAAACAAAAATTATTTATAAAAATACAACAAATAAATCAATGCAGCGTTTTATTTATGTTTTCGCGCTAAAATTTCCATGAGTTTGTGGCTTGAATATTGTCTTCCCTTTACGTCAAAACATATTAATCTGTGCCCTTGTGCACAATTATGTGACCGTTTATGAAAATGGAGTGTGATTGCTGTATAGGTGATATTATTTAATGAAGTTAGCCATAAAACTTTATGATATTTTTCCTTCCTTATAAACTTCAGAAATTGTAAGCAGAATGGCAAATTTAAGCGCGAAAACATAAATTAAACGCTGCATTGATTTATTTGTTGTATTTTTATAAATAATTTTTGTTTTAAGCGGTGCAACTTTCAAAATCAAGATAACCATATTTTCAATTACGGACGTAATTTCAAGTTGATAGTTTGTTTTAGAGTAAACTATACGTAATGTTGAAAATTATATATTAGGCCTCTTTATGTTTATTATTATTAAATACAATTAATTATTTTAAATCAATGTAAATTTTCGTTTAAAATAGCTTCAAATAATGTGATTACTACTTGGCATAACGTATCTTCAACGGGGAAATAAAGCCTTTTTTTCGTAAGTTTTCAATTTTTTTAAAATACTTCGAGTTAAATCTAAAAGTTGTAATTTTTACCGACGTTTGGTATTATAGCGGTCAAGCATGTGTGCAATTATCAGATTTTTATCTGGTCCCCCAACAGAGATATTACAGTTCAAAATTGGGAAAAATCCCAAATTTTAATTTTCAAGAGGATGTAATTTTCAAGGGATACGTTAAATACCAATGATATTTTACAAAAAGTAATTATATTGTTGTGTGTAAAAGCACAGAAAAAATTAAGGCTTAGATTCTATTTCTTCTTTGAAAAATTACTCTCTGAAGATCGAATTTCGTTCATTCGCGTTTCCATAGATTTGTTTGCAAATATTTCCGAAATAAAAATATAGAAAATAGGTACGTAATATTTCGATTTGCAGGCCAGAGTATGCTGGATCGAATGGTTTTTATTCTAGAATGCTAGAACAACCTAGAGCTGAGTACTTTAGAAAAGAGTAAATGTCTGCAAACGCGAAAAATGGCGCACGGCGCGAAACAAAAATGGCCGCCATTAGTAAACCACGTACAATAAAAAAAGTTAAAGATGTTATTGACAGCCAAAACATAAGGAAATTTATGCACAAAATATGATTTTTTTTGGAGATGGTCGAGCGACCAGTGCTGGACCACTTAAAATTGGGTTGACCCTCTTTAAAAGATTATATAAACGTCCATTGAATATTTTTCTGTTTATAGTTATTAAAAATCATTTCAAAAATTACTAATTAATTAAAAATGACTAAACTAATAAATATTATAAGATAAAAAATAAATGGCGCATTCTCAAGTAGCAAGGAAGAATAAAAAGAGATATTTTCAAGTACTACAAGACCACTATTGACTCGTAGTCTCTAGTGCGAGGTGATTTCATTAAAGGTATTAACCATTTAATAAATATAAGTAGTTCTGAGCATATTTAGAAATTAGCCAGAAATTTAATTATGTGTACTATAAAAATAAAGCAAAGAATGTATTGAACTACAACTTCCCTTTTTCACAAACTCCGCAGTTGAAATGATCCAATGTGAATCTTTTTCCTCGTAGAGTGTCTATGTGAAGCACGGGGTTGGCCTACTGACTTGGTTCACTTATACTACGCTTTAGAAGAGGTACTACCTTCAAGTGCTTTGAGTTTCGTGTCACAAAGTGAACATCGCCAAATATTTGTTCCACCCTGACTGCAGAAATACTGTTAATATTCAATATGAAAACGTTTCACCATATCACGTATCTATTCTGTCAACTCGTCAAGTCGAAAGTAATTCAATTACAACAATTTTCACGAAGAGAGAACATTTCGCTTCTCAAACGGTCTTTTACATTTTCCTGGAGTGTGTGACATCGAGAAAGTTGCAGCGTAGAAGATTTTTTTGGGGAATGCAGTGAGCACAGTCCAACGTGCAACATCGAGTCGAAGCTGTTCTAGACCTCTCTCTCGGAAACATATAGGTACTTGAGAGAGGTACGCCCACGCTTTATTAGCTTTGCCTTGCCACAGACAGGAAATGAAACAAACCTTTATTTTGCAAATGTCATGGGATATCGATCTGCGAGCATGTCCGCTTCGTTGCCTGGCGGCAGAGATATATCTCGCACTGATGAAGGCTAGTGTAATCCCCAGGGATCCTCAGTTGTTCTCACATCAAAAAATAAAAATCGTTCAACAGTATAATAGATATTATTCTAGGCAATACTAGTCTACTGAGATAATTTGACTGTTATTTCATGCCACAAATTTTATTGACTTCCTCAAAATGAAACAGAATTTGGATACCTCTGAAATGGGAACTTATATCAAACTTATTAAACATATTACATCTACATGTTTGGGATGTAAATACACTGAAGTTTATAATAAGAACGCCTTTTTATTTAAATTACTTTAGAATATATTTATTTGTTTACATATCGAAATATTGTCAGTTTTTGTGCAAATACACTCACATAATTCATTTCCGTAGAGAGAAATGATAACCAGTTCAATTTTGTTGTTTTTGTGCTTGTGTCGATTTGTTTACTTAGAAATTTTCGGCAAATTACAAATTTCTGATAAATGTATAACGTAAATAATTGCGCTTGGTCGCGTAATCTCTCTAAAGATTCATGCCAATATTAGAGCCTGAGTAAGGATATTCCTGCCAGCTTTCCCGTCGTAAATAAATTTCATAATGTTCGATATTGTTGATGTGGCCGCTATTTAGTGTGTCACAATACTTGCACAAAATAACCAATTGGCATCCTTCTCTTCGAACCTCTTCTCTACAAAAGATTAATTTTATGGAAACGCTGTGACATTTGTTGACCAGTAAAATTACTTTTAGAATTGAGGCAAGAGATTTTTCTGTCTTGAGTATGGAACTGTCCGAATCTCTTTTCTGTATGTAAGACATACAATTGAGGATATTGATGCAATGAAGTTTGGCGTGATATATTAAGTAACCAATATTTCCAAACGCGATAAAAATCAACATAAATGTCATTTGATTTCGTATTTTGTCTCTTTAAGTCGTCTTAAAAAATCGATTTATTTTCAATATCTGAAGAGGAGTTGTCATGTTAAGTAAAATGATGTTGCACTTCACGGAAACGTAAGGCAAAGACTTCATATCAGAAGCTAAGAAGTTATCAGCGCAGCAGTGGGAGTCGTGTGGTTCATCTAGAGTGGCAAGCTGGTGTGGAGAGGAGTGGATGGTAGGTAGTGTAATTGCTTGCCACACTACTTACCTTGACAACTTAGACTTGAATGTTACCTTCGAAGGACCATCAGCTACTTTCTTATAAGGCGAGGTGAGCACCACACCAGAATAAGAAAACAGATAACTCTACAATATATTCCTAAAAATCTTCTCCAAATTCGATTCTGAGTATAGGACCCAATAGGGAATCCTCAATCTTATGTTAGCTATAAGTGTTAGAAATAAGTTTTAAATATAAGTAGCAGGCAAGCCTTTCAAACATATGTAAAGTTGTTACATGTACTATGAACTACTAAACTGAACTATGTACAACCAACATAAATCAATAGAAAAGGAGATGTAACAACCAATAAGAGAGTTTGATGAAGACTACACTTCGTGTGATGAGCAAAGTATACCAAACGGACAGGTGGGGTGTCAGTACCACGGAATGGTGTCAGCTCATACGTTGTAACAAATGGCATAAGTGACATTGGCACGACACAATAAGCAGCACACAGAATACCAATATTAATCCTTCTTTAGTCACGTCACGGAGGTTTCTTCTGGGTCTCTTTTTGTTTGCTTGTCAGTTTGTTGCAAAACTCTGAATGACCGCACTGTTCTCAGTACCTTTCTGCGATCATCTTTCAAGTCGATTGGGAGATACGCAGCAGTATGATTTAAATCATCGTCCGGTGACAACGTATTTCTTAACATCTTGCGCTGATTTGGAGGTTATCTCCGAGACACGACTGTTGCCGAGTGTTCGATTTCTCGTCTGAATGCCATGTGCTGCTTGGAGCATTTATTATTTCTTCTTGTATTTTTTATCGTACAATAAGGTCGATAAAGAGGAACAATTCAGAAAAATGTTTGTGGATATGGAAGAGGAAAGAACTGATTTTGAAATTTGTGATGAATCCGACAGAGAGGAAGAATATTATCTACAAGACAGTGATCATAATTCGTCTTCGGAAGAATCAGGTGATGGAACTTCAATACCTGTTTCTCATTTGCAACTAATTTCTGCGTTCAGAAACAAACACGCAAATATGTCAATGAGAAAACTTGAATGAGATAAAATACGTGCAAGGTTAGGTAGGCTATAAAAAAACGTATTTCAATCGAGCCTCGAGATGAAATTGCAGAATGTGAATTTGATGACGCCGCAACTTATTTCGACAATTCGTCTCTGGATTGCTCTTCGTTTATAGAAAAATACTAAAGAAAACCTGTGGCATATGTGTAAACCGCCTGAAAACGTTCCTACGCCTCACCAAATTATTGTCTTCCATTTACAGGGGTGAAAGGTCAAGCACGCAATGTGAAAACCGTAGCTGGTGCATGGAGTATCTTTTTTCCTGATTCATTGCTAGAGAAAATAGTAACAAATCAATGGATACACGAAGACCGATCAAACTGGAGTTGTAAAAGAAACGCGGGACCCACTAATGTGATTGAAGTAAAAGCCATACTTGTTGATGCATCAAAACTCCCATTAATTACGTTAAAAAATGTATCAACTGGCAGACACTCCTGAGACATCGCATGTCCCAAAATCACAAGCTGCGAAGTAATCTCTCTAAAGTTGAAAAGAGATTTCTGTGATTGGAAAAAATCACACCACAATCAGATGTTCCAAGTACTGGCGTTTCATTATGTTCAATTTTAAAAAAAATCCCTCATATAATAAAAATATTTATGTTTATAATGTATATTTATGTAAAACTAAACAATAGATTAATGTGTATTAAAAACTATATCAATTAAAACATTTTTGACTCATGAAATGTTTTGTTTGCGGTCAATTTCTGAACCCGGCGGTTTCCTCCGTGACACGACTATTTAAGGTAAATAGATTCACGCGACTAAAGAAGGGTTAAAGTAATATTAATGTAAAGATGTTTATACAGGTTTCCAGAAGCTTCCGGTACAAAAAAATACCTCTGATTCTATGTTGGTGATTGTGAAGAATGGCAGGTCCAGTTTTTCCGAAAAAACAAATTGTCTTCGATGAAATTGAGTTTAAAAGTTACTTCCGGGCGCGAAAGTCAAACCTGCTGTCGCGACACCAGACGCCGGCCCGACGTCTGACAAAGAAGCTGGGTGTAGCGTTGTTTCTTTGCGTTTTCAGTGAAACTGTCGAGTGAGGCAAAAATCGTTTGTCGCACTCTAGAGCACTTTAATTGCACCAAGTGTTTTATGTGTGCTATTCAATTTATCTATTAAATCTAGCCTTTTCTATATTTTTGCCTCACTTGACAGTTTCACTCAAAACGCAAAGATACGACGCTACGCCCAGCCCCGTTGGCAGACGCCGTGCCGGTGTCTGCTGTGTTGCGGCAGTAGGTTTGAATTTCGCGCCCGGAAGTAACTTTTAAACTCAATTTCATCGAATACAATTTTTTTTCGTAAAGACTGGACCTGCCATTCTTTATGATCACCAACATAGAATCTGGGGTATTTTTTTGTAACGGGAGCTTCTGGACACCTGTATAAACATCTTTGCTCAGTGACAAAAACATTTTTGAAAAGTGTTTTTTTCCTAGCTTTCATTTTGTGTTGTGTTATTAAACCAATCAGTTTATTGTATTTAACAATAAAATTAAATAAATTAAGAAGTCTCTGTAAGTTAATAATTCTCGTTTAAGGACGGACAATGCTTTTAACAGACAATACTTGTCTGTTAAACGTTCTGACCTGAACAAAGTTCTCAAGTTGAAAGTAGACAAATTTCTACATCACTCTTAAGAAAACAGGATTATAAATTCAGATATTTTGATTAAGAATTTTTAATTTTACCTCAATTGAGAATTTGAAATTGGATTACTGTATTGTTTCATTTTAATAGATCACTTCTTTGCCTTAAAGAGAAAATGGGAATTAATATAGCTGAATTTGTGGCAATAATTGTCAACAGACTTCCCAAAAGACCCATGGGCGAGGTATTAAATGACGTACCGCCACTCCGTAGCTATTTGTACAAACCCTTACTTTTAAATCTCGCGTCAATTTCTCTGGACGTAGTGCCCGAGAGCACTATTGTGCAATTTTTCTAACCATGCCTCTCTTCTATCAGCTGTTGACGTTTTCATCCAATCGGGAGCTTGAATGTCACCATAGTGACGTCACTGTAGCGACATATAAGCTCCCGATTAGATTAAACCGTCAGCTCATGCCTGCCAGAGGCACGGTTAGAAAATTCGCACTGTAGTAGGGTCATACCATATTAAATCAACACAGTCATTTTACATCACCATCTCAGATTCAGATGAAATTTGACACATAGTTAGTATGAATAAAAAATAAGAAAACTACAAATTATGAGTAAAATATTTCCAATCGTTTGTGAAATACAGCCATGTAAAATTTTACAAAATTGGGTTACCGAAAATTTGTAAATTGATGTAGAACCTCTTCAAATTAAGATAGAGAGCTGGAACAGGTGTCATGTTGCAGATTTCTTAATGGCCTTTTATATGATATACAACTCAAAAGAGGTTGCGTTCAAAACGTTTTTTCAAATTTGAATTTAAAATTTTGATTTTGCGTTTTTTCAAAATGCCCATCTTCAAAAAATTGAAAAAAATTCTAAAATAATCCGTATATGTTTCCAAACACATGGTGCAAGTTTAAACATGGGACTGCAATGTGTTCATATGGTAATCTTTACTTAAAATGCACAATATTTACTTACTTTAGATATTACTGATGCATTTTATTTCACATTATAAGACCTAATACATACACATTATTAATTTAGTGTTTGTTGTTGATGAGTGTATTGTGTTTTATTGTTATTATGATTATTGTTATTGTTGTTATTATTATTATTATTATTATTAGACCGCGGAACTTCATGCAATTGCGTAGTTTTACTGACTGTGCGTATCGAAAGGAAATGTATATAACTTTACCTGTCACCAAAAATAAAGCAAATCAAGGTCACCTTTTAGTTGGTGAACCAGATACGTGAGAACCTAAACATTTAAGCGAAATGAATCGTTGAGGAAAGAACACCAACTTTGAGCAGCGTCAGCTGGTTATTTACCATCATGCATAGGGTTAATAATGCTCAAAATTTTGCAAAATTCTATTAATGAAGAAAGCACGATGAATATAACAATGTAGGCTTTCACGGCCGGAGTTGTAATCAACATCTTCTTCCGGGCAATGGGGGCCGTGGTCTATAGGAAATTATACTTCCAAACGTTTCGTCCGTAACTGCGACGGACATTCTCAGTGGCGATATCATGGACAAAGAATCCACTTCGATGGTTCCCCGATGACTGATGGAGCCGCCCGGTCCGCGGGGATATTTGTACCAGCGGGACTGTGGTGGGGGCCGGCTGTTGATAGGCTCGAATCGGGCGATGTGGCGGAGACGCTCGCTGCGTGCTCGTGACTGTTATGTTTTGCGTGCCTACGCGACTACTGTCACGTGTTTGTTTGTAAATAGGTTTTGGTTTTGTTTGGTGGATAACAGGGATCCAAACCGGATTAACCGGATAATAAGTTGTAGCTAGGTCGCGGCGGGATTGATGTATTCGTTCACGGAGTATTTCTTTCTCTGTGCGATTGTAGATCCGGTGAGACGCAACGGTAGAGTAGTTGCGTGAATGAATACATCAATCCCGCCGCGACCTATCTACAACTGACAAAGACCTTTATAGGTTACTGTGTTGAGTTAATATGGAATGACCCAGTAAGCTTGTTATCTTGCCCGTGACCTTCACACGCCTGAATTAAACGGACAATATTTCCTTTAGGTAGCTCTTGCGACTGTCACCGTTGGAGAAAGTGACCTTGTGGCGCCGAATCTTAGGGAGAAGGGAGTTCGAGAGGAGTGGCACTGAGGGATACAGGTGCAATTACAGAAATCTATAGTTTTGACACGAAGGACCCAAGAAAAAACGTCAATATTCACTCTCAGAATGAGAGATTTCTTGAATTGATTATTCAGGATTAAATGTGTCTTCTACTGATTGAAATTTCAAAGAGCTACAAAACACTCCAGTCAGTTCGTCGGCCCTTACACACACGACTATAGATATGGTTTTCTGTTGATGTAGCATAGGTGTAAAATAACTTATGTACCAAATGGATGGGAAACGGTGTGTAGTTAACGACATTGGCATCACTTTAGAAATAGATACGAGGCGTTGTTTTGTCATAAGTGTTTATTTTGCCAGAAAACGTTTTCGGTCACATTGTAGCAATCTTCAGTGCGATTCTGAAGGCAGCTGAGGACCTCGTTTCAGACAAGACAGCTAGGCTATTTCATAAGCTGGCTTAGAGTATTTCATAAGCATCCAATTCATAAAGCTGGCTTAGAGTATTTCACCCAATTCGTAGGGTTATTTTCTCAGAAATCAAAAATACCGTCCTAATATTTCTTAACATTGCAGAACATTTCTGCAATAAGTAGAGTATAAGCAGATCTCTGCAAAAGCCTCTTAGTGGATTGCAGAGCTAAAGGAGCCTTCTCAGTCCAGCGGCCCTAAAGTTACCCTCCAGCGGAGCCGGGAAGACAAGTTTTTTTTCTCGGGGATCACGCGTAGTACTTGAAGTTCAGTCTCTGGAGGGACTAGGTTTGTACATGGAGATGCAATTGGTCAGAAGGGAAACTGGAGGGATAGTGGGAAGAGGGGTGAGGGGAAAAAAGCTTCAGTTTTATCCTCAGAAAACGGCTTGTGCATTTACCCACCCAAGATGACCTGAATCCAACTCAGTGCGCAGGCCTACGTTACAAACAAATTTACTGTACATGGACTCAGCGTAACTGCGTCAATCTGATACCCACTTCCTAACATTCAGACGTTTCCAGTACCCACGGTGGGTTCGGTTACGCGCGCGTGCCGTGAATTTCCTTCCAAGGTCACTGAAGTGCAAATCACTGAGCATATCTGTCGTGTCTCATATTGCAAGTATTTCTCTATCTCGTCAATGAACACCTTGGTGACAAAGCGCCCCCGGTCTTCTCTCAAAGCGCAGAAGCAGCACGTCAATTAAACGCCTGATGGTCCGGCACAATACGCAATGGAATTCGCGCGACCTGCTTTCGCCGGCGGAGCGTTGGCAGCCACGCGAGCGTAAGCGATTCAGAACGTGTCCGTGGATCCGAGAGGATTCCAAGAGGACAAAATCGCTTCGGGGGAACGTAGCCTTGCCGTTCTCCATATAGCGTGTCCCGATGCGTCTCTCGCTTTTTGCTAACCGTGGGTGGCGCTGAAGAACATCTTAAAGACATCGCCGATGTTACCCACGCAGTTAAACAACGTTTCGTTGAGGTATCCGAAAGTTTTGGACTTGAAGACAGTTGCTTTCACGACTCCGTCAAATATTGCAATTCAGTTTACACCAAACTAAGTTTTCATTTAAAATCAATATTATTTTGTTGATGAATTTTCCAAAAACGGAATTTAATTTTCTAAATATCATTCCATTTCGATTTGTTAATTCGTAATCCAAATGCTCGCCGGTGGGTTCTCTGTTTACTGAGTCCTATCGTGTGGAAGCCGTAAGCTTCCACAATCAGAGTCAGAAGTTTGTTCTCGAATAATCAGTCATCACCTACTCGTAACTAGCAAGACGAATTTGTCACCGTTTCGTTCATTTTTGTAATCTTCAGAGAAAAGTACGTGGTTTTAAAAAATTTGAGTACTTTTGGCGTAATGCGTGAAAATACGGGCGGGAATATACGTGTTGTTTTAGCCCCACTAGTTTAGTACAAACTCATGGAAACATACAGATCTATACGCGGGATCATTCTCAATCTGCAGAGTGGCAGCCATGTTGATTCATGCTGCCCCAGTGTTGTGTTTACTTTGCTGTACCTATACTTTTACATGGTCTTGACGTACTTGCGGTACGCGTACGGCAAAGTCTATTTACTTACTGGTACCGCAAAGTAAGTTTTCAATCAATAAACATTGAAGTAAAGTAATAGTTTCCACGCAAGAATGCTGAAAAACTGTGATTGCATGCCTTATAATTACTAAGTAATAATTACAATGGATTGTTTTCATCGTCAAATGAATACATTAGACAATCAAGTTGTAAATAATAAGACCTAATTTTAGAAATCATTTTCATAAAACAGAAATTTGAAGCTAACTTAAAAGGTTTACATTGCTTTTTCATAAAAAACGTTAATAAGAAATTTAGTAATACATGTAAAATTCAATCATACACTGCGAGCAGTAAATTTCCCTAACTTTATGGATATGACTAAAATAAACACTTTAATGAAAATAGAAATTATGTATTCAGTATGCAAGACTTGCAACGACGTTACGTGGAGCGTGTGCTGGCTCCGTTCTGCAGGTGGGAACCATGAATCCTGTTATCTTCCTGTGGCACGCGGTGCTTGCGACTGAGCTGGCGGTCACCTTTAAGGTCAGATGACCTCGCTGACGGCGTTTAATCTGTCCGTATTGCCAGAGAACAGACACATTCGCCGGTGTAAATCTGTTGTGTGTTTCTTGTCCCGGTCTATTATCGGAATACCGTATTAAAACTCGTTTTTATTACTAAATCTCTTCAAAGTTTAACTCTTAACGTTTATAGTTTTGCGATTATCTCCCCTGAAAATTAAATTGTGTATAGAGAATGGACTGATATATTTGCTGAAGTGATACCAGAAATTCCATTGAATAATCGATATTTTCCGTTACTAATATGTTTCATTTTCTATTTTAAGAAATTTCCAAAAAAGTGTTTTTGCGCTTCGATCGTAATGGGTAGACAGAGAATTAATATAACGACAACTAAACACCTAAATGGATATGTGGCGTTAATTAAACCCCAGTAAGGTTTGGTCCATAATAATAAGTTGTAACACTTCAGCGGTTGATGTAACATTCCTCGAAATCACACAATTACCACTTTTCACGGATATGATCAACGCTCTTACAACTAACAACTATGCAGTCTTTGAATGTAGTTCCACTCTTGGTTCCCATTACTTGAAACAATACATGATAGAAGTCGATCTGGATGGCCGAGCTGGCTAAGAACGTGTACCAGCCCATACTTCGGTCCGCGGGTTCGAGTCCCGCCTTGGGCATGGCTGTTTGTCCATTTCCTCCCATGTATGTGTAGCCGCAGAAGGTCTCGCGTTCTGCTAACCCCAGATTAGAAAAGCCCGCAAGTGTGTTGGTGTCTAGTGTGTGGTCGAATATGCGTCCCGTCTGGACGTAAAAGATAATCGGGTGACGGCTGGATAAAAGTCCTGGGTAAAAAAACGTGATAGGATATTATTTATTTACTGTTTTCTCCAGACAATGCAAACACTAGTCATTGCCTCCCTCTAGCCCTTTAATTGGGATGAATCTTCAAAATCTCTTCCAACTTAAATACACTCGCAATATCCATGTACTATCTAGTTTTACAAGTAGAAACCCTTCTTTATACACGTCGTACAAGACAAGATAAAATGTGCATGTCCAGGATGGGATTCGACCATGAGATCCACATCATTACACCCTGAATCGATATGTATAATAGCCACCTAGAAAATGTAGACCGAGTCGAGCCTTAAAATCAGTTTATGCGGCTGCTACGTTTGACATTAAATTTTGAGGTAGTTTTATTCAGAAGTGAGCATTACGTGGCGTACACGCTGTGGCGGCTAGTCGTCTTCAAAAATCTACGATTCACACATTTCATCTACTGGGGTGGCCCGATTGTCTCCGTCAATAGCCTTAGCTGACCAAGAGGCATTGCAGAACTCTACTCTGTGCTGCGTATTCTTGAAACTGGATAGGATTTCCCGCGTTTTTATGTTAACAGGAGCGGTGGCACTCCCGTCTTGCCACGAAAATAAAATGGTATTCTTTCTTAAATTTTTGCAACATACGTGTATAACTATTGACATTTTGAACATTAACAACAGGTTTGCTACACTCAATTCTAGGTTTCCTTATGGGATTTACTAGCCTCTTTCGGTTTTTCTCTTCTTTCTTCTCTCGGGGATCTTGTTAAAAAAATCATCGGCTTCAATACATCGATGTTTAAAACATCAATATTTTTATAGAAACATTGATGTTCCTATCAACATCGACGATTCCTACACTGATGTAGATTTAAAGAACGCGCAAGAAGAGCCGTACTCGTTCCGCAGGTGGCGAACCACGCCCTCCTGTCGTCGCCTTGGCACGCTGCGTACGTGGTGGCGCTGGAGGCGGCCTTCAAGGTGGGGCCGACGCTGCTGCTGGCGGCGCTCAACCTGCGCATCCTGCTGGTGTACCGGCGCAGCTGCGAGCGCAGGCGGCGGCGCGTGCGCGGCCGCGTGCGCCTGCGCAACGCCTCCGCCGGCGCAGACGACCCGCGCGCAGGCCACTTCGCTGAGGAGCGCCGCCTCGTGCTGCTGCTGGGCTCCACCTCCATCCTGTTCCTGGTGTGCGTCTCGCCCATGGTCATCCTCAACGTGACACTCAGCGAGCGGAACCTGAGCCTCTTTCCGTACCAGGTGAGTTCCTCCTGCGAGCTCACGAACTCACTTGGTGGTCGACGGCTTGAAGCAATTTTTGTTATTTCTTATCTAACATTTCCTCCGCTGACCGTGAGTTGTGTATCGTTACTCTCACACGACGAGTTTGGTTTCTCTTCCCGGCTTGCATTTTGCCCATGGCCGTCCTCAACGTGACGCTCAGCGAGCGGAACCTCAGCCTCTTCCTGTACCAGGTGAGTTCTCCCTGCGAACTCACGAAGTCAATTGGTAGTCGGCAGCTTGAAACGAGTTTTCGGTTCTTTACCTACCATTTCCTCCACTGGGCGTGAGTTGTTTATCGATACTCTCACACATCGAGTCTGGTTTCTCTTCCCTTTGCACCCACGGATGTCCTAAACGTGACGATCAGCGAGCGGAATCTCAGACTCTTTCCCTACCAGGTGAGTTCCCCCTGCGAGCTCACGAATTCACGTCGTGGTGAGCAGCGTGAAACGACTTTTATGTTCTTACCATTTCCTCGGCTGGGCGTGAGTTGCGTATCGATACTCTCACGCACCGAGTCTTGTATCTCTGCCCGACTTGCATCTAGTTCATGATCATCCTCAACATCACGCTCAGTGAGCAAAACCTCAGCCTCTTCCCATATCAGGTGAGTTACCCCTATGTGCTCACGTTGGATATTATTCAAAAGCAATGGCGGCATTTCCTTAAGGGCTCTAGGGTGGCGCCCTCCCAGAAAAGAATAGCCGCGGGAAAAGTTTCAGGAGGTATTTAACTCGCAATTAATCGACTCGTTTAATTTGTGCATACCACCAGAAAAATTTGTGAGGACGAATATAATTTTAAGTACCAGATTATGCGAAAGATGAATGTTTTTGGAATGGGTAGCATAATGGACTATCGTTGGTCCGTCCGTAGCTGGTGCATGCGAGGCAAGATTGAGGAACAGTTGGGTGCTGGGAGTTGGGTGGGGGCAGCACGCTCCTATTAGGAATTTATTTTGTCAGAGTTGCTCGGCTATTGACTGAGCTAAAAATACCGACCCTTTCATCTGATTTCACAAATTACTGTTCTGTTTATGAATTTAAAATTATATATATATATATATATATATATATATATATATATATATATTGTCACCACCTTTCCTTTTGTCTCCCTCCCAATGTCGGGCGATGGCACGATGGGTGAGGCAGTAACCAACCACCTAGCGCCTGGTCCAACAATTGGGGTAAAATTACCTCGCGTATGGGAGGAGACGGGTGACACGAGTAATTCTCCCTTGTTACTCGTTGTTGTGGCTTTAATAAAGTTAAGCCACAACGCACTCATATAAGAAGGTCCTAGCAGACATTCTTTCCAAGGGAAAGGGTTCAAGATTTAGTACACTGGGATAGATTAAGAACACTTTTGTCGTATGTTTTACGAAAATAACAACAAACAATATATTCTGTACTGAAAATTAGTACATCAACATAACATGAATTGACTATTAATGTCCTGTTTGAATCTGATATGCAAAAAAAACCAAAAATTGTTACAACATGTAAGAAAAATCTAATTGCAAATAAACCCTTGAAATCTTCCAATTAAATTCAAAAGAATGGATTCAAGAATCGGAATTCCAATAATACATAACTAATACACGATTATCTCTACACACATTTCCTGAAATACACATAGAATAATACACACTCAAAAAATACACATAGAATAATACACACTCAAAATGTTGTACCTGAAATTACCATTCGTGTATAACATAAATCGATAATATCAATACCATGTTCTATTCAAAAAAATATCAATCTTCTACTTGTTCTAACAAATTCATTTGATTCAATTAGAATGCATAACTGTTATCGTTATTACAATGCCTAATCTTACCAACACTAAGCAAAGTTAAATTAATTTACTCTTATGAGATCTCAGACTTAAAAAAAAACAAAATGTTAAGTTAAATGCTACACAGTTGAACTTCGCATCCGACACAATATGTCAATCAATTGAATAATTGTCTATCTTTACTTCTGTATTTATTTTCCAGTAACACTTTTTTAAATATCTGCGTCCAGTAACGAAACTGTAATTCGATTTGGCACACGGATATGTATTCAAAAACTCATGAATAAAGTCAAGCAATATTACAGTTAACCATCTAGTGAAATATGATACTAAAATCGTTCTACATCTGGCCCACGTTTCTGCCGTTAACTTGAAAAGGGTTTGCCGAACTCACGATGTCTCCCGCGACGTGCGAAGCCTTGAAGTTTTTCAGGGTCGTCCGGAAAGGAACTCGAACACGAGAAGATCCCGTTGACTGCACCGTTCTCCTCGGGACTCGCGTCGTTGGCGTCGGCGTTGCAGTAACGTCCAATGATCGAATTTTATTCGAGCTGGTTCAAGTATTCTTATACAAAAAAGCTGCAATAAATCACACATTGCTTGTAACATTTCTATTTCAATTAGCTACTCGTTACATTTCTTTTCGTTTCAATTCATAGCATCACTCTTGTTAAGTATTCTTCTTTTTTTAAAAATTATCCACGTTTCATGTATTTTATTTATTCCCTCTCATGAATAAATGATCATAATAATAAGATGAGTTACCTTTTCTAAAAGCTTGTGTACTGTCGAAATCTTGAACTGGCGTGGTCCGTCGATCCAAAAGTTTGTCCAGAATAGTTCAGAGCACCTTGTCGTTCCGCTGACTTTCGGTAAAATGGCCGAGTTGGTCTCTTCTTGTTCTAAATTCTCCAATATTCGTTTGCTTTATTCCCATTGGTCGATCGCGTCGTTCCGCTGGCCGATTTCGTTATCACGCTTCTAGTACTAGTGATAAGCGCTCCTGTTAGCTTATTTTAAAACTATGTACGTCGCCTGGCGTTCTCTCTCGGTTAGTGTTGTAACTACTAGATCTTAAAATAACAGGACGTGTTTACGGAGAAAAAAACCTGATATTTTCTTGCTGTAAACGGCTTTAGCAGTTACAATATATACTTTCTCGCCTTACGAATACTTCGTAAGAAGAGAAAGTTATTTAATCGTGCGGCGGAAAACGGGGAATTTTCGCCAGAAAATCTCTTATAGCAGGGATCTGGTGACAAAAAAGTGGATAAAACCTGTTGCTAAATTTAGAAAAAAAATCCTCTTCCTCGTGGTGTAGTCAAAATCCATGATATGTTGCTTCTTCATACTTCAAAATCGATTGACGGCATTCCGTCCGTCTGTCCGTCCGTCCGTCTGTCCGTCTGTCCGTCTGTCCGTTTGTCCGTCTGTCCGTCTGTCCGTCTGTCCGTCTGTGGTCAACGCTAGCGCCTAAACCGTTCGGTCGATTTTCTTCAAAATTGATATTCACCGATGGTTTTTACTCGTCTCAAGGCCTCTTGAATTTGAAACCGAAATCTGAGTATTTGAGGATACTTTACATGAAGCCCATTTTGAGATTTGGTAAATTAAAAAAAATGGCTCCACATTTTTTTATTATATTTTGTTGTTAAATAGTGCGAAGAACGTTGAAGGGAATGACGTAGGCATCATTTTCGTTGATAGGCCCTATTTTTCGAAAATTGCCAAAAACTATTTAAAAACCGCAAAATTGAAGATTGAGATTTTCGCCACAGACAAAGTCGGTTGTGCAAAATTAGCACTTCAAATAAGGTCATGTACCATTTTTTGGAAAAACGAATAGTTTTTGCGTAAATTGCGATTCAAATTTACAAAAAAAAATTTTCTCAAAAACCGCTCCAAATTTTTTCTTTAAATTTTCTGCACGTGTGTAAGAAGGGAAGGTAAATATATAAATAAACTAGTGGTGCTATAAAATGGCACATACTTTCTCGCAGTAGTTATTTTCCAAACGCCGATCATCCGATAAATTGTGTGGAGTAAGCAGTTCACCACTGCCTTTCTTGGTCATGTTTTTTGAAAGACATGTTTTTCGCATGTTGACAATTACCGCCTTCCTAATGATAGAACTGATACAAGTACGTTTTGACTGAAATATTAGCAGTTGTTACGCACGTGGGTCTCGTAGCGCGGTTGGTTAATGCACCTTCGGGTTGAGATCTTGAATAAGGAAGGTGGCGAGTTCGATCCCCGAGGGGAATTTTAATTTGATGAATGTGATGTTGCAGGAAAAAAACATTGAAGAGTGTGGATACTTTATTGAAAATCATTTGAAGTACTTCTACTCACGAATAGATTCAATATAGATAAATAGACAGGACTTGTCTGTGTTTTCCCTAACTGCGTCTTTTAAACAATTTTTCAACTCTGTTATTCGATTTCTGAAGCGTATGACATGTCAAATCAACGGTTGTCTAGTATATATCTGTATGAACCAATTTAAGTAAAATTATGAGCATTTTAACGTTAAATTGTAATACAATATAACCAGAAGGCATGCGATGAACTTTGATATCCCTAACTGTTCCAAAAAATTCTTATTACTTTCTCGCCTCACGAATACTTCGTTAAGCGATTCACCGCTGCCTTTCTTGGTAATGTTTGAAAGACATGTTTTTCGCATGTTGATAATTACTGGCTTCTAATGATAAAACCCATACAATTACGTTTGACAAAAATATAACTAATTGCGAGAAATGTACTAGAAATGTCGGAATATATTTGTTCAAATTTTTAACCTTTAACAATTTTTTACTTCTCTTCTTGGTTTGTAAAGCGTATGTACCATCGTATCGATTGTTTCTTTATAATGCATTTACCATTTTACAGGTCGGTTCTATTCTTTCGTGGCTCTGTTCGACATAGGCCGTGTTGGTGTGGCGTAGTGCTGGTTCGTTGACTTTGAGTCGTGCCTCGGTACGGAAAACGTTTGCTGGTATAATACACTTTTGCTGGTTTATGAAGTAGTGGAATAGCAATAAGGACCGTATAGAGGCATAGCGAGAAAATATGTGCGTTGGAAGCACCACTAGTTTATTGTGTGAGCACAATAGTATCTTCCGTTATCAACTTAAAAGTTATCTTAGACAAGGATTAAAATCCCGATGCGTGCATATCGCTAGTACTCTACGTGCCTTAGTTCTCCTCGTTCAATGAATACTTTGAAAAGGTAAAATGTATGAATAGTTCTGACATACATGCCGCCTCCTTCTAATACGCATACCACCGGCCGCCACTGCTCATCAGGCACTGAACAATTGTCCTGTGATTAGTAGTCGAGGGCTTGAAACCACTTTTGTGTTGTTTACCTCCCATTTTCTCCGATGTCTCCGTCTTCTTTTTCTGGCTTTTGTCTCAACGTGACGCTCAGCCAGTGAAGCCTTAATACGTTTCTCTATCAGGTTATTAATATTTCGATGTAGTTTAGTGGTTCATTTTTTATCTATTACACTTTTCTATTTCTTGTAATCGCTTCAAACAATGTATTGTTTGCGACTGATTTGAATGGGCTCCGACGGTAGTCAAACTGCTTAACGTAGCTTTCGGAAGTGGCGGAAGTTAAACAGTTTGTAATATGGTCTGATAGCCTCGAATATTAACTGAGCGGAGATCGTGGTTGATAGTGATCAAAGGCAAAGACATTATGACAAAATTACTAGATTCATTTCAAGGATAATTACCTTAGGAGGAGAATACGTGGGTAAGTCCATGTTAAATGTCAAATAAAGATTTGGAACAGTGTCACGAGACATTAACACTCTTGTGTTCATTGTACATTTCAGTTTTTTATTTTTGATTTTCCAATTGAGCGTGTCCACGTTTTACATGTTTATTGATGTTTTTTTCGTTGTGGCTGCTTCCTCTGTCTTCGGAATTCCTAGTTTTTTAAATTTTTTTACTCTTTCTTTGATTTTTTATTTCATATTACGCCCTAAATTTTGTAGCGGTTATCTCACGGGTCACTAACTCTCGCATTCACGTCACATTTAGGAGTTCGATTCTCACTGAGGTAGATGGATTTCTAAAGGACGGAAAATTAATTTCCGTCACGTAAAAAATCCCTGGTAGATGTCTGACAAAATGAAATTCTCTGACAATCCCCGCCCTAATGAGATTACGTATTCTCTAGCTATCTACGCCGCATTCAATAGGATATTACTTTGCAATGATGGACACGTAGAATTACGTAATGAATTCTTGGGGGCGAACATTTTTGTCACAATCCAGACTAACGTAGAGAACCGAACAATCTCTGCATCAGCCTTCGTGGGAGATAATACGAGACGTGAAAAAAATGAAATTGTTTAGTTAATTTATTAATTGTGATGAAGCAAGTAGTTGTTATGAAAAGTGGTCTCGTTATAACCTACTTTTCAAATAATTTCTTACATATTTCTCGATAAATATGATGTAACCCAACTCGATTTCACTAAACATTACTTTTGTACTATTCTTGATTACAATAAAATAATGAATATATTCTCTCGCCATTTATGTGCAAAAATTTTGAAGAAACTTTGTATGAAATCATTCTGAAATTCTTTCAAAACAATTCCTCTCCATTTATTTTATATTTACTGAAAAATAGCGTACCCGTGCGAGAATTCTCGCATGCTGCACCCCACCCTCTTCCTTACTTTTCGATTTCCATAGTAAACCTGTAATATATGTTTTTCTTCAAGCCCCTCTCATCCTCCGTCTCTTGTTCTAGATGTCACCTAGTAATTGATAAAAATATAATACACCCTTGTCAATACAAACTATTCTTATTTAACTTTATTATCGAGCACAGAGATACTCGCGTGTAATTCAATAGCATAGAATCTCAAGTAATTAATAATTTCACATACAGTTGCAGATTCTGTAGGTTCCGAACAGGTGGGGTAGAATCGAGAAGCGAAAACAACAAACATGTAAGAGAATGGTCAAGAATATCTCATCCTGTAGATTACGGAGTTGAGGTTTAGGAGATATTTAACGGTATATATTCAAAGCTCTTCACGTACGTTGGGGGTTGCATTTTACATGAATATTTAGATGCGTTTTTAAACAAATCCTTCATATTTTTAAAGTCAAAGTGCAATTAGTCACGTCTCCGTGAAATTCTCTTTCTTTAGGGAACCCATCTATGAAGATTGGTTGCGTATGGGAGCCGCAAAGGGAAGGTATACTACTGAAATAATATAGGAGACGGTATTTTTCATTATTATTTTTAACTATTTTGGGAAAATTGTAACGTGTGAAAATTGGGTCAGCTTGCAATATGATCTAGAAATGAAGGCTTGAAATAAAAAGGGTGTAAGAGCCATTTTTATACTTTCGAAAAAAATGAATATACGTTAAACGTATTGGCACATGCAACTCCTTCCATTTCTAACCATTCTGTAAAACTACCAAGAAATGGTCTGGGCTTTGGTTCTTATTTATGTTATTGAGCTTGATTCATTCGTCATTATTCTGGCAAAAAAGTAAATTTAACAGAGACAGTACATTCATCCTTTTTATTTCAAGTCTTCAGATGTCTGCAAACAACATATCAAATTCTAGATTTACTCCTAATTTGGTTCAATCCCAATATTGGTATGCCAAGTGTGTGAAGTTCACTCGCCTGTAATAACCGTCCGCAGGTTTTCCGCGCGGTGGCCAACCTGCTGGAGGTGACCAACTACTCGCTCACTTTCTACATCTACTGCCTCTTCTCGGAGGACTTCCGGAACACGCTTCTGCGCACGCTGCGCTGGCCGTGGCCATGCTGCGCGGGGCGGGGCGCGGGCGGGCGCGGCGGCGGCGGCGCAGGCGGCCGGGGCGGCGACGGGCGATTCGCGGGCGATCGCCTCCACGCCGGCGAGAAGCCCCTGCTCGCCCCGCGCCGCAGCACCCCGCCCACCGCCACCACCACCACCACAACCACCACGACCACCACCACCACGGGCAACGGCACCGCGTGCACCAAGTGCGCGCAGCACGCACCCCCGCAGACCGGGAGGTCGCCGCTCTTCTGGCGGTGTTTGTGTTGCAGGGGAAACGAGGAGGTGGTGGCTGTGTAAAGCCCGTAGTGACTGGGAGAGTAGTCGCGAATGCAGAAGCTGTCGTCGTTTAGGAGATTTTATTCTCGCAATAGTATGTTGAAGTAAAAAATGAAGAGAATAGACTTCTCAAGCTGTATTTGTATTGCTGATATGCGAGAGACATGTATTATGTGCTTACGTAAGTGACAATATTGAAATTAGTCTTGTATGATATCCCTGCATTAATAGGTCAATGAAAAACTTGTAATCTTTTAGAATCAAAGTAACCGCACATACCTCAGTTTCCCTTAGTCAATGCCTCATTCCCTCTGCCACGTGTCCCGAGTAAGTACTACATGAGATTATTAAAGATAATAACATAAAATATCTTCCGAAGAAATGACAGTTTTTGTCATCATTGCTGAAATTCACAAACCCTCCTCTATCACAGTTCAATGTACGAGTAGCATCTTCAGGCAAAATATTTTTTGATCTGATCTGGCGAAGTGCCTACTGTAAATAAAGCGATGTCTGGGGATAATACAGATTCCTGATACAAATTTATTCATAAAATCAAAAACGTTTTTGCCAAGGGTATCTTTGATAACTGGTAAAACTCCAGGAATTTCCAAAATTGATTAACTATAAAGATCAGTGAAATGATCCCCCGGGATAACAACCCTGGGAGATAAAAATCGGGTCCAGCTAAATGCTGATCCCTTGATAAAATTACATGCACCTGCTACCGAGATAATAATAAAGGTAAAATGGTAAAAGGCAATGCCCTGGTAAAATCAGGGTTCATGCACGCGTGATATTTCGCAAGCAAAAAAAATCAGTGAAATATGCACCTGAATGTAATATGTACGGAAAACTTCAGAAAAAAAACCAGCACAATACCTACCTTAGCTCAATTTTATTGAATGACTCGTAAATAATTCAGATGATGTTTGAAAACGAAAACAAATGCTTTCCCACACCCCGAGAGATCGTAAAGAATGATCACTCCACCTAAAAAATTTGAAGAAATAAAATGTTGGACATACTACACAGAAATAATCACACAAAAATTTCTATTTTTTCAACTCGCCAGGCTTACCCTATACCTTTCAAAAGCAAGAAATACAGTCACAAAGATTTTAAAATGTTGCGGACAAAGACTTGGTACAATAAGTTCGGTAATTTCTTGATGTTTCTCTTCTGCAAAATATCTAAATTCCCTCAAGAGTTTTGTATAATATTGTTTTTTCAATGCCTGAAGCTGGTGTGATCTAGATAGCAATCTTATTTGAGATTAATAGTGTTAAAGTATGAGACTGATTGATACGTAAAGGTGCTACTATGAGCGAGATTGTTAACTTTACATCACAACTCGAGCTAGAAATAAAGATTAGATGAATCCACGTTTTCCTGTAGTTTTAAATCATAATGGTAATCATATCTTAACTTTCGAATATTTCGGGTGTATTTGCTATTCAAGACAGATTTATACAAACCACTGCCCCATTTTCCTACAAAATATTACAATAATACTCGAAATATTTAAATGTTGTGTCTGTTGTAACATTTTGCTGTGAACGTTACGTGACGTAACAGTACATTTTCAGTCACAAAATTAAATATCTCGTTATGTTTATACTGTGCAACCGTCACAAACAAGAATGCATTGTGTAAAAGCATTTTCAATTAAGCAAAGCTCAAATACTGTTTTTAAAGCAAACCGTCCTACACATACAAGGCATACAAGAGAGGTAAAATGATTTTGATGAGAATTAAAGGTAATGTGTTGAAATGGTTTTCAATGTATGTATATACAGCAGAACAAATGAAAGTCGGTGGTGTATCCTCCATGAATGTAAGGTTGCATGCCCTGAAATTTAATTTGTTTCCTATTCTCCTTAATTCTGAATTTAGTGAAAGTTCTTTAAAAACATTATTATTATGAAAATCAAATTAAGATAAAATGGGATTTCAATTATTCTAGAGAACGGTATACAATATTGAGATTTTTTTACACTAACAGAAGATTTGTAAATACATTATTCGATACACTCACGTGATAATGTGTTCTCTACAAATAAAAACTACCAATCACTTTAATTAAGAGTTCAATTGTTATTTTACATCTACATCTGATAAAGCAGTTTTGGTGTATTTGTGACAACATGATTTTGTCAAGTATTCATCTAAAATTATTACAATAAAAATTGCGCAATAGATAACTTACTCATTACAAAAATGCGCACGCCGACATATCTGAATTGCAGAATATATTTCTTTTAATATCCTACATTGAAAAATGAGAATCTGGCAGCTTCCATATTATTTGACAAATATGCTTAGCGTGTAAAAATTAAGTGTAATTGAGTTTGGAACAAAATTAAGGATACATCACTGTACATAAAACTATTTTTTAATAAACTCTTTAAATTACAATAGGTGAGGTATGCAACACTGCTAATGTTTGAAGTGGCATTTTTGTGCGTCTGAGCTCTATGAAAGACCCCAAGTCATTGTATCTGTATTTACTTCTACCTGCTAAAACAGATTTATTGTGCACTTGATTCCATTTTTGGGTACTTGCTGCCACTATTCATGTAAATCATTTTTCAAAACTACATTTTTTATTAAACATTTGTTGATACAAAATTGACATGTATGTATACGTTTTCTAAGAGATATACATTAAATTCAGGAAATTATTTAGGGAGAACCTCACTGTTTGTTATAAAATCAATATTATTAACGATTTTAAGCCTGAAATCGTGTTTGACTAAAATACATTTGTCTTTTATAATAATATGTCAACTACTTCATTGCCTAAAATTATGAAATGATTCTCATTTAAGAAAGGACATTCTTAACTCTTGGTAATTTGTGATTTGCTACTTTTGAATGTTTAAAATATTACTTAATATTGTTCAATTACATTAATTACCGTCAAGAACTTAGCAAACTTTTGTATTTGGTAATACAAATAACATTCCAAATATGTTGGGGCTCAGATAGTGGTTATGTGATTGTCTTTTAGAATGATGAGAAGAGTATTCAAAATTGTCTGGGGTGCCTGGAAACGCATTCTTGCAGGAAATGAAATGCATCTAAAACCTTGGTATATTGATATTGTATAATTTATAAATTGATACATATCTGTATATCTGTGGAAATAAAATATTATGAAATATTTTTATTCTCTTATTTTTATGCGTATTATAATTTTTATTTATAGGAACATTTCTTTATTACATTAATCTCCAATGTAAAAACGCCCTGTCCGTCAGCCTGGATAGCCGAGATCACTAAAGCTGTAGGGCCGAATTTGCCTCGGCTCGAAGGGTCGCGGGTTTGAATCCCACCTCGGCGTGGATGTCTGTGTGTGTTTGTATTGCCCTCACGTGTCGTGTTACCCCGACAGTTACCACAATTTAATACAACCAAAGTGGTCACTGCATGACGTACTAATTCCAAAACGACATGAAAAACTTCCTGAACGTTTGCTCATTGTCATAAATTGATTATCGTCTCCTGTATTATTTCAGTAGTGTACCTTTTGGTTCCGGCTCTCACACGCAACCAATCTTTATAAATGAGGGATCTAAAGAATGATAATTTCACGGAGACTTGACGAATTTCATTTTGACTTTAAAAACATGGATGATTTCTTTAAAAAAACGCATCGAAATATCCATGTAAAATGCAACCCGCATTACATGTCAACTTATGTCGGCAAATAAGTCGTAAACAAAGCGTTTTAGAGCCTTAAAAATTAAAATTTTGAGGCTAAAGGCCTCAAAGGAACGTTTTTCACACCATAATCTACAAGATGAGACATTTCCCGATCCATTCAATTAATTTCGGTTCCACGCTTCAATACTATCAAGGCGACCTCAATATTTCAGTCCTACCTGCTGGTAGCAATTTTTGTGACGACACACTTAGAAGGCTTAGATTCGACAATCTTTATTTACGCTTTATGTTAACACCGTACTTTGTGCAGTCTGACGAGGTTTATTTGCATAATCATTAATTCAAGATTTGCTCTCCAGCAACAACTGAATGTACTATTATAGTTGCTTGATACCTATGAATATTGTTTCTTTGTGTGTAGTGAAACCAATCAATTAACGTTTTGCCATGGTCTGTAAATGCTGTGTACTTAATTGAGGAGTGATGTGGGTTCACAGAGAAGAGTGAAGACTGTGTTTTACCTGTACCAGTATTTTCGTTATCATTCGATGAAATTTTCAAGTCAACGGGTTCAGACACGTAGCTTTCTCAAAAGTAAAAAGCTAATATTTTTGTGACTATCACGAAAAACTAAAACATAATTGACAAAGAATATTGAATAATTACTACAAATGTCTTTAAGTAAGTGTTGGGAATTCTTCCAAGCGAATTCTCCATTACATTGAATAAATATTTATTGAAAATTTATTTTACACATTAATTGCATTGTTTTTTATTTTTATTTGTAATTGTTTTGGTACATTCCAAGTTACCTTTATAGATTTTAAACAAATAAACACGTTTCGTTAACTACTTTTCCTCTTAGAATGAAAATAGAAGGATAGGGATGAGTGTGGGGTCTAACATGCGAGAGTTCTCGCACGGGTACGCAGAAGTAGTGGGAAAAAACTTGTGCTATGGCACAACACAAAGAACAAAGTTTTTAAGGTAGCTAAAGTAAAATAGCTTGAAATAAATGGAAAACAAAAATCAAAACGCGCTAGCCTACAATACTACGTGAATCAATTAAAAAACAACTAAATTTAAAAATTATAGAAAGAATAGTGCAAGTCACCCGACAACTGGCCAACGATCGCAGTCCAAACGCACGATTTAAATGTTGGCGGTTTCTGGAAGTATGTACACCAACGCCCAACTGCAAACTCATATTGTAAATAAGACACCGTTTGATATTAAACTCAAGGTGTCGGTTCGTTAAGACATTAAATATGCAAACATAGTTTGAGCAACATTCCCAAGTACCGAAGTGGGCTTACTAATGCCTACTAAATTGTTTCTAATGATAACAAATGTTATTTAGTACTCAAAGGTGAAAACATTAGTTTGATTATTTTTTGACTCGGAATTGTTTGTCTTGAGGTACGTAAGGACGCAGAAAATAATTCAATACTTTTTAGTAAACAAATAATTTTTCAATTTTCTTACCGCAGCAAGCTGGCACCCTGACTCTCCAAAACCCACTCGGTTCTTCATAGCAAATCAAGGAAAGTTAAATAATATTGCAATGAGTAGGTTCGATCCGGTATTTTCGCACTACTTTACTTGGCTTTCTCAAGAGTAAAAACCTTTTCTATTATTTGACTATCAAGGAAAGTGAAAGGCTATCTGTCAAGGAAGATTGAAAAATCTCTTGAAATGTTGTTTTTAAAGAAGTATGAATTGTTCCAAGAACATCTGTCTATAATGTTGAATAAACTTTAATTGAAAATTTGTTTCAAACATCAATTGCATTGTTATTTTGTTTGATAATCTGTAAGTACATTAGTAGTTCCTCTCCTTTATGGAACGGATAGACAAATGGATAGGGAAAGGGTAGGATTTAACATGCGAGAGTTCTCGCACGGGTACGCTAGTAAGTTAAATTTTCAAAAATAAATCATTTATTTTTACCTGTATATATTTGATGTTTTCAGGAATATTATTAGTTGACATAATGTGAAGATTGCTGTCATCCTGATCTGAAGGGTCCGGGCGAATCCCGATATAGGTTGATATTTTTATCTGGTAATTTCCATTCAGGAGGCTCTGAGGTTGACCCAGCCTCCTTTCCAAGTTAGTAATAGGATCTTTCTTGGAGTAAAGGTTGCCGGAACATTATTCTTGCGAGAGAGCGAGAGAACCTCCTCCTTGCGCTGGCAGCGAACCCAAGTTGAATCCCTACCTTCACCTCCCTCTGGGGCCATGTCTCTCATAAACTCACCAAAACCGATGACGTCTGTTGGATTGTGTACGATATTGTACGACCAACAATTTCAAACTGATCGCACGATAGCGGCAAACAAACCGGATATAGTTATCCGGGATTTGGCGAAAAAATCCTGTTTACTTATCGATGTTACTGTACCTTGCGATCAAAACATCGTTACCAAGGAGGCAGAGAAACGTCTTAAATACAAGAGTTTGGAAATCGAGATCAGCCGAATGTGGGGCGTAAAAGCACAGGTCGTCCCGATAGTTATCGGAGCTCTGGGATTTGTTCTGCAAAATTTGAGTAAGAACTTGTCAAATCTCCCCGGTAATTCAAAAGACTGGGAAATGCAAGAAATTGCTTTATTTGGAACAGCCCAGATTTTGCGTAAAGTATTGTAGAGGCACTGATAGTCACCGGATCTGCTCCTTAGGTAGCTGGTTGCAACCTGGAGTAGATTTTATATTCAGCCGACTCATAAGATCTTTAGTGGTGATGTAATGGAAAATAATAATAATAATAATAATAATAATAATAATAATAAGAAGAAGAAGAAGAAGAAGAAGAAGAAGAAGAAAAGGACGTCCCCTTTCCCATTCGGAGAGTCGTTGGACATATTCCACGTCTTCCAACAATTGTAAGGTGTGTATTATCACTACGCCCGTATCCGAGCGATACAATAATTATTGCTCGAGTGACGCGCGGCCGTCCTCACGATAAAAGTGTGAAAAGGAGGATCTCCGATCACAGTATTAATATTAAAAATGCAATGAAGAATAGTTGTAAGGTTTCATTCTTCCTTGTTCAATTAAATAATAGAAGTTTTGAGGATGCAAAAGACTGTCATCTCGACGCAGCATGCAGTGCTCCTAAGCGCCCGCTTATGAGAGTATGAAAGTCGCGCCCACCGAAAGGTTAATAGCAGCGTCTCCATGCACCCGACGAGTAGGTGAAACAGTACAAAAGGAGTGAAGCTGGGCAAAATCCTATGGCGTTCCTCTATTGCTCCAGCAGAACTCTCCTTTTACGGAACGAAACACCCGCCCGAGCGGCCGTGACGTCACTAGGAGTGTCATAGAGCTTGGCGCGCAACCGAGAAATCAAAGAGTTTAGAAAACGCTTAGCGAGCAGCCCAGTTAGGCACTCAGCAGTGGACTCGGGAGCTCGTAAAAGCAGAGGCGTATCTACGGTATGGCAGACTTGTCACATGCCATGGGCGCCACTTAGAAGGGGCGCTATTTAAAGTATACCTGCTAAAACAACCCTAATTGGAAGTATCCTGACAGGGGAGCAAATTCTTTGCTTGCCATGGGCGCCGGAATACCTAGATACGCCTCTGTGTAAAAGGGTCGGTGCGCGGGTCGAAATAGTTTCCATGCAGGGGAATTTTAATAATAGCTTATCCGCAAACGCTGCGAGCACGAAACCTTTCCATGTGGTAAGTGAATGTACCTGTTATGTAAGAATGTAGTGAAATGTGATTGCAACAAGCAGCACGAGTAGGTAACAAACTAAACTTCATTATTTGTAACTTCATTATTCACACTAAATGTAAATCACACTAAATGTAACTTCATTATTTGTGCACGTCTTCTGAATTTCAGTGGGAAATATAGTTATTCAAATTATCGTTTTTCATATAATCGCGGCGAAAATTATTATTCTTTCATGAAGAACATGAGGGTTTAGGGCAGGAATTCATAGCTAATTTACCTTTGAAAATATATTTTATTATATAGAAGCGAATATTTTGTCCACAAAACTCGAAAAAAACCTCTCTTTTCTGTATTCAAAATTCGACTAGCAATATGGTGTAGGATAGAGACCACAGAATTATGAAAACGTGCACAAAATTCATTTCTACCCATAGCTCGTCACACGCAGTTTTTAACTGTTTTTGACGTAAATAAATAAAAAATAAAATGTAACATTTCAACCTTAATGGTTGAAGTGGGGAAATCACGTAGAGTCCCTGGATCCAGGGACTCTAAAATCACGTGGAAACAGCTGCGATCTACCGGTGTGTAAACGCAGTGGTACGAATTAGACAGAATCATTTTCATACTATCCTTGTGCATACTGTCGGTGTCATGCCAAGAATAATGGCGACAGTGTGAAGAGCATTTCAATCGGGGTGCAGCTAGTACCGGATGCCTCCTACAACTGCCAAGCCTACAGCCCAGACATTTGTCCAGTCACCAGTCAACTTTGGAAGAGGCGGCCCTTCAAGGTCTTCTACATTTATGACTCCCGTCTACGAGGCGAGTAGAGCTCCAGAAATTGGTATTGGAGCCATCGTATTGCGCAGTGAGACCTACTATGCTCGCACTTTTTCTTGATCCTCCAGCTCCCTAGTTCTCGCTCAGCAAGGTACAGCACGGCTCGGAAGAAAACATGAGCTCCACCTGGAACGTCACGGCACAGTCTGCAGTGCTGCTCACCTTCTTCCTTTACAATTCGGACTTCTCAGTTTTCGCTCTCTCTTTATAACGACCTCTGCGTACCGTGCACCTTCTCGTTACTCAATAATTTCTACAATTATTAATTATTTCTTCAGAATTTAAAAAAAACCTTGCATTGTTTCTCATTGCTATGTAGTCCAAGATGCGCTTTTACGTTGAGTGTTCTGTGGACGTTGACAGCACTGCACTGCTGTGACGTAGACAGGATCCGCCTCCCTTCGCACCCCCCACTGTGGAGTATCAAGAAAAAGTGCGCCTATAGTACCTTCCCAGGTAAGCAAGACAATTCCGTTGTAAAAATGTTCATGAATATTTTGTTTCAGGTACTCTTCGGAATGATATTTCAGAAAATGACGTATGCGTTATGAATTCACTTAAATACTAGGCACAAGTGACTAAAATATATATTTTCGAAAGTTTACATGTAAATATATGTTTTTGAAAGTTTACATATTACAGTTATTTACAACAATAATTGGTTAACTAAAATTTGTGCCGATTGTATCGTACGAGGTGAATGTCCAAGAACCGAGAAAGTTTCTCCTGGGATTATTTTGTTTAATTTTGAATAGATTTAATGCTATTTGATATTTTTCATAAAATATAATGGCATGTGTACTTGATGCAAGTAGTACGTTACCTATGGTATGTCACGTGAACTATGCATGTGGTAAGTAAAAAATTTCGTTTTTTTGCTTAAATTCTCAATTATATTGGTTTCATTTGTGTTCAGATAGTGAAATATTGTGTAATACGAGATGTTTGATTAATGTTTGACACATTCTAATTATGTGTACTCGCATATCCCACAGAACTCGTTACACTGATTTCGTAAGCTCTCGCGAGTATCGGCATTTTGCTTAGTTTTTATGCCATTGCGGAATAACAATAGGAGAGAATTTTCTATAAAAATAAAGCTACAAAATTAATTAATACATATTCATTTGCGCGATATAGAACTGTTTCCGAGTACTATTAGGTTAGATTACATGACTACGTCAAGCTAAATTTCGGTAACTCTTTCACTAAATTATTTGTATATTTTATTTATTTACTGCTTTCCATTCCATGAAATATGATTAACACTGGTTTGTTTGGTGCCATACTAAGGTGACCAGAGTCTCGTATTATCGGGGATAGTCCCTTATTTTGAGTCCCTGGCCCGTACTTTTTTGTACAGGAAAATGGAACGCTGTAGTATCCTTAATTTGTGACAATGGCTTGTCAACATAAAATGCCGTCCCAGCATAAAATGCCGTCAGCATAAAATACCGTCAGCAATATAAAATGTATCATAATGTATTCCGGTCACTTCGCACTTGTTTATAAAATAGTACATTATGAAACGATGATGTAATGATGGGTATTAATACACGAGTGTGAAATTACGATACGAGTGAGTATCGTAAACTTCACACGAGTGTATTAATACCCATTACATCGAGTTTCATACGGTACTTTTTCTACGACTTATGGGAACTTTTATAAGTTAAACGTCTCCATTGAATCGTTTCGTGGCAGTCGACATGCAAGATTCAGCCAAGGCCACCTAGCGGACACTCTACCCTACACCCGCAGTTGGCTTTGTTTTACCACAGCGCTTGCGAGCGATTACAAAGGTTGCGGCAATAATATTCCGACGTCACCATTTTCGCATTTTCTCTCATTTTTGGAAACGTCAACACCACCAGAAAGATCTACCATTCACTAAATATTTTAAACTAAAGAATTGGCCGGTTTTTAAGGACAACACACGCAGCAGCAAATAACACAAAACGGGTTGCGTTCAGATCATAACGTCACTCAAATGTTCTCTGCAATAACAACCACTGCGCTAGTCAAATAGGATTAAAGTGAAATTACGATCTAATTTATTTTAAATAAAATGTCACGTAAAAATTACTACTGATAAAAGAAATTAAAACTGAGAAGCATAATATGATATTAAATGCAATTTTAATGTACACACTCGAACGAAACATTTACTGCACCGATTCTTTTGATTAATGAAGTACCAATACTTGGTTTGTAAGCTTTTCAGTTATTGGTCAAGAACCTGCATCGTAATGAAAACTGTATCGAAATGGCTATCATTATGCAACTGGTGGCAGCCAACCAATGACAGCATTATACAACGGGAGTAGAAAAAAAATAAGTTCGACAAGATATTGTGCTCACGTGCCCCGTAACAAGAGTGTTTAGAGAGTCGACTGTGGCTTCTAGGAAGAGAAAATGCAGCTATGGTATCATTTTAACTTGTGCATGCTTTATCGCTAACAATATCGTTGTAGAGAAATTCACTAATCTGATCATTCTGCTTCTGAGAGTTTCTGTACGACTTAGGATGTTATCGTAATTGGGAAATACTGACCTACTTCGTAATGAATGAAAGTGCAAATTAAACAAACGTGTATTTTTTATTTCTAAGGGATTCTTTGGTTATAGTGAATTTAATGCTATTACATCATGAGAGTTATACGCATTTATGTATTTATCCATTTATTTAATGTTAATTTTCAAACCTCAATATTTGCGATAAAGAAGGGTGTAACGTCTTCTTCTATCTTTCTGACAAAAACTAAAAGATCTAGTTTTTATGATTTCAAAATATGGCCACCTTAGCCATAGCTTCTTCTTCTTCTCCGACGGTTTCTAACCCTAAGAGTTTGCCGTTTTCGATTTCCATATTTTTCGGTCATTCCATTGACCTTCTAGTCCTTTTTCATTCATTACTTCCTGTATATACGCCTTCTAGGTCAAAACAGGTCTGCCTCTTCTACGCCTTCTTTCAGGTATCCAGTTTCAAATTTGAATTGGCCATCTCCCATCTTGCATCCTCTGGACATGTCCGTACCATTGAAGAGCTTTATTTTCTAGTCTTCTGGTTATGGTTGTTTGAACCCTAGCTCTTTCCCATACCACTTCGTTTCTTACCTTGTCCAGCCTTGTTATCTGTAAAGATCTTCTCATAAAGTCGAGCTCTACTGACCGTATTCTCTCTCTATGGCGTTTTGTTAAAGGCCGCCTTTCTGCACCATATAATATAATATTTTCCACTACACTGTGGAATATTCTTCTCTTTGTTTCTTGTCGTAGCAAATTATTCCATATAAGGCTATGTAGAGTTTTGATTGCTTTTCTGCCCATTGCGAGTCTAGTGGTAATATCTTCATCAACTTTCCCATCGTCAGTAATTATAGTCCCCAGATATTTAAATTTTGAACAATTAGTTATTTCGTTATCAGCAATTTTATATTAGAGGTATCTCCTCCAATGCATAAATATTCGGTCTTTTTAAGGTTAATTTTAAGTCCCCACTTTTCTTATTCTTCTTTTAATTTCCTAAGCATAAACTCCATATCTTCCCGATCTGATGCCATTATGACCTGATCATCTGCAAAAAGTAGAGAATGTAAGCACCTATCATTTATGAGAACTCCCATTTGAGAGCATTTCTTGTACCAAGTTTCCAAAACTTGTTATATATATATATATATATATATATATATATATATATATATATATATATATATTAAAGAGAAGTGGCTATAAACTACATCCTTGTGTTAACCCTTTGTTAGTTTTAATACTTTGGGTAATTTTCCTCCCCATTTTAATACAAGCTTCAGTATTCTGGTACATTTTTTTAACCAAATTAATTCATTTTTCTGAAATATTCAGTCTTCTCATTGCTGACCATATTTTGCATCTAGAAACACTGTCATAGGCCTTTTCCAGGTCAATAAATGTCATATGTGTGTGTATTGTATATTCCATTTTTCTCTATTATTTGGCGTAAGCAATGGATGTTATCTAAACATGACCTCCCACTTCTAAACCCACTTTGTTCTTCATTGAATGTTATTCCTTTCTGTATTTTTTCCTTTAGAATACTAGCGAATAGCCTAGCTATTGATGGGATGACACTAATTCCTCTGTAGTTTTCACAAAGGGTTTTGTCACTTTTCTTGTGTACAGAGCTGATATATGACATATTCCATTCCTGAGGAATATCGCCACTAACTTCAATTTGGTTAAAAAGATTTTTGAGATATTCAGTTATATTATAACCTCCGTGTTTTAAAAGTTTCATTCTAAGGTTACATGGAGCTTTATTGTTTTTAGCTTTCGCCAAAGCCCTTTTTACATCAAACCAACTGATTTCAGGTTCCCACGCTTGCCAAAGTGTGCATTCCAAATTGTTTTGGTATTCAACTCAACTTTCTTGTAATAATTGTTCATAGTAATCAATCCATTTTGTAGAAGTTATTATTTGTACTTTACTTTTGTAACAATTTTTTCTCATATTTTTAATCGTTTTCCATGCTTGGGTTGACCTATTATATCCTATTGTATTATATATATCCCTACACAATCTCTCCCAATGTTAATTTTTTTCAATTTTTACTAATTCTTTAACTTCTTTTCTTTTTTGTACATATTCCTTTCGTGTATGGGCATTCCTATTTGAAATAGCTTCTTTCGGAACAAATATTTGATTTGATTTATTTGGTAAAAAAAAACAGTAAAAACTGTATGTGACGTGTGGGGGAGATTATCTGCGCACATTTTCTTGAGGCCTAGAATGAGGAAGAAGGAACCCGAGATATTTTATTTTTTGTCTAGTTTAGGTTTTCAATTATGATACTAGATGAATTGAAAGTATGATGTTCAAATAAAATTTCTGTTGAAATACGCGATGACCAGCCACTGAAAAGTCCTGTGAGAAGACAGCATCACCAACTACGCGCTGAAAACACCCATGCTTTGCTTTTGACTCGAATCCGCTGCTCTCGCCCCGCCTATTTGAACGCTGCTCAAAGCCGCAGCATCAGCCTATAAGCTCGACCGAGGCCGACTGAGCTAATGTAATAAATCTAACACCAGTAAACTCGTACAGAACTTTCGTACGTGTGACCGGGCGCCCTCGAGCCACTGCGTATTATAACATCAGAGGTCGCGCGTGTTGTCATCGTATCTCTTGCCTGGTGAAATCTAAGCTCTTGGGCGGTCCGGCGCGCTCCTACATCGTCTGCGCAAAGTACGTGGGTATGATTCGCAGACCTTTTTATCAAAACCCAACTAAACCATCTGTTTTGTTATAAAGGTAGTAAAACATTGAAATATATAAAAAATCCAAACAATTTAAGCATTATTCATTGCTTTAGACGTTACATGCTTTATGGAAAAGGTATTATTCCACAAAGATTAGGTTATGGTTGTCGAATATAATCTGGTTTATTTATTTAACTTCAAATTACTGTTAAAACTGTGTGAAGTGCTCTCGGAGAGAAATGTAATTTGTGAAAGTTTTCTTGAGATATGAAACCTCAACTTTAGCTTTTATTCTATATTTAGTTGATTTACGAATTCAGACAGTAACCATCGTTTTTAACAAAATTTGATAAAAATACAAAATCTGCTCCGTGTAATGAAAACTATTTTCAATGGCAAATTTGCTGCATATTTTGGCCCTTGATCTTTATCTGGCCCAATTTGAAGAAATCGTATTTATTTTCGCGAGAAAACGTCGAGATTACATGAAAAATTATACTATCACAATGAGCTCAGGCAAATGTGAGCAAATTATGAAGCTACATTTATGACCAGAAGCAAAATAAGGACTCTTCTCAGCATTTGCTCAATGGGTCAAGACTGGATGAACCGTCTGATCGACATCACTCGATATCTTTGAACCAGAAGATGAAGTGCTATACTAGTAATAGACATTTAGTTATTACCTTAGAATTAAACAGAACAAATGGTAATACAAACACTTATTATATTAATAAAATAAATAATAGATTTTTTCGCCACCACTTTTATAAGAATAATATTCCTTGAAATATACTGCACTTAATAATCTTGCAAAATATATATTTACAGTGCTACCACCTCTTAAGTAAGATCATGATCCCGTACTAAAGAGCTATAACCCAATGTCTCCAGCTATTAACACACTGAATTAACTTTTCAAAGGTAAAATTGACTTGGAAACATTTCATATAAATCTAGAACAATAATGACTCGCCCAGGGTAGATAAAGATGATGATTAGATTTGGCTATACTAACATTTCAAGATAATGGTTATGTCAATACAGGTGTAGATAATTGCAAAACCACTACATAGGAAAATTCTACATAATCCACTACCTAGATATAATATTTAATTAATAATTTAGAAATACAACTTGTTGACTGTAGCAAATGTACCTTACTCCTCAAATCAGAAAGAGTTACATATTCTGACAAGACAAGGAAAAAATAAATTAGAACATCATTTCTCTCAATTCAGAAAAAAAATTATTGTCGAGAGGATCCGTTCTTCATCTGTGGATGTTTAAGTTTTAAATGTTGAAACATATGTGACGAACTGTTCCTAATTTTAGCTGCTTTCTACAGTGTTTACACGCCACTAAATCATTCTTGGCTTGGTAAAACTCTATCATGAGGTCACTACAATTTAAATTACAGACTATCATATACGCGTAGCTATTAAATGACTACTTGTAAATAAACCTATGCAAATCATTTAGGAAACTGATTCAAACTGATTCTCAAAAACGAATAGGAAACGAGCCGTGTTTAATTCCTCTGCCTCCGTAATCTCTACCACGTTTGCAGAGGGCTAAAGGAAAATGACTGCGTCAACGATGACTGTACAAAATTGGAAATTCTCATTTTCATACAGAAATTCAAAATACACCCAATTTGATCACCATTAGCGAGTTCGGAAGAGTCGAAAAGTCAAAGCTGTATGAAGATTCTTTTTGAAGACTTAAAGGTAATTTGAAACGGTAAAGGAAAATTATATAAAGAAGTGTGTGTGTGTGTGTATATATATATATATATACACACACAATATAATAATATAAAGAAGTATAATAAAACATAATGAAGAGCATTTCTTGGAATTAGCAAAGAAAGTAACATTGTTATTCTATATTATCTTCTGAATTATAGTTGTCTTGCTATTCAGTTCAACTAAACAAACTGATCTATAAAATCTTTTCGCACACGATCGTCAATGAACTCAGCAACGAGAGATAAAAAAGACGAACGAAGAGATGAAAAAACACTACAAGCATGGACAAGTAAATGCAAAATAAATTGGTGGTGCTACAACAGCACCTATTTTCTTAAATTATATGAAACTTTTGCAAGTTTACAATAAGAAAAGAATTCGCCGAAAAAGGGAACAGTGCCATTTTTTAGCGTTCTTTGTTGTATCCAAAGAAAAAAGTTTGTGTCCTTTTGAGAAAATTTTGAAAATGTTCAAGTTTCATTTAATTAGCTCCAAAATCAGAATATTCGTTTCAACCTCGCAGGGACTCGAGTTAGGACGGATTGATACGAGACAATAAATTTTGGAGATAATCGTGTGAATGATGTAGGCGCTAGCGTTGAGCACAGACAATCTAACGGATACGCCAGCGGACAAACCGTCGTCAACCAATCTTTCGGTAGATCCACAAAATGTGTATACTGATTTTACAATGTATTATTGGAATAAACTTACTACATATAGAAAGAAGATTTATCTAATTTTTCAATAACAAGGCCTCACAAAACTAGTTTCTTCTGTTCTTGAAAAATCGCCGAGTTTTTCCTTTATTTTAAAATAGTTTCTCTTTACTACGAAAGTACTTGTATAGCGAGAAAGTTTAGTCAACATTTTTTAAATCAATAGCAATAGAATTTACGTTCAGATTTCTCTCTTTCCCTCCACCTTTAGAATCGTAGTTTGAACACATTCTCTATTTCTTCAAGATCTCGTCCATGTAAAAATATGATGCAGAGGCAGAAAAGGAAAAAACATTTCTCAAATAAGATAGTAAGTAAACTAATACCTTTCATCAGATTAACAACAACCTCTCTTCAGTTAAAACCAACTTCTACAGATAAATGTATAAAACAATTCATTAATAACTATTTTCTAGTGATAAATATATGCGCTGTCTCTATTTTTACCATCCATTTTTTTAATAACCATTCATCCCATATTACATCCTTCCTGTCATTGCAAGTCTAAAACGATCCCAATCTATAACTATAATATGTTGTTGGATATAGCGAAGATGTCTCTCTTTACCCCGAACTACTTTGACCCGCGTCGAGTGGCACATCTTTCCCCGGACGGGCTAAGAGGCCCAACAATCGCCAGGCCGGAAGTTCTGGCCAGTTCTACACAGTTGGTCGAGACCTGCGGGCACGAGGTAGAGATGTGCCGGCGAGTGTGCTCGGAGCTGGGCGTCTTGTGATGCAAAATGGTGAGGCTTCGGGTGCAATTACACACCGCCTCTAATCCACAAACATCCAGTTTGTCTTGCTAAGTGCGACTTTGATTATACGTTTATTAGAGAGTCGCAAACATTGCAAACGAACACAACCGTTCGTTTTCCAGTATTTATTGGCATATCAAGTGAAATAGTTTTGGCACGTAGTAAATCGCATGGGCAACAGGCATGCTTCCCATTTCTAAGTTTGGTGTTTAAGCCATTGTCCAAGGCTTGTACATGAGTAAAACTGCATTCAACATTACCACCGCTCTGTGTGGTATTTCTCAGTCCTGGGTCAGCTAAATGCATTACGCGCGTCAAATTACGTCGCATACGACCCAAACTGGCAAACTCCAGGAACTTTGGTATCTTCTACAAATCTGTAATGTTTTTAATTGTTTAATTGTATATACAATCTATACATGTATCTTACTAAATATTACTTGCAGTAAGTCAACTGCATTAATTACTTTGCAACAAGACATGTTATTTGCATGTCCAATTACAAATTTGTGTATTCATCAAACTTTGCTTGCAGAAACCTATCTGCATTATATCCTTTCAACGTTACATATTATCAACTTGTTAAACTAATGTTTTAAATTGTTTAATTGGATATACATGCATCTTACTAAATATTACTCGCAGTAAATCAACTGCATTAATTACTTTGCAACAACACATGTTATTTACTTGTCAAACTATAAAACTGTGTATTTTTCAAGCTATGCTTGCAGCAACCTTTGCATTGGATACTTCCAGCATTATGTATTAACTACTAGATCATTTGTACATACATATGTTTTATTTGTATATCCGTGTGTTTTGTCATGGATTATTTATACATTTTATCAGAGTGATTTCCCTGCTCCCATCATCAGTTTAACGTAATGTGTGCTGATCACTCTAAATTACATATTGTTTAAATGCCATTTGTACATCATATTGTGTATCTGTAACCCTATTATTTCTTATATAATAAAAATTAAATGATAAAACGTGGATTATTTATCACCTACACTGAGTCAGAGAGGATGTGAGGTTAGCTACCTCATCCCACGCTCCCTACTACAGTCCACTGCTGTGGTAGCAACACCTCACAGTGTTCATTGAAGAGAGTCCGAAAAATGACTCTCTTCTAAAAACATCCCAAACATTAATGGTTCTGTGACTGGGGATCTATATTTTTTAGTAATTTTGAGTTTTATTGCGACTAGTGTTTAACTATTTTGAATAAAATAGTCCGCCACATAAGGCCACGCAGCGTTCCACCAGCAAACGCGTGCTCGGGAAGGAAAGGGATTTTAGTATTTGAAAATACGAAACATATTCCAAATATTAACAAAACAGATTGCAGTGTTTGCCTGAATTCTGCTTTCCATCCTCCCACATTTTCAGATTTTTTGTATTAAAGGGGGTGTCATACCACAGGATATTTGATTTGATTTATGTGGTCAAAAAACTAGGTGACGTATGGGGGAGAATATTATCTGCCCTCGTTTTCTTGATATATAATGCGATATTAATGGCATCTTGGAAACTAAACACAATAAAAAATAAATTATTAAGATTGTACAAATAATATTGCATATTTGCAGCAAATAATTTTATTTTTAATGAGAATATAATAATACCTTACGCAACAAAAAATTCAGAAGAAAATTGCAATAACTAAAACAAAAGATAATCCAACAATACTAAATAAAGGTACATTACTAGTCAAATTACTTCCACATGTGTTCAAAATGTCCGCCATCCACAGACAAACACATCTGTAGGCGCTTTTGAAGCACGTTTTCGCGCTGGTGGTGCGCTGCATGACCTTGTGTGGAGGACTGTTTCATTCAAATATCCGTTAAACATGTGTAACAAAAAATTAAAATTACTCAAAACTTCCTATCTAACATTGCAATGGGTATATCGTTGGATTCGTCTTTTTACGCTCGTCAGGTTAGAAAAATATGTATAGTGCCATTTGAAAGAACAAAATTACTTCGAATATGTTATAAAATACAAATGATAAAATAGAAATGATTATACGTATCAATTAGTCCCATTCCCTCATGCACTTCCGTGAAAACTGCATTTCAAGAATTTCAAACGTTTAAAAGTTATAGGACGTGCTAAAGTTTCGTGACTCAACCTGTACACAGAATCTAACATTCAGGTCAATCCATTTTAAGTGGTCCAGCACTGATCGCTTGACCATCTCGAAAAAACATCATATTTTGCACATAAATTTCCTTATTTTTTGGCTGTTCAAAAACATCTGTAACTTTTTTTTTGTACGGGTCATTCCATATTAAATCAACACAGTCATTTACATCACCATCTCAGATTCAGATGAAATTTGACCCGTAGGTAGTATGAATAAAAAATAAGAAAACTACAAATTTTGAGTAAAATATTTCCAATCGTTTGTGAAATACAGCCATGTAAAATTTTACAAAATTGGGTTCCCGAAAAATTTTAAATTGATGTTGAACCTCACCAAGTTAAGAGAGAGAGCTGGAAACAGGTGTCATTTTCAGCTTTCTTTATGGCCTTTTATATGATATACAACTCAATAGGGTTGCGTTCAAAAGGTTTTTCAAATTTGAATTTAAAATTTTGATTTTGAGTTTTTTCAAAATGCTCATCTTCAAAAAAATTTAAAAAATTCTAAAATAATCCTTATATGTTTCCAAACATATGGTGCAAGTTTAAAAATGGGACAGAATTAGGTTCATATGTTAATCTTTACTTAAAATGCACAATATTTACTTACTCTAGATTTTACTGATGGGTCAATCCATTTTAAGTGGTCCAGTACTGGTCGCTCGACCATCTCGAAAAAAATTCATGATTTTGTCCTTATATTTGGCTGTTCAAAATCATCTTCAACTTTTTTTATTGTACCTGGTATACAAATGGCGGCCATTTTTGTTTCGCGCCGTGCGCCATTTTTCGCGTTCGCAGACATTTACTCTATCCTAAATTGATAAGCTCTCGTTATTCTAGCATTCTAGAATAAAAATCATTCGATTCACTATACTCTGAACTGCAAATCGAAATATTATTACCTATTTTATACGTTTTTATTTGGGAAATATTTGCAACCAAACCTGTGTAACGCGAATGAACGAAATTCGATTTTCAGAGAGTATTTTTTCAAAGAAGGAATAGAATCTAAGCCTTAATTTTTTCTGTGCTTTTACACACAACAGTATAGTTACTTTTTGTAAAATATCATTGGTATATAACGTACCCCTTGAAAATTACATCCTATTGAAAACTGGAATTTTGGATTTTTTCCCAATTTTGAACTGTAATATCTCTGTTGGGGGACCAGATAAAAATCTGAAAATTGCACACATGCTAGACAGTTATTTTACCAAACGTCAGTAAAAATTACAACTTTTAGATTTAACTCGAAGTATTTTTAAAAAAATTGAAAACTTACGAGAAATAAAAGGCAGCATTTCCCCATTGAGGATACTTTGTGCCAAGTAGTAATCACAATATTTTCAAGCTATTTTGAACTAAAATCTACATTGATTTAAAATATTAATTATACTTAGAATTTGACATCTACGTCTGTAATTGAAAAAATGGTTATCTTGATTTTGAAATCTGAACCACTTGAAACAAAAAGTATTTATAAAATACAACAAATAAATAAATTCAGCGTTTTGTTTATGTTTCTGCGTTTAAATTTGCCATTCTACTTACTATTTCTGAAGGTTTCTGGAGAAATACGAACTTTCGCACCGTATTTCTTAGTGAAAATAACGTGACTGAATTAACAGAAAATGCAAGAGAATCAGCGGATATTAGACCAGTGCTGTTTAGGAAAGCAGAGTCGAAACTACTGCCAAACTTGACTCTGCACCTGTGATTATTTCTTACAGTATCAACAACCGAAGATTCGTGTATCTGACAGAACCAACGCGGTGGGCCGAGGATTTTACGCACTTACTAGATCACATAGGTTTTTGAATCGTTTTCTATGAGTTTGTGGCTTGAGGGTTGTCTTCCTGTACGTCAAAACATGTTAATCTGTGCCTTTGTGCACAATTATGGGACCGTTTATGAAAATGGAGTGTGATTGCTGTATGGGTGATATTAGTAAGAAGTTGGCCATATACCTTTATGATATTTTTCTAAGGATATGACGTCAATTGAAGACTATGATGTAGAGGAGAATGTTGTTTTCATTAAAGAATAATTGTGATATCACATCTCTCTGTAAGTATCAAGAGATAAAATTTGATCTTTTTGGCCAATCTTTTTTAAATCCTTACAAAAATCAAAAAGTCTTTATCAAAAGTTTTGACTCGCACAACGTTTGCACAACTAACAAGAAAAAAAAATCTTTTTCGGACAATCTTATACCAGGGAAATGATTGTGCACATCATGTTATTCTAAAATTCAGTTGCGATCATTGCATCTAAGGAGTACTGTGCGACTGTTCGTATCTCTGCAGAAACCTTCAGAAATAAAAAAGAGAATGGCAAATTTAAACGCAAAAACATAAACAAAACGCTGAATTTATTTATTTGTTGTATTTTATAAATATTTTTGTTTTAAGCGGTTCAGATTTCAAAATCAAGATAACAATTTTTCAATTACGGACGTAGATGTCAAATTGTAAGTTTGTTTTAGAATAAAGTATTCGTAATATTGCAAATTATATATTAGGCCACTTTTATGTATATTAATTATTAAGTATAATTAATTATTTTAAATCAATGTAGATTTGAGTTCAAAATAGCTTGAAATAATGTGATTACTACTTGGCACAAAGTATCCTCCATGGGGAAATGCAGCCTTTTTTTCGCAAGTTTTCAATTTTTTAAAAAATACTTCGAGTTAAATCTAAAAGTTGTAATTTTTACTGACGTTTGGTAAAATAACTGTCTAGCATGTGTGCAATTTTCAGATTTTTATCTGGTCCCCCAACAGGGATATTACAGTTCAAAATTGGGAAAAAATCCAAAATTCCAATTTTCAAGAGGATGTAATTTTCAAGGGGTACGTTATATACCAATGATATTTTACAAAAAGTAACTATACTGTTGTGTGTAAAAGCACAGAAAAAATTAAGGCTTAGATTCTATTCCTTCTTTGAAAAAATACTCTCTGAATATCGAATTTCGTTCATTCCCGTTACACAGGTTGGTTGCAAATATTTCCCAAATAAAACGTATAAAAATAGGTAAATAATATTTCGATTTGCAGTTCAGAGTGTAGTGAATCGAATGTTTTTTATTCTAGAATGCTAGAATAACCGAGAGCTTATCAATTTAGGATAGAGTAAATGTCTGCGAACGCGAAAAATGGCGCACGGCGCGAAACAAAAATGGCCGCCATTTGTAAACCAGGTACAATAAAAAAGTTGAAGATGATTTTGAACAGCCAAAATATAAGGAAATTTATGTACAAAATATGATTTTTTTTCGAGATGGTCGAGCGACCAATTTATTAAATTCTGGACCACTTAAAATGGATTGACCCTGATTTAAAATCCATTTCATTTCGAATTATAAGCCCTAATATATACAAATTATTAATTTGTTGGCAAGTGTGTTATGTTGCAATTTTTTTTGTTGGCAAGTGTGTTATGTTTTATTATTATTATTATTATTATTATTATTATTATTATTATTATTATTATTATTTATTATTATTTAGACCGCGGAACTTCATGCAATTGCATATTTTACTGACTACATGTGGAAAGGAAATGTATATAACTTTAACTATAACCAAAAATAAAACAATATACACTATTTTAATTTTGAATGTATGCAATTTTTTTACTTTAACTGCGTGTTTTAATGTATTCGGTATATTTAAATCCATATATTCCAGGTTTTATTTATTTATTTACGTCAAAAACAGTTTAAAACTGTGTGTGACGAGCTATGGGGAGAAGTGAAATTTCTGCACATTTTTATAATTTTGTGATCTCTATC